>JARVGS010000472.1:26080322-26092262 GCA_031762315.1 Hypsolebias antenori | reverse complement strand
GGGCTAACATGTTATCCCCCCCCCCCCCCCCCCCCAATCGAGGAATTTCCAGCTGATCAATCAGAGGAAACCAGCTGAATAAACATTGTGTCATCATCTCAGGACTCTTGGACTGCCATAGGCATTGTCCTTAGACATTACTAGACATCCCTTGAGAATGTTTACGGATCTCACCTGAGGAAACTGGTTAATTACGCCATCCTTATCAGAACTCTGCAGTGTCCTCAAGAGCATCCTTAGATATTGCTCACTGCTCTCGTCGTCTCCTCTTACAATCCTGTTATTGCTAGTATCACTTAGCCCCTTGTGAATAGCAAACAGCCATCAGGGTGCTAACAATCCATCATTAGGCTGATGGTCCTCCTTGATTATGTGAGCAGCTGGTTTTTGTTTTGCTTTTTTGAATGTCCAGAGGACCCGACTTAACTTTTGTTGAGCAGGTCTGACCTTTTTTTGTGTGTGTGCTCTAATGCACTTCTAAAGCTAACCAATGAACTTTCGACGAAAAATCTTTTGACGGAACACAGCATTTTGTGCATGCATCCAAATACAAGTACGGTCGGCCATAGTTAGCATGTAGCTTCGCTACTTAGCTCTCGAAGAAAGGACTTTAACACCACTTACATACAGTTTTCAACTAAAAAAAGTAACAATTAAATCTGACAACTGTAATTTTACATCAACACGGCATTACTGCTGTTAGCTGGTAGAATACAGATCTCTATCATAGGTAAAATGCCTATTGTTTCCACCGTGTACCATATATACCGGTATTGCGCATTCCTATGCTACTCTACATCAAAAGGGGTCATCTGAGGTGTTTCAGGTATCTGATTAAAAGGAGACTCGGCAGACCTAGAACTTTCTGCCTGAGAACATTTTTGGACACTTCCCCAGGAGGAGCTTAAGAGTGTCACTGGGGTAAAGGAGGTCAGGGTTTCCTTCTGAACTTGTTGCCTCCGTGATCCAACCATGGATGAGAAGAAGAAGCTGGATGAATGAAATGTTCATGAAACTTTTGTCTGTTCTTCACCTGTTCCTTCATCTCAAATGTTTCTTTCAGGTCGACCCAGGTTTTGCGTATGCATATACTTTGTTAGGTCATGAGTTTGTTTTGACGGAGGAGTTGGATCGGGCTCTTGCTTGCTTCCGAAATGCCATCAGAGTCAACAACCGACACTACAACGCCTGGTACAGTAACAATGAAATATCTTACAGCACAGAATTCACATTGTGTTTACAGGATATATACAAAACAAGCAAAGAATAACCGTTAAGATGCAGTCATGTTTGTGTATGTGTGTTCAGGTATGGACTTGGGATGATTTACTACAAACAGGAGAAGTTCAACTTGGCAGAAATCCACTTCAAGAAAGCTCTAAGCATCAACCCTCAGAGCTCTGTCTTGCTATGTCATATCGGAGTGGTGTGTTAACAATATGTTAGCTTTTGTAACATTCTCAGCATCTGCCAGTGTCTGTTAGCATCTGACTGTGTCTGTTAGTGTCCCTCTGTGCCTGTTAGCATCTGATGGTGTCTGTTAGCATCTGACGGTGTCTGTTAGCATCTGACTGTGTCTGTTAGTGTCCCTCTGTGCCTGTTAGCATCTGATGGTGTCTGTTAGCTTTTGTTATTTTCCATTAGCATCTGGTAGCGTCTCTGTGTCTGTTAGCGTCTGATGGTGATTGTTATCATCTGCCGGTGTCTGTTAGCATCTGTCTATGTCTATTAGCATTTGTCTGTTAGCGTCTGACGGTGTCTGTTAGCATCTGGCGGTGTCTGTTAGCATCTGTCTGTGTCTGTTGGCGTCTGACTGTGTCTGTTAGCGTCTGACTGTATCTGTTAGCGTCTGACGTGTCTGTTAGCATCTGGTGGTGTCTGTTAGCATCTGTCTGTGTCTGTTAGCTTCTGACAGTATCTGTTAGCTTCTGACAGTATCTGTTAGCATCTGACAATGTCTGTTAGCTTTTGTTATTTTCTATTAGCATCTGGTAGCGTCTCTCTGTCTGTTAGCGTCTGATGGTGATGGTTATCATCTGCCGGTGTCTGTTAGCACCTGTCTGTGTCTGTTAGCGTCTGACGGTGTCTGTTAGCATCTGGCGGTGTCTGTTAGTATCTGTCTGTGTCTGTTAGCTTCTGACTGTGTCTGTTAGCGTCTGACCGTATATGTTAGCATCTGACAGTATCTGTTAGCATCTGACGGTGTCTGTTAGCTTTTGTTATTTTCCATTAGCATCTGGTAGCGTCTCTGTCTGTTAGCGTCTGATGGTGACTGTTATTATCTGCCGGTGTCTGTTAGCATCTGTCTGTGTCTGTTAGCATTTGTCTGTTAGCGTCTGACGGTGTCTGTTAGCATCTGGCGGTGTCTGTTAGCATCTATCTGTTTCTGTTAGCGTCTGACTGTGTCTGTTAGCGTCTGACTGTGTCTGTTAGCGTCTGACAGTATCTGTTAGCGTCTGACAGTATCTGTTAGCGTCTGACAGTATATGTTAACATCTGACAGTATCTGTTAGCGATTGACAGTATCTGTTAGCATCTGACGATGTCTGTTAGCATCTGACAGTTTCTGTTAGCGTCTGACAGTATATGTTAGCATCTGACAGTATCTGTTAGCATCTGACGATGTCTGTTAGCACCTGACGGTATCTGTTAACTTCTCTGTGTCTGTTAACGTCTGACGGTGTCTGTTAGCATCTGACAGTGTCTGTTAGTGTCTGTTAGCTTCTGTAGCTCATTGATCAGACACTTGCTGTAGCTCATCAGTACCTCCGGCTAATTTCAGGTGCAGCATGCTCTGAAGAAATCCGATGCTGCCTTAGAGACTTTGAACCGGGCCATCGGGATCGACCCAAAGAATCCTCTCTGCAAGTTCCACCGGGCTTCTATCCTGTTTGCCAACGACAAGTACAAGGTAATCAAAACTCACAGGTACTAGAAGTCAGAACCAATAATTGCATGTGGAGCAGCACCAGAACAGTCAGTAAGTCACTCAGTCTTTACCTGTACATTAAAAAATACATAAACAATAATTTAAAAAGTCTGACTGAAAACAAATACTTTATTGAAAATCAAAATTTGCTGCGTTTTTCTAACAATCAAAACAGATTGTGTTGTTGATCTGCAGGCTGCAGCTGCCTAAAAGAATTGAAATCCTTGACTCAAACCTGTCTTTTTCCTTTGACCCTGTCTCCATGACAACCTGTCTGTCTGTATCTCTCTCTCTCTCTCTGCAGGCGGCTCTTCAGGAGTTGGAGGAATTAAAGCAAATCGTTCCCAAAGAGTCTTTGGTTTACTTCCTCATAGGAAAGGTAAGAGTGGGTTCTGTCCGATCAAGTGACTCCGAGGTTGCAAGAGACAAGAGCACAGATGACAGAGCTGTTAAGTCACTGACCCTAGAACAGAACCAGGTGTTGGTGTAGAGACAAACTCTGCAACCCACAACATGGGTCAGAAGTCCGGTTAGAGTAGTGTGCATGTTTGAGCACAACCACATTTCAGCTTCTCTCTTCAGTATGATGTAGTTTACCTGTAAGACTAATAACACCCCACACTTGACCCCTCAGGTATATAAGAAGCTGGGCCAGACCCACCTGGCTCTGATGAACTTCAGCTGGGCCATGGACCTGGACCCTAAAGGAGCCAACAACCAGATCAAAGAAGCCATCGATAAGAGATACCTGCCTGAGGACGAAGGTACAGCCACAGATCAATCAGTTTGATCAGTTCACATTCACGTTTGACATCAGACTGATAAAGGTACGACCACAGATCAGGTTTGGTTCTGTTCGACCCATTTCAGGAAGTCAAACAAAAAGAATAAAACTGAGTTTTAAGAAAATGTTGATTTTATAGGACCCTACAATATTATTCATGCACACTTAATGGCTGATTTTGTGTTTATTATTATTTTATGCAGTAGCCTTTATTTGAATAAATCCTTTTTTAGGTTAAATTTCAACAAGAACGAAAGATTAAAAACTTTTACTTTAATAGATTACCAACCTTGAATTAAATAAATTCATTGTGTTTTCAAACTTGAGTAATTGTGCTAAAATAATCCTAATTAATATTTTGATTGAAATAATCCTGGTGGTGATTTTTTTTATTTTATTTTAATACAGTCGGACAGCTGTAACTCACCTGTGTCTCACCTGTCTCTCCTCAGCAGCAGAGGTGGACGACAGTCAGGACAGCAGCATCATGACGGACGCTGACGACACACAGCTCCACACGGCTGAGAGTGACGATGTCCTTTAGCTCCGCCTCTTCTCTTTGCCCTGCCACCCACTTGAGTCCACCCCTCTATCATTTGCAGGAGGAAAGGCGTCGCTAGGCAACAAGCCAGTGAAGAAATGTTGAGTTTAGCTACACCCAGCCCTCTCCCTCATCCTCTGACTGGCTGAAACAGACTGCTGCTGACCTTAAGCCCCGCCCCTCACCTTCTGACATCACAGCTTTTTTTTTTATGTTGTTTTTATTGTTCTCTCAGAAATAAACCAATAAAAACTTGTAAACTCCACCCACTGCTCTGTTTCCTGTGTACCGTCAGCGTAACAGCTCTGAGATCCTCCAGGAAACAGCAGTTTATTTGTTGCCATAGCAACACCCTTACTGTCAGATTTAATCATTTTGTGTGATTTGGTGTGTTTTATGGTGAACCTGAACTAAGGAAAACATTGTCACATGACTTTCCATTACCAGGTCCTCTTTCCTGGCCTCATTAAGCCCCGCCCCAAGCAGATGGTGCGGTGTCGAGAATAGTGGAGCGTACTTGAGGTTCACGCTCTGAAGTGAGTACCGGTATAGACCAGGCATTGTTTATAGTTGGGCCGCCATTTTCACTCATTTAAGTGTACACATACACACACACAAAAGAAATGCTTTGAAAACTATTGTTAGGATTATAAAATTCTGTATGTTAAAATATTTTTGTTGTTTTAAACAAAATCTGATTGTTTACTACTTGCGTGCAGATTAATAAGAATTTACAATTACCTAAACTGTTGTCAACAGTTAATTTATGTGTAATTTATGTACACATCTGTGGTTTATTTACCTCCATACAGTATTGAGATTACAGAAAACCGCTCTTAAGAGCAGCCTTAACTTCAGTTCCAATACACTGAAATAAACTGTTCACTTTATTTATTTTTGAGTGGTTCTGTTTGATGTTAGCCACTTCAGGAACTCATGACAATAAATTCAGTTGATGGAAAATAGGATGTAGCTCAGATGAACTTATTACCAAAGAGCTGTTAGATTAGCAAATCTCTGCATGAGCATTTATAGTGATGAAGGCTGTCTGCAGTGATGAACATTTACATTTATGAAGGCTGTCTGCAGTGATGATGAACATTTACAGTGATGAAGACCATGCAGCGTTGAAGGCTGTCTGCAGTGATGATGAATGTTTACAGTGATAAAGGCTGTGTGCAGTGATGATGAACCTTTAGTCATGAAGACCGCAGTAATGAGCCTTTATACTGATGGAGACTGCAGTGATGATGAACGTTTACAGTGATGAAGGCTGTCTGCAGTGATGAACCTGTCCAGTGATGAAGACCGTGCAGTGATGAAGGCTGCTGTCTGCAGTAATGATGAACATTTATAGTGATGAATACTGCAGTGATGATGAACATTTACACTGATGAAGACTGCAGTGATGACCGTTTAGTTTGATGAAGGCTGCAGTGATTGTGAATGGGCAGTGAAGGTGATTTACTGCAGTGATGATGAAAGTTTACACTGATGAAGAATGTTCAGTGATGAAAGTTTATGTTCATGAAGACTGCAGTGACGAACGTTTATAGTGAAGACTGCATTGATGATATTTGTTGATGAAGGCGTGCTTAAAGTGATGAAGAATGTGCAGCAATGATGAATGCTTACAGTGATGATGAACTAGGCAGCTTCAAACCTGAAATTGGAAACAATAATTGTTTCAAGAGAAACTTTATTAAAACAAAGCAATTTAACAGCCCACAGGCACAGAGACAGTAGTTTTGCCACCACTCATCAAACAGCATTCTGGGTAATTTTTAATTAGAGGATGGTTTTTACTTGTGGGTTATTGACATGAGTCACACCAGCCTTGTTTTTAATCTTGTTTTGGTTTTGATGAAATGTGAAATGTTCTGTTAGAATAAAACAGAAAAAGGCAGCAGCACGGCCAGTTCACGTCACTGACATCACGTAGCAATACCACGAAACGTTCAACATAAAAGGAACAAATCAAGTAATGACAGGATCAATGTAAGGATCACTGGATCTTGTAGGTGTCAATAAAATAATAATTGGATCAGTATGGTTGATGTAAGTTTCAGTGGATCATGTAAGGATCAGTTTGGATCATTGGATCGTGTAAGGATCAGTTTTAGTATCACTGAATCATGTAAGGGTCAATGTAAGAATCACTGGATTGTGTAAGGATCAGTTTATGAATCACTGGATCATGTAAGGCATTATGTAAGGTTCAGTGGATCACATGATCAATTTAACGATCACTGGATTATGCAAGGGTTAAGGATCAGTGGATTTCTTAAGTGTCTATGTAAGGATGTGGATCACGTAAGGATCGTTGGATCATGTTTCAGCTTTGGCTGGGAGAGGTGACTCCAGTTAAAGACTTTGTGATTGGAGGGATTTTATGAGCATTGTATCCAGGTTAGTACTTCCCACTTGGATAAATTCACCTGGCTGACTGAATTCTGATTGGCTGCTCTTCTCTCTCAATTATATAATCCCTCCAATCACTGTTGACATTTTTATAAGGAAAAAGTAGAATGTGGAATGATCTTTTTCTGTTTTGCTTCCATTTGACAGTTTCCTTGGTAATAGGAGGGGTTTGGATCTGCAGGCACAGAGCTCATCCAATCACAGGCCTTCTTTGGCGAGGGACGCAGACACCTGATGGGAGGAAGAGATTGATTGAAGTAAGGTTTGTGATTTTTTTTTTTTTTTAATTTTTTTTTAATTTTTTTTTTTTTTTTTTCATTTTAAGCAAAACGAGTGGCTCACCTGGTCAGCCAGAGTGTCAAGGGGCGGAGCTTCAGCAGCATTAAGGCTTTCATGGGAAGAAGCATTGCTAAGGTGAGGAGGGGAGGAGTCATCCTGGACAACGATGTCAGCACCATGGTCAGTCCGAGCTTTGGCATTCTCTCTGAAGGACAATTTGTGGCTCTCAATCTGTAAACAAACAAACATTAGATGAAAGACATTTGATTCTGATCACTTGAGGGGAAATTTATTTTCTTGATTTAATTTGTCATTAGCTTGTTGTTAGCACATTGTTAGTATGTTAGCGTGTTGTTAGCGCATTGTTAGTGTGTTAGCATGTTGTTAGCACTTTATTAGTGTGTTAGTATGCCATTAGTACACTGTTAGTGGGTTAGCATGTCGTTCATGCATAGTTAGTGTGTTAGACTGTATCACATTGGTAGTGTGTTCTATTTCATATGAGCTACGCCCTTTAGACAGCGTCGCTTATTGGATAATCCCCGCATGCCAGCGCGCCCACTGAAAAACCTTTAGTCCACACCCACCTACTGTGTGGGCCCCACCCTGTGTCTATATAATCACCAACATGGGACAATCGTTTCCCTTTATCATTCAGCCATCGACTGAAGACCTGACTTGGAAGAAGAATGATGACCAGAACTTGTCCAGCGTGCGACGTCGCCTTCCTCCGGGACTTCGACCCGCACCAGATCTGTGAGGGATGCTTGGGTCCTCAACACGCTGACCTCAGCAACCCTTGCCACCTTTGCCACCGCCTGCCTCCCGAAGAGAGGGAGCGCCGGGCAGCCTTTTTCAAGGCTATCGAGAGCGATGAGTGGCAGGTGCAGGACGAGACGTCGCTGGATGAAGTCATCTCTCAACTTAATGCGGGTGTGAAGCCGCATGGCTCGCCCGACCGTGAGGATGCTAGCAGCACCCGAAGCGCTGCGCCATCCCTACTTGAGAGTGTGGTGATAGACGAGGAGTGTCAGAGCGTATGCTCTGCACCCCTCCCTCCCCCGAGGTCAGCGGCCACCACGCTCCCAACTTTGGGCGCAATTCTGCAAGAACTGCCCGCCATCATCAAGGAAACGGCGGACATGAAAGGCCTGCCCGTCCAGCCCCCTTCTCCGCCGAGATCGGCTGATCTGGCGGGAAGGTTCGGCTCCATGTCGGCTCGGCGTCCTGACCCAATCTGGCCTCGTTTTCCAGCAGTGGCGTCCTACTGGAACGAGGCTGCAGTGGTGCCCGCCAAGATCAAAGCCCCAGCCTCCTCCTTCACGTCAATCACAAAGGTGGAGGGGTTCACTGAGTGGGGTTTCCCGCCAGTGCCCCCTCTGGAGCAGAGCCTCGCGGAGGTGTTCGGGGCGAAAGCCACCAGGATGGACCAGAATCCGGTTCCACCTGGCAGGCACGACCAGACGCTCATGCAGCTCTCCAACAGAGCTCATCAGTACTTGGTTCAGGCAGCGGCGGCCAGCAACAACATCGCTCTCCTCGCCTTCCACATCTCCAAGAGGCTGGAGGAGACAGAGCTGCCCGTTGAAACAAAGAGCTCGCTGGGGAAAGCCGTGGACGTGATCCTCAACCTGTCTACGGTCTGTCTGTCACGTTCTGCCGCTTGGATGACCATGATCCAGTGCACGACGTGGCTCCGTCATGCCCCATCATTGCCTGACAGACTGCAGAAAGATCTGCTGGAGGGTCCGATAACGCCTGATGCTCTGTTTGGGACGAACCTCAAGGCGCTGCTCGACAGAATGAAGACAAAGAACGAGGTGTCCGAGACAGTCCGGAACTCCCGTTGCTCCGACAGATGGAGAGATCAGCGCTACCAGAGGCAGCAGCACCAGCGGTCCACCTCTGCAGCCGCGGCCACCTGTTCAGCTTCGCTGCCGGCCCCTCCCGCCAGAGAGCAGCGCTGCCCGCCTCGTCCTCCAGGTTCTGCTCAGCATCCTCTGAGAGGCTGCCCACAGACGCAGCCCTGGAGCAGCCAGCAGCAGCAAGGCCCGCCGTGCAGATGTCAACAAAAGAAATGACTCGTTGCAGGAAGTGTGTGTGATGTGTATAATTGTTTTGAAATAAAACACCCACATCCTCTTAAGAGCGAATCCTCACCTGCTTTGAGCCTGTCTGTTGGACCGAATGATCCCTCAGCAGCTCTGACACACACACTTCCCACACATGACAAGCTGGTCTCTGATAGACAGTTGTTTATGAGACACCATAGCTTGGGCAACGTCACAAAGCACTCCTGCTTCACACCTGATGAACCTCGTGCTACACAGATTGAGCTGGGTAAAACCCCCCGCTCTCTGCCTCAAACAGAGTTGCATCCCGCTGGTTCAGTTCCCACGCTGCCCAGCGGGGTTAATCACCTCTCATTACAGCCGGGTAAAACCCCCCGCTCTCTGCCTCATACAGAGCTACATCCCGCTGGTTCAGTTCCCACGCTGCCCAGCATGGTTAATCACCTCTCATTACAGCCTCTGTTGACTCGGCGCTTCACATACATAAGTGACGCCGCCCATCCGCAGCTAGAGCAGGCTCGCTGCAGCTTTGAACACAGCACGAAGAGACGCATCACGCAGAGTGAACGCGAGCCACCGCTTAAGCGGCGTGCTGCGTGCGGCAAAAACAACGCCTCGCCCAAGCGTGTGTTTATCTTCGCTGCGGACCCGCAGGCGGAACTCAGCGCTGAGGCGGCCATGCAGCTCTTTCAGGGCGGGCCCCCTGTGGGTCACTCATGTGATGGAGGAAGGGGCCTTGGAGTAGTTGACGTCCATGACACGCACGGCGCGTCACGAACACGCACGCCCGCTCTCCGAGCGACATGCACAATGGCAGAAAATGTATTCATTGGATAAATGGATGAACGCGCTCGGAGCAAAACCACCTCCATTCAGAGGGATTCTGAAGACGGTGCTGTCATGCCCAGAGCAAAGCTCCTCCCTCCTGTCAGAAATCCAGGAGCTGCTGACGAAAGGAATGGTCTCCAGAGTTCCAGATGGGGATGAAAACACAGGTTTTTACTCCCATTATTTTCTCGTACCAAAGAAAAAAAGGGGGGCTGTGGCCAATCCTCGATTTGTCAACATTCAACAAATCGATTGTAGAGAGGCAGTTTCACATGCTGACAATAAAACAGCTGTTGAGGAACATCCCCCAGAACGATTGGTTCACACCCCTCGACCTGCGAGACGCTTATTGGCACATTTCAATTGTCCCAAAACACAGAAAATTTCTGCGTTTTTCCTTCCAAAGGGCCCAATTCGAGTACAACAGGCTCCCTTTTGGCTATTCCCTCGCACCCAGGACGTTCTCAAGGTGCGTGGAGACCGCCATCCGGCCGTTACGCACGGCTGGGATGAGAATTATCTTTTATCTGGACGATTTGCTGCTGCTGAGCAAGTCCAGAGAGGACGCTGCGATTCAGACCAGGGTTTTAGCAGATCATCTGCTAACTCTGGGGTTTTCAGTGAACTGGGAGAAGAGCTCCGCCCTACCCTCTCAGATTATCGTTTATCTGGGGGTGGAGCTGAATTTGTCTACGATGAGGGCTCGCCTGTCACAGCAGAGAGTCCTCGACCTGACAGCTCAGCTGAACCGCGTCAGACCCGGAAGGGTGGTGACGGCAGCGTCCATCATGCATCTCCTCGGCATGATGGCGTCCGCTCATGTTGTCGTGACTCTCGGTTTACTCCATATGAGATCACTCCAGCGTTGGTTTGCCCGCCTACCCTTAGATCCTGTGCGTCAGAAGAGGCGGATGATTTCGGTTCCCCCCTCCGTGGGAACCGACCTACGTAACTGGGGAAACCCCCTCACGCTGGCGGAGGGAGTCCCCATGGCCAGACCTACGTCACACGTCCCGGTGTTCACGGACGCCTCTCTGACGGGCTGGGGGGGTACATGTCTGTCTCAGACTGTCGGCGCGAGTTGGCCAGATCACCATTGCCTCCATATCTACGTGTTGGAACTACTGACAGTGTTCAAAGTTGTGCAACATTTTGCCTCTCTGCTTCAAAATCAGCATGTACTGATACACACCGACAACAAGGTGGCAGCATCGTACATAAGTTGCCAAGGCGGTGTTCGTTCAGTCCAGCTGCTGCGTGTGTCGAGGCAACTTTTGCTTTGGGCTCACTGGCATCTGCCTTTGCTGAGAGCGGTGTACATTCCCGGTGTTCTGAACAAGGGGGCGGACACCATGTCGAGGGGTGGTCCACATCATGGAGACTGGGCCCTCCATCCCACCGTGATCGTTCAGATCTGGACCAAATTCGGCCGCGCAGCGGTGGATCTGTTCGCGTCACGAGAGAATGCGCAGTGCCCACTGTGGTTCTCACTGAGTCCAAGAGACAACCCTCCCCTAGGAGTGGACGCTTTTGCGCACAGCTCGTGGCCAAAGAAACTGTTGCGTTATATGCGTTCCCTCCGGTCCCTCTTATTCCACGCGTCCTGGAGCGAGTACAGAGGGAGAAACTGTCAGTCATCCTCATAGCTTCAGAACGCAAAAAGTCACCATGGTTCCCGGACCTGCAGCGGCTGGTGGCGGACCAGCCACTGCAGCTTCTGTGCAGGAGGGACGCGCTCCTCCAACGAGCGATCATAAGCTTTCCGGAGATAGGCCAGCCCCTTTGGGCTTGGATGCTGAACGGAACTGTTTGGCGCGTTTGGGCCTCTCTCCAGCTGTTGTCCAGACTATTCAAGACGCACGAGCTGCGTCTACGACGTCACTTTACGCGTCTAAATGGGCAGTTTTTCAGCGCTGGTGCACTGAAAAAGATGTTGATGGTACGTCGTGTGAGATTGGCTGCGTACTATCATTTCTGCAGCTGCTGATGGACAGGAAATTAGCCTTCAGCACCATTAAGGTTTACGCTGCAGCTATTTCCTCGTGCCACGAGGGGTTTGGGGACAGGACGTTGTTTAATCACCCTC
>JARVGS010000472.1:25960604-25978328 GCA_031762315.1 Hypsolebias antenori | reverse complement strand
TCTCCTCTCCTGCTGCAGACTCACCATCTCCTCTCCTGCTACAGACTCACCATCTCCTCTCCTGCTGCAGACTCACCGTCTCCTCTCCTGCTGCAGACTCACCATCCCCTCGCCTGCTGCAGACTCACCGTCTCATCTTTGTGAAAAGAAACCATAAATCATTAAACAGGTGGAGGCCTCCGTGTTCAACTGTCCCCGTCTTACAATGCTGTTATTTTACCATTCATTTAAAATATTTGAAAATGTTCTTATAGAAACAGTTCTTGAATAATGTACATACTGTGTTAATGCTACATGTTTGTCTCAGACTACTTCTTGTTCTGCCATTAACTCTAAAAAAATTGTTATTGAATAGTTTACATATGTAGGTAAAACTGGATGTTCAACAACCCATTAAAATACACCAGAATGCAGGAAATGGCGTCTATTTTATTCAAAATTTTCTGGGGGAGGACCTTCACTGGCAACTTGGGGGCAGGGGGTTGGGGGTGGCGTTGGGGTTGCTCGCCCAGGGTGCCAAATAGGCTAGGACCGCCCCTGCACAGAATATGATAGTGTTTATCACATGTTGCAAAGTGTGGTGTAAAAATGTGGCTCCGCACAATACATGCTAGTGATATGAAAGTTTGAGTTGCCATCTTTAAAAGTTCTTTGTGTGGCACTTACAGCACACCATATTTGACAATGTTAGCAGAGCTCTGATTATCTCAACCAAGCAGGCGTGCATTTATTTATTTATTTATTTATTTATTTATTTATTGTTCAGCACTTAGTAATTTGTTCAAAGTAGTGGTGAAAGTCAGGTCAGCATTTTGCCTGACTTTAGTTTATTACAGAGTACTCTTGTGAACTGTTTTTACATTATGCATGTTTGGTTTTACAGTATATTGAAACGAGTGAGGGTTTGTTTTTTTTCCTGAGTGCCTATGGACTGATGATACAGCGTACAACACTCAAAAGTAGTTAACATAATGCTTCCATGTGAGCATACGGTGATGCATAAAACACTTTTCAAGATGGCTACCAAAACTCTCGTCTATCAAGTGAGTGCTCACTCCAGTGTTTCAGTGGTTCAGTGGCCACGCCCATTGCCCTGTGGTCATCCAATCGCATCGCAGAATGATTTGCATACCGACCAATCAGCGCAGGTATACAAATCACCCCGGCTCCTGCTGCTCAGGCAGTTTTAATGTGAAGCTGCCAGATTTATCTGTCACTTGTAGCTCTGTAGGGAAAAGATAAGACTGCACTGACTCCAAACAAGACACCGGCATAGTTCGTCTGTTCGCTCGTGTTTTGTTTTGTTTTTTTTTTGCACAACAGTGGATTTGGATTTAATGTTCAACATGACATTTGAGGAACTAAGTGGAGATTACTCCCAGGAAAGGTAAACGACGAAGACTGTGTGTATTTAATTTGAACAGGATCAGGAACATGCATCAGTTGCACGAGAGCAGTTTTCTTTGTGCTGCTAGCTAACATTCTCGGTTTAGGTGGGGGTTTTTTTTACTTCTTAGCTCGATGTTACGAGTTTTGTTTTTTTATTTTCTGTTAATGCCAAAGCTACTTCAGGTTCAGAGTCAGAGGAGCAGAGAAAACTTATTCCGAGGCGAGAGTCGGACGCGTCGCCGGTAGTTAGCTAGCCGGTAGTTAGCTGAGGCTAACTGGAGAGAAGTCCCCGACTCCGGACTGAATGTGTACATTAATGTGTGTTAAAGGATGGATACTGTGGCCAAAGCTTTGGAGGAAGTCCTGACCTCGGCGTTGCCTCAGGGCTGCATTACAGTCGGTGTCTACGAGGCTGCCAAGTCCCTGAATGTGTAAGTACAAGAGCTGCAGTCTGACAGAGGAGCTGTAAAACAACAGAGCTTCATATCAGTGTAGAGTGACGGACTGTTAGCAAAATATGTCATGAACCACTGGACACATTTAAGTGAAACTTGCATTAACTATCAACTATGTTAGTCAGCTTGATGGCTGCCACATCCAACAAACCTAAAAAACAACACAAAACTGGTTATAACTCAGGTAGCTGACAGGGATCCTTAACAAATACTCTTGGTGTGACATGTAATATCCCATGCACTTCATGTTATAAGTCTGTCCTCAATATGAGATGGTTTTAGTCTAAAAATGTGGCACAATAGGTGGCGGGTGATATGCATCCCTCCTAGAAAGGCTATGCCCTGAATCTTCCAGCTGTTGTCTAAACTCACACTGTTCTTTTTCTGTTTCGCCCACAGAGACCCTGATAATGTGGTTTTGTGCATACTGGCCACGGATGATGATGACGTTAAAGACGTGGCGCTGCAGATCCACTTCACGCTCATTCAGGCTTTCTGCTGTGAGAATGACATCAACATCCTGAGAGTCAACAGCACCCGGCGCCTTGCAGAAATCCTGGGGGGAGGAGGGAAGTTGAGCGGGAATGAACCTTTGGACCTGCACTGCGTCCTTGTAACTGTAAGTTCTGCTGCTCATCAGACTGCTTTTCTGCTTAGTATGCCTGGGTTTTACACATGACTGCAGGGCATGGGCACATGAGTGAAACTATTACTCAGACGAGAACTTGCCTGGACTTGTTGTTTTGCACGCAATGAACCTGTGTACACCGCCTCCTGCACGTGACTTCTAAAGGATTGTTGTACAAGCTTATTTTTACAAAGAAAACTAGCAGAAGAGCCACATCAGTCATGCAAACATCTGTATGTTTTCAACAAGATGGCAACGTGAAAAACATGCAACTTATTTTGCATTTTGATACATAAATAAGATATGACTGTCTGATTTAAACCTGATAACTTAACTGGTAATCAGCGCAAACAGGTGTTGTGTTAAGTTGTGCTCCCATATAGTGGATTTTCATCCATCATGATGCGTTTCTTGCCTACAGCGGACAAAAACGTATTAAAGTCAAAGTTTCTCAAACATGTGTTCACTGGAACATGCATTAAACAGACATCCTGTCTAACTTCATAGAGTGCATTTAGCAAATAAAAAATAATCCTTAAGTGATATCAGACCACCTGTGTGAGGTCACACACCTGATGCTGCTACAACTAGTGGTGTGGAGGGAAACGGTTATTTCAGCAGAAACTGATAGGGATTTAAAAAACGTAAACTAAAAACAAATCCTCATTGTAATTGATTATTAATCATTTTCCCAGCAGCCCTAATCCATAAATGTCTCTTTGTTTTCAGAGCCCACACTCCACATCATGGAAGGACCCCGCTCTGAGCAAACTCAACAGGTTCTGCAGAGAGAGCCGCTGCATGGACCAGTGGGTTCCCATCATCAATCTGTCGGACAGATGAAGCTCCCTCCAACTGAACGCCTGTCCAGAAACTGATTTCATCTGCACAGGAGGAGCGCTGTAAACCCCGACGGGCACCGTTTGACCACCCAGCCAGTGTGGGATGCATTTAGCAGGGGAAGCGGAGGACTTCCACTGTGGACTGTGTTCGGAGTTTACACCCCCGATGAGAGGCAGAGGGACTGTCCTGAGGTGGAAAAACAATCAAAAAGGCACGTGTGCTTTTTATTTTCAGCTCGTAGCTGTGCACAAGGACCATATCATGTAAATGTTTGGTAAAGACTGCGACGAGTCCGGAGACGTGGGGAGAAGCCAGGACACGGAGCTGCTGAGCGGACCGAGCCTCTCCCTGCAGAAACTGTTCAGACACTGGACCTCCTGTGGTTTTACTTGATTAAACTTGTTCGTGTTGAGGTTGCTGTTGTCATCATTTCAAAAGGGAAAGGGCTCCACATCCAGTGAAGACATTCAGTGTTTAGTGTTTCATATTCCAGCTGGTTCCTTTGTTACAGTTTAAGTTATTTTTTAATATATTTAAGCATATTTATGTTCTTTTCTACCTATTTGAAAGATCTGCAATGAAGACACTTTTGTTTTGCTGTCAATAAAAAAAGTTTTTGAAACAAAAGCCTAAATGTCCTGCACCTTTTCTCGCTTCGTTTCCTGCCTGAAAGGCTGAACGTGCAGCAGCTGGGGTGTCACGTGCGGATCAGAGGGGTCGTGTTGTCCGCGGTGGCCCCAGAGCCATCTCTGAGCCGAACAATGATCCACTCTGCTCTGAGCGCAGGCGGCTTCTGCCTGGGTCAGCAGGCTCGCTGCATTCATCCACACCTGCTGCTCTTTCACCAGCACTGCTCAATTGTTGCATGGCCTTTTTGTGGATTCCTAGAAAAAGTGCCAGAAAGCTGCACATGCACGGCCTGATCACCTGGCGCAGCTCGACTTTTTTATCAGATCCAGACTGGAACTGGTTTATTCCAGGAGTGGGTGCTTTGGGGTTCAGTTGTCTGAGCTGCTCCTCCTTTCGGCCTCCTGCCGTGTCACGCTCACAGCAGCACATGCTTTCCCAGGAGCAGAACAGAAATGATGTCAGCAGGCTGATGTAAGGCAGGCAACCCCCCTGAAAGTGCTGAGTCATGATGAGAGGATGGATCAGCAGCCCTCAGCGTCTCCCATTTCAGCTCCATGTTGAGGGTTCAGTGTTTTCACAAGTTCATCATGTGTAGATCATCACATGTTTAGTTTTCGACCGTTTCATTAGAATCTGTGCAGTGGTTAATGAGATATTTTGCTAACAGCCACATGCACACAGACACAAGAAGGACATTGTCCACCCTCCTTCAGGCGGCGGGTGATAACAGAATCAGTTCTCTCTGTTGTGATCCAGTTTCATTCTGTACATTTTTCAGTATTTTTCTTGTTCCACAATTTTTGTGCGATTTCATCAGATCATAAACCAAAACGTTCAGCTCTTTCAGGACAATCCTGCTATGACGTTTGGTATTGATGCAACTTTAGCTTTTTGAAATATTTAGCCTTTTCTGACACTTGTGTCTTATAGAAAATGAACTGAGCTCATTTTACATCCTTCAAGTCTTTAGATGTGTTCACAACCTTTTACTGCTCCTTTCACAGTTTGTTCGGCTTCAGCTTCTTTCAGCTTCCTTCTGCAAATGTAACATTTTCAGCTACGTTCAGCTAATTTCAGCTGTTTTGTGATGCTTTCAGATTCTTTCTGCAAATTACAACATTTTTGTGCTTCTTCTAGCTTCTTTCCATTAATTTCAGCTCCTTTTAGCTTTTTCTGCCATTTCAGCTACTATTTAGCTGTTCTTATGCCAATTTTAGCTTTTTCAGCTAATTCCACATTTTTTGCACTCATTTCAACTTTTTTCAGCCTAATTCAGCAAAAATGTGCTCTCTCCACTTCCTTCTTCTAATTTCAGCTTCTTTCTGCTTTTTAGCTACTTTTCAGCTGTTTTTTTGGTTGCGAATTTCAGCTTTTTTCAAATAAGTTCCCCTTTTTTGTGCTAATTTTCTGCTTCTTTCATAAAACATATTTTTTCTGCTTATTTAAGCTTGTTCTACCTTTTCAGCTACCCTTTTATAAATTTTTTAGTTAATTTCAGCTGTTTTCAGATAAACTCAAGTTTTCTTGGTAATTTCTGCTACTTTCAGTCCAACTTATTTCTGCTATTTTCAGCTTCTTATTCTCCTTTCAGATTTTTCTGCTAGTTTCATCTTTTTTCTCTATTTCAGGTACTATTTAGCTGTTTTATGCTAATTTTAGTTTTTTCAACTACTTCCCCATATGTTTATCTAATTTCAGCTCCTTCGGCTTCCTTCTGGTAGGTTAAGCATCTTTCTGTCTTTTCAGATACTTTTCAGCTGTTTTTTTTAGCTAATTTCCTAATTACTGTGCTCATTTCTGCTTTTTTAAACCTGATTCAGCAAACACGTGTTCTTTCTGCTTTCTTCTGCTAATTTTGGCTTTTTCTTCCATTTCAGCTGTTTTCAGCTGTTTTCAGCACTTTCTTCAGCAATAAGCATTCACACTGCGTTTTGGCAGGAAATGTAATTTGTCAAGTTGATTTTTGTCATAGACTTGATTCATACGACACGTTTCACAGCTTCAGATTAAAATATAACAGATAATATTTATTGACGGGTGATCGATGATTTGTTTTGATCTCATGTTTGGATCTACCTGCAGGTTCTGGTGGACCACAGCTGTAAACTCAGAACTGATATTAACAAAGAATAAAGTTTATGTATAACTTTATACAAGTTCTGATCCAGTCCACGGTTGGTTCTGTTTCCCCCCTGGTCATCTGTTTACCTGGTTCTGGACCAGCAGTTCTCCAGAGGTTCTGAAGTTCTTTCAAAGTTCTTGTTTCAGAACATTTTCCACCGACCTCAGTCTGATGGAAAAAGCTCCTGAAGTGATGAATGTTGAGACATACGACGTGATCTTTGGTGTCACGACGTGTTCCTGGTTCTGCTGCAGGAGCCGAGAAAAACTCCAAAGATCTAGAGTTGGACAGGAATCAGGATTTTATCTCCAACGAGGAGATTCTCACACAAAAGTTGATCAAAGTGCGTCAGGAAGGAGTTTATAGATGATCCGTTCTTCAGAGCCATGACCTGAGCTCAGAACAAGTTACACCAGACCTTCCTCCTGAGCTGCACTTACTCATGTTCCTCATCAAATGATCCTCATGTTTCTCATCAGATGTTCATGTTCGTCATCAGATGTTCCTCATGTTCTTCATCAGAAGATTCTCATGTTCTTCATCAGATGTTCCTCATGTTCTTCATCAGATGTTCCTCATGTTCTTCATCAGATGTTCCTCATGTTCTTCATCAGATGTTCCTCATATTCTTCATCAGATGTTCCTCATGTTCTTCATCAGATGTTCCTCATGTTCTTCATCAGATGTTCCTCATGTTCTTCTTCAGAAGATTCTCATGTTGTTCAGACATTCCTCATGTTCTTCATCAGATGTTCCTGATCTTCCTCATCAGGTGTTTTTGTCACATGCTCCTCATGTTCCTCGTCAAACATCTTCCAGCTTTGCTCCGTCAGCCTCTCCTCTTCCTCACATGGACGCAGCTCAGTGAGTTTTTCCAAACGAAGACGTCGTGTTTTGGTTGAATCGTTGATTAGAGTGGAGTTTGGTCTGAACATCTCTCTCACGTTGAGAACAGCAGCTGCTCGTTCAGACACTTTTCCTGGACTCAGAAAGTTCTGGATGAACAGAACCGACACGTGGACCCAAGAGTCCCGTCAGGATCAGGACAGAAACGCTCTGGTTCCTGTTCCTGGATCTTCTGTGTTTGAGCGACAGGAAACCAGAGAAATGACATTTCCTGTGAAACACGGAGAACGCTGAGCGCCGCTCCAAGAAGCTGAAAGAAGTCTGCAAAGACAAACATGATCCAAAAGCTAAACATAGCTAAATGCTAGCTGAAAGTAGCAAAAAGCAAGCTAAAAGCTAAATGTACCAGAAGTTTAGCTTTAAGTTAAACGTACGAACATTTTAGTTAAAAGTAGCAAAACGAAAACACCAGCCAAAGGCTAAAGAAGCAAAGGGTATAAAAATAGAAAAGTCCAGCCAAAAGCTAAAATAGGCAAAACACTTGCTTGAAGCTAAAAGGCGCAACAGAGAAGCCAAAAGCTATAAAGCAAAATGCTAGCTGAAAGTAGCAAAAAGCAAGCTAAAGTACCAAAGGTCTAGCTTAAAATTAAATGTAGTAACGTGTTAGTCAAAAGCTAAAGTACCAAAAGGATTAATGACAAAGTAGCAGAACAGCAGCTAAATGTAGCCAAAGGCTAAAGAAGCAACAGAATATCTAAAGTATATGAGAGCGGACGGAGCCAGGAGCCGAAGCTGTTTGAAGCAGGTGAAGAGTGTTTCTTTTAACTAAAGTGAGTGTTTTAAAGTTCTGTGTTCTCAGAACCACGGGTCCGTTCAGACGCTTTAAATCACGACAGAACAGTTTTTTCTTGTCAAACGCTCGTTTTATTTCATCCAGAGCAGCAGGAAACTGCTTCCTCTCCTCTGATTGGCTCACGTCTGGTCAGCTGACTGCTCCATCTTCATCTTCCTCACCAAGTTCTCGTTGAGGTTCTTCAGGTGTTTGTTCCGGTTCTCCAGGCGGACCAGCCACTCCTGCCTCAGCCTGCGAACACACAGAGCGGGTCGGACGGGTTTGGCCCTCGGCTCAGAATCTGTTGTTTACCAGGTGAAATACAAACAAACAAACAAACAAACAAAGTCTGAATGCACGTCGCCGTTCTTCAGCTCAGACTGGTTGTTTTGGTCAAACCTCAGACATGACGTCGTGTCGGGGATGACTCTCAGCTACTACCACACGTTAGCTCTGTGAACCGACCGCAGCCGTTTGCGTGTTGGCTGATGTAGAGTGGCCGTGGCGGCCATCTTGAATGACCAGCTTCTACTCTGAGTCACTGAAACCGTCAGCTGAGGCGCTGAGCGGCGTCAGGTGGTCCTGGTTCTGTGGGTCTGACTCGGCTCAGGTCAGGGGGATTAGCAGCAGATAAAAGAACAAATGGAATAATCCAGAAAACGCCACAGGAAGGTGAGGAGGTGGCAGCGAGGACAGCTGTCGGCGAGCGTTGGGTTTCACACACACTCCTGGTGGACACACGGTGGGTTCTGTATCTCTGTGAGGACCCCCAGACTGACCAGGACCTTCAGCCTGACCTGGACCTTCAGACTGACCTGGACCTTCAGACTGACCTGGACCTTCAGCCTGACCTGGACCTTCAGACTGACCTGGACCCTTGTTGAACAACACAGCCTTTGTTTGTGGTCCAGAACCCAGATCCTCAAGTCTGAACAAGTTTGTCTCTTCAGGTTTTCTGTTCTAGACCTTCAAAATAAAAGCAGCAGACTCGTGACCCCGTCTGAACTGCTGCAGTATCTGTGAATAAACAGTTTATCGATAAAGTTTAGTGAAACTTCCACGATGCATCCTTGACCTTTACCCTTTAACAGTTGTGTTAAATAATCTGTGGGCCGTCTGGTTTGGAGTTACTTTTATTCTGTAGATCTTCCTGAACCACCACATTAAAAGCTTCAGGTCATTTTAAAAAAACGCAGCTGAATCGTCGTTGCTCGTCTGATCGTCCTGGATGTTTTTAAATCTCCGTACGGAGCAACAGCTAATAAAACTTTCACGAGGCGTCTGATGAGGCGACGATCGAAAACAGAAGCAGGAGCGAGACGAAGTGGAGGAACTTCTCTGAGGGGTGATGAGCGAGTGGATGCAGCCAGGCAGAGCACGGAGCTGACATGAAGGAGTTCTGAAGATCCATTAAATCGACCCGGACCACGACCGGACCCAGACCCCAGGACTCTGTGATTCTGTCAGACGCCACTAAAACCAGCTCCGAGGACCACAACCCACTGGGAGGACTTCACTAGACCCTGGTGGTTCTTCTCAGCCTCCCTGACCCGAGGAGCCAGAAGCTCAATGGTCCAAATCAGAAGTTCTAAAAGTGGCCCGGCTGGACCCGAGCTCTGCTGCCTGCCATCACTCATCGCTCTCAGATTATCACCTCCACTCCCTGCAGCACATGCTCCAGCCTCTGGACGGTCACACATATCACACACAATTAGCGGTTCCTAGAGTCGGGTTTAGAACCGGGTCGGGCCCAGAAGGTAACAGATACGTGGGGGATTAGGAGAGACACGGTATGATTGGTGAGGGATTAGGGTACAGGGTGAAGGAGAGCAGGGGGATTAGGTGTGACCGTCTGCAGAGGTGGGCTGAGGTTAAGGAGGGTCAGACGGGATCAGGCTAATAGCTGGAGCAACACCATGAGGTGAAGCCTGATGAGACGACGAGCTGAAATAAAGGGAACGTCATTAAAGAGTGAGTGTGTGTGTGTGTGTGTGTGTGTGACTGCTTCACTTTTAATGCACTTTTACCAGAAACCTCAGAAGAATCAGCTGATCCACCACTCAGATCAGATTATTCTTAAATTAAGGATCAATTTAATCCTGGACAGTAATTCTACCATTAAATGTGATTTAACTCCAACATTTTTAATAAATGCTCGTGTTTCTTTGCTCCAGGACCACTGAAGGAAATGAAGCTAAACTTGATCAACTTCTGCTCTTATCAGATTGTTGCGCTCAAATAAACAATTCAGCAACAAAATCAAAAAGAAACTTTGAGGGATGATTTGTGTTTTGCAAAGCTGAGTTTAAATATTTAAAAGTTTTTTTTTATTTTTATTAAACCTCACCATTACCAAATATTAGACAAGTGTCAGTTTTTATGCTTTAAACATGTTAAAGTTAACATGAGCGTTAAATAAACTGTAGTTTTTCCTCGGGGAGATTAATGAAAATTTTATGATAAAATAATAAACTGATAAACTTTAAATTAATAAAAACGTTATGATAAACAGGAGCTTGTGTGTATATTCATGTTTCGTTCGTGCAGAACTTCTGGGGCTTTTCAACTTTGCACCAGATGTAAAGGTCCTGCTGCTCACAGAGATTAAATCTCAGCTGTTTGTTTGATTTAATCCCAGGGATTAGCCTCTGGGGCCATGAAGTACAACATGTTGTACAAAGATTTTAGAGTCGTGGAGAGACGTGTGAGGCTGAAGGGTCCGGACCTTCACCCGTGTCTTTAGTTTATTCTGCGGTTGAGACGGGTCCAGGTGAGTTCTGGTTTCAGTCCGGCTGGTGTTTCTGCTCATTAGTGGTGGTGGTGGTTTCAGGGCCCGGTGCCTCGGTGTGTCCGCAGGTCGCTGAGAGACGAGGCCGTCTGTAATGAGACGGTCTGTTTTTAGACGTGTCTATTTGCTGACACGTCCACCGTGACCGAAGACACATTCATTCTGTGTGCCGTCACGGACCTCTCCTCCAGAACCAGAACCTGAGGATCAGAAGGTTCAGGAGGCTGACAGGCAGGACCTGAGAGCTCTGCTTCAACAACCTGAGAAGGTCGTCGGACTTGGTCTTGGCTTAACAGGCAGATATTATTAACTTTGTTAAATAATAATAATGTTAAATATATTAATAATGTTAAATAATATTAATGTTAAATAATATTAATAATGTTAAATATATTAATAATGTTAAATAATATTAATAATGTTAAATATATTAATAATGTTAAATAATATTAATAATGTTAAATAATATTAATAATTAACAAATGAAAAAAGTTTACACCAGAGCCAATAAATAACATTTATCATTGAATATAATTTATCAAAATCATCCATCATAACCATCCATCATCCATCCATCCATTATCATCCATCATAATCATACATCCATCATCATCCATCACTATCATCCATCCATCATAAAAATCCATCATTATCATCCATCCATCCATCATTTTTCATTCATCCATCCATCATTATCATCCATTCATCCATCATTATCATCCATTCATCCACCCAGCCATCATTATCATCCATTCATCCATCCATTCATCATTATCACTTATCCATTCATCCATCCACATCATTATCATTCATCCATCCATCATTATCATCCATCCATCATTATCATTCATCCATCATTATCATCCATCCATCATTATCATCCATCCTTCATCATTATCACTCATCCATCATTATCATCCATCCATCATTATCACTCATCCATTCATCCATCATTATCATTCATCCATCCATCATTCATCATTATCATCCATCCATCCAGCATTATCACTCATCCATTCATCCATCATTATCATCCATCCATCATTATCATCCATCCATCCAGCATTATCACTCATCCATTCATCCATCATTATCATCCATCCATCATTATCACTCATCCATTCATCCATCCATCATCTATCATTAATCATTGTCATTCATCCATCCATTATTATCATCCTTCCATCATTATCACTCATCCATTCATCCATCATTATCATCCATCCAACATTATCATCCATCTATCACTATCATCCATCCATCATAAAAATCCATCATCCATCATTATCATCCATCCATCATTATCATTATTATTCATCCATCCATCATTATCACTCATTCATCCATCCATCATTCTCATCCATCCATCCAGCTTTATCACTCATCATTATCCATCATTATCTTCCATCCATCCATCCATTATTTTCACTCATCCATTCATCATCCATCATTATCATTCATCCATCCATCATTATCATTATTATTCATCCATCCATCATTCATCATTATCATTCATCCATCCATCATTATCATCCATACATCCAGCATTATCACTCATCCATTCATCCATCATTATCATCCATCCATCATCATCACCCATCATCATCCATCTGTCCATTATAATCCATCACATCCATCCATCATTATCCATCCATCTATCCATCCATCCATCCATCAACATCCATCATTATCATCCATCCATCCATCCAGCCAGCCAGCCATCCATCATGATGATGATCATCATCATCCAGCTGTAGAAGAACCATATCAAGGAGAGAAACCCAGACCTCCGTCTCCCTAGAGACACTCTCCAGCTCCTCTGGGGGACCTTGACGTGTTCTCAGACTGGAGAAGATTTATAATCCTTCAGAGAGTTCTGGGTCTGCCCCTGCTCTTCCCAGAGGGACGTGCCCGAAACACGTCTAAAGGGAGACGTCCTGCGAACCTCCTCAGCTGACTCCTTTCAATAAGAGGAGCAACAGATCTACTCCAAGCTCCCCCAGATGATGGAACTCCTCAAAGGCTGAGCCCGGTTACCCTTCAGCTGTTTGGATCCAGAATTTGGTTCCTTTGGTCCTGATCCAAACCTCTTGACCAGGTGAGGCTCAGAACATAGATGGACCAGTAGCTCCATTTTAAAGCACTTTTTCTTTTTAAAAGAACAAAAACAATCATTAAATATAGTAAAATCACTAAACTTGTCTATAAATCTATGTCTTTGTTCCCGTTTCACCACCGCTGGAGAAGTGAGTGTCATCAGCAAACAATGACACTAAGGTTCAGTGAATGCATCGTGATATGAAGTTCAAATTGGGTAGAGATGGAGGTGGTGTGAGCTGGACACGTCTAAACTGGTTGAGTGGCTCAACAGAACCTTGGAGATCCAAACAGACCAGTGAATGACTCAGGAGGCTACGGACTCCCTGCAGGGTGGAGTTCTGGCTGTCGACCACTTCAGGCAGAGAAACATCTGCCCTCAGGCCCAGAAACATATATTTTTTTTATTAAAAGCCTTGCGGTGTGGATCTATCTGTTGGAGGTACTGACTTGGTGAGCGCGCTCCTGTTCACCCTCTCCTCCTCGCTCTCAGCATGTCGGTTATCGGCGTCGATCCTCCCCTCCCAAAACGATTTGATGTGCAGCCGATCGTGGATCAGAGCCAAGTTCATCTGCAGCAACACAGAACCAGAAACAGATCCACAGTTGGTTTGAAGCTACTCTACTGTCTTCGTACTGTGAACTTCAGCCTCTGGAGGGCAGAGCGATGATCTGCCACTGGTTTTAACCCATAAATCCAGGACTTAATTTGAGCCGGATCCTGCTGGAACAGGATCCGGGAACTCTCTTATTTTGACAGGGTGCATTCTGGCAACTGTTTACTTGGATCCGGTGTTATGCCGAGAAGTGCATGCCTGCCGAGATATGCACCCCCTCTTGGTTAGGTTTAGGCACCACGGTAAGGGGGTTAAGTTTAGGTTTGGTCCTCTGGTTAGGTTTAGGCACAGGGGTGAGGGGGTTAAGTTTAGGTTTGGTGGTCTGGGACAGGTCTAAGGTTATGTCTAGGAAACGGGTTCAAACCGACGGCCACGTCACACGCTGCCTGTTATACGAGGGGGTGCATATCTTGGCAGGGGTGCACTTCTCGGCATAACACCAGCTGCCCTGCCTCTACACCATCTCGGCCCCTCTTAACTTAACTTAACTGGTAAAAACACCATTTACCTGGACTTGGGACAAGAACCGTAGATGCACTGGCATGTGCTCCCTAGTAGGTGGTTTCTCTGATCAGTAATCAATAATAATCTGTAATCTGATCAATAATCAATAATAATCTATCAATAATAATTCAATTAAGTTTATTTATATGGTGCCAAATTACAACAAAGTTGTCTCAGGGAAATTTGCATGAAATTCATGTACAGTATATAGAAATGTCAATTAGTAAAGTTCTCTATCTAATTGATAATCAATAATAATCTGATCTGTAATCCATAATAATCTATCAATATAAACTAATTGATAATAATAATCTGATCAATAATCCATAAAAATCTATCAATATAATCTAATTGATAATTAATAATGGTCTGATCAATTATAATCTGTAATCTGATCAATAATCTGTCTTTAGAGCAGCTGTCACTCACCTCCTGAATGGATTCTGGTTCTCATCCACGAACCGGGCTGACATCTGAAGGTTACTATGGCAACGCTGATCAGAACCACAGGCTTTCTGGATGTGGATCTGAGTGTTGAGAATAAACCAGAGTCAGAGGTTTGGACCGGTTCTGTTGGGTTCTGATGTTCTCTGATGTCAGCAACAAAGGTTTGGTTCTAAACTGGGTTCCTCTCAGTTCTGACCCGATATCAGACTGGTACTGTACCACTTACTTTGACTCAGTTCAAATGGTCCTAAGGCTATACCCATTTAGGTTCTGGTTCTAAAAGGTTCTGTTTAGATCTTAGTTTCAGATGTTCTAACAAGCTCAGTCAGATGGTCCAAATTCTGATCTTCTGATCAGTTTGGTCTGGGGTTCTGTTGGGTTCTGACTGCATGTTCCATTACCCTTAGGGTTCTGTTGGGTTCTGACTGTTTGTTCCATTACCCTAAGGGTTCTGTTGGGTTCTGACTGTATGTTCCATTACCCTACGAGTTCTGTTGGGTTCTGTCTTTGGTTCTGACCTGGGTTCTGATGGGTCGGGGTGTCTGGTTGAGAACAGGGAGGTGTCTCAGGTCTCTGACATAGTTTCCTCTCTCCGGAAGCTCCACCCACAAAGAGGCGTTCAGGGAGAACACCAGAGGTTCCACTTTGTTCTGGATCGATCTCTGTAGAACAGGAGCACAAAGAACAGAACCTGAGCAGCGCTCATCAGTTGGACCGCTCATCAGAACCTGGAGGATCGCCTGCAGGCGCCTCTTCGGGGGAAACTGGGTTGAAAGGAGCGCACGGTCCTAAAGATTACCAGCAGGAATGTGAAACAAACAGGATTAACGGTTCTGACCCGTAACCAGCTTCAAACGGCGGGCCTGATGTGATCTTCTGAAACGCACCGGACCTCGTGAGTCCGAACCAGTCGCCCAGAACATCAAAGAACAAAGAAGGTGAGTGAAACAAGGACCGAGTGTTCCAGTCCACGTGCCTCCAGGTCCAGGATCAGGACCCAATAAAACTGATCCGGTTTTATCTGGTTCTGGTCCTACAGTTATTTAAAGTTATCTTCAAGTAAACAAAATCTACCAGAGCCCACTGTCATTATTTATTGAACCGAACCCTTTGATCTGCAGGGAGCCCGGACCATCAGCCTCCACCTCTGTGCTGCAGCGCATTCTGGGTAAACCTCTGTCCCCTGGTCTGGTTCTGGTCCTGAAGTCATTTGGTTCCTTCAGTTGAAACTTTCCAGACCCAAACCATGCTGCTATGTGGTTTTTAGAGCAAGGAGGCCATGACCTTTGACCTGCAGACTGAGGCTTGTAGAGTCACTGCATGGTCTGACCTTCAGGGTGAGGATCACAGCAGGTTCTTAAATGTTTTCCACCTGTCAATAAAAGAACGATGAACTCAGATGGTTTAGAAATGACCTTTGACCCTTCGCACATTGATGGAGAGCAACAGCTGCTTCTCTGAGGTCATTGCTGTTGACTTTCCGATCAGTTACCCTCCAAAAGAAAGATAATGGACTTTTTTTTTTTTTTTTTTGGTGACGGGTACCCACATAGTTTTTACTAAACCGAACACCAAACAACGACCTGGAGTCGCCCTCAATAACTGCTCACAAACCAAACCTAAATCTGACCGTTGTCAGGATGCGGCGTCCGTCAGCGGCCGCCTGATTACGTCTCGCCGCCGTCAGTCGGACTTATCTCAGCCAGCAGAACTTCCTCTGCTCCGACTAATCAGAGGTGTCAAACACGACGTGATGACTCCACAGAACCTGCTGCCTCGCCATCAGCTTTTGGAGAACTGTGTAACATTTCATCACTTCGCCTCCGCTCTGAGGCCGATACGATACGCGGCTCAGACCAATGGTTCGATTCACTGAAGATACGCGAGCAGCAAAAACTGACGCGATACGATTCGGTGTCGGATCACGATACAGCTCGATATTAGTTTGAGAGAACAGAGAGTTCTACCGGGACGTGATTCAATAAAAGACAAGCAAATGAAAGATTCTGTGTGAGGCAATTGTTCAGTGTGAGTGTTTATGAAGCATTCACACTTTTCTGCATCTTTCTCCTCCCTCATTTTTCTTCTATTTCAACAAATCAAAACGTTCAGCTCTTTCAGGACAATCCTGCTATGACTGTTGGTTTTGGTGCCGCTTTAGCTTTTTGAAATATTTAGCCTTTTCTGACATATTTTTTTTCTCACAGACAATTAATTGAGCTCATTTTCCATCCTTCAGATCTGTAGATCTGTTTACAACCTTTTACTGCTCCTTTCACATTTTGTCCTGCTTCAGCTTCTTTTAGCTGCCTTCTGCAAATTTAAAACTATTTTCAGCTACTTTCAGCTGTTTTGTTATCCTTTCAGGTTCTTTCTGCTAATGACAACATTTTTGTGCTTCTTCTAACTTTTTTTGGTTGCTAATTTTTTTTATGCTCCTTTCAGCTATTTTGTTTAAGTTTCAGCTTTTTCTGTTATTTCAGCTGTAGCATACTATATGGCAGCACAACGGCTCTGATTAGCACTGCTGCTTCACAGCAAGAAGGTCCTGGGTTCAATCCTCACTTGGACCTGGGTTCTTTCTGTGTGCAGTTTGCATGTTCTTCTTGTGCTTGCATGTTTTTTTTTTTTTTTTTTCGGGTACTCCAGTTTCCTCCCACAGACCAAAAACATACATGTTAGTCTGCTTTCAGGTCCAGGTCTCCCTTCTAAAACAGATCTGTGATCTGAATGGGATTTGCCTGGAAGTTAATAATAAAATAAATACAGTATAGCTTTTTTATGCCTATTTTAGTTTTTTCAGTTTATTCCACATTTTTAGCACTCATTTCAACTTTTTCAGGCTAGTTTGGCAAAAATGTGCTCTCTCTCCCTTCCTTCTGGTAATTTAAACATCTTTCTGCATTTGTAGCTACTTACTGTTTTTTTTCCAACCTTTTCAGATAATTTTTACTTTTTTGTGCTAATTTTTCTTTCAGCCTAATTAGGCAAACATGTTATTTCTGCTTTCTTCTGCTAATTTAAGCTTGTTCTATCTGTTCGGCTACATTTTTTTTTAGCATTTTCTAGCTAATTTCAACCATTTTCAGATAAATTAAATTTTTGTGGTAATTCCTGCTACTTTCAGCCTAATCAACTTTTTTCTGATATTTTCAGCTTGTTATACTCCTTGCATATCCTGACACATGCTCAATAATCCAGGTAGAAAAATCTAAAAAAGTTAAGTCTGGTCCTCTGGCCAGCGGTTACTCTTTCAGAGGTGAAGATGTTCACATCCTGGATAAAGAGGAATGATGGTTTGACAAAGGATAAAGGAGGCATCTTTGTGAAAAGAAGCCGTCCATCATTAAACAGAGGCCTCAGTGTTCAACTGTCCACCTCTTACATTGCTGTTATTGCTAGTATCACTCAGCCCCCTGTGAATAGCAAGCAACCATCAGGGTGCTAATGATCCATCATTAGGCTGATGGTTCTCCTTGATCATGTGAGCAGCTGGTTTTGGCTGTCAGCAGCAAACTGGTTGATC
>JARVGS010000472.1:25809219-25820800 GCA_031762315.1 Hypsolebias antenori | reverse complement strand
GCGATAAATGAAAATGAGGTCGATAATTTTAATTTATCATGCGATTAATTGATTTATTGTTTATTGTGACAGGCCTACATCAGTGTCAACATTTCCCAATAATAATTTTTTATTGTCAGTTCCCATATAATGAGAAGTTGTCATTCTGAATAACTACAAATGACCAGTCCTTGTCATCAATAAACTTCAATGAACAGTGTTCATCACTGTCACCATGCCCCTAATCAGCAGTCCAACTCACTGATACGACAGCGGTTTCTGAATATCTGACGTCATCCATACAGGACTTCAGTAACTTAAAGTCAGCAACCAATGAGGAGAGAAGCTCAGCAGCAAGTCAGCACTTTTAGCTGACCTTTGCACAGGATGTCAAAAATATCTAGATAGAAAATATGTCATTAAAATAAGTGAAGGCACATGGATGTGTTAAAAAAAACATCCTGTTACATATGATTTACCACATATTACAGAATCCAACCAAAATGATCACCAGGAGGACAAATTAACTCTGAGAACTGATTCACCAGGAGAACTGCATCACTAGGAGAACTGTGTCACTAGGATAACTCAGTCACCAGGAGAACTGATTCACCAGGAGAACAAATTAACTCAATTGATTCACCAGGAGAACTGAGTCACTAGGAGAACTGAATCATCTGAAGAACTGAGTTGCCAGGAGAACTGATTCACCAGGAAAACTGAGTCACCAGGAGAACTGAATCACTATGAGAACTGAGTCACCAGGATAACTGATTTACCTGGAGAACTAATTCACCAGGAGAACAAATTAACTCAGATAACTGATTCACCAGAAGAACTGACTCACCTGGAGAACAAGTTAACTCTATTGATTCAGCAGAAAAACAGAGTCACCAAGATAACTGATTCACCTGGTGAACTGATTCTCCTATGAGAACAAATTAACTTAGAGAACTGATTCACTAGGAGAACTGATTCACCAAGAGAACTGATTCACCTGGAGAATTGATTCATCAGGAGAACTGATTCACTTGGAGAACTGAGTCACCAGGAGAACTGAGTTACTATGAGGACTGAGTCACCAGAACTGAGTCACCAGGAGAACTGAGTTACTATGAGGACTGAGTCACCAGAACTGATTCACCTGGAGAACTGAGTTAACTCCGAGTGAAAAACTGAGCAGAGCTGAAACACCAGAAGAGTTTCAAGGTTCGATTCACTGTGTGGTAATAAAAACATGATCTTTAAAGTTTGTGTCAAAGTCAGTCACAGGGACTCCATCCAACACAGCTCGACTCCAGAACCAACAACCAGAGAGGAAAGGTTTAGCTGTTAAAACCTGAACTTCAGCTTCATTTGAGAAGTTGCAGAAAACAGTAATAAAATGAGAAAAATGTTTAAAATGTTTGACGTTGAACTGAACTTCTACGAAAAATTTTACGAAAGCGGCAGATTCTCAGCTGCGAGTTCCCTTTAGCCAGAACCAGAACATGACCCGGTCAGGTTACAAACCAGTCAGACCGGTTCTGACACTGACACACACACACACACACACACACACACACACACACACACACACACACACACACACACAAACACAAGCAGAACTAGGTGTCGGGTTACCGGGTCGGTTCTCTTTTTGTCCTGCAGGCATCGCTGCAGCGCCGCCACCCTCTCTGTTTCCTGTGCGACCCCGGACACTTCCTGTCAATCCAGAACCGAGCCATGAAACAGAATCCTCTAAAACCAACAAAGACTTTTCTTCTAAAGGTCGGATCACAAGTTTAATAAAGATTATTGTTGCTCTTGTTATGTTAACAAGAAACAGTTCTTAATGCAACGATGGGTAAAATAAAGTTTAAAATACATAAATAAATAAAAAACAACAACCATAATAAAACATTTTGTTTTCTCGTATAAAACATTGTGAATAAATAAAACGTGTCATGTTCGCAGCCCCTGAGGTCAAAGGTCGGCTGTTTCTGCTCTGAGGAGAAAAAGAGGAAACAGCTTTTTCCGTTTCCGGTCTGCGCTGCAGGAAACGGGTCGCTGCATGAGGCTTTTATTTTGTAGGAAGACCAGCAGCCTCTGAAATCTGAGTGGACTAAAAATAAATAAATAAATTGAAAAAACTCAGAACTCTTCTGTCACGTTTTCAGAACTGGAAACAAAATAAGACATCTAAAGGATAAAATGTGTTTTAAATTAAACCATGACCTTCAGGTTTAAGGTCAAACCAGACTGGACCGGGAAAATCTGGGTCAGAATCACAAACAGAACTGTTGCTTTCAAAGACTTCAGTTACTGCCAGGGTGCGTTCAAGGACAACAATGGTAGAAATGCCTTCAGGTTCTGAACCAATGACACCAACTGGTTCAGACTGATGAACAACAACGGATCCAGTTCTTTTCAACAGTTCAGGACGTGATAAATCTCAGAATTATTCACATTTAAACTGAGTTTTTGTAAAAGTTCCACCACATTTAAACTTTTTCCAGAACTGACATTTAGTTTCAGAACCTTTCTGATGTTCTGAGCAGATTCTAAGGTTCTGCTGCCCGGGGTTTCTGAGAGAGCTTACCTGTTTTGTGGACAGAGCTGCATCTGTGGTGGGCGGAGCTGTGTGTGTGGTGGGCGGAGTTACAGAAGCTGGAGCAGCAGGTGCAGGTTCAGATGCTGCTGCTGGACTCTGAAGGTGTCCGTGAAGAGCCTCCAGGTCCAGGTTCAGGTCCTGGATGGACTCGTAGATGTGGTGTGAGTTTTCCTCCTTCCGTGACTCCTCCTCCTCGCTACTCTCCGTGCTCGTCTCTTCTTCTGCTATCTCCTCCTCCTCCTCCTCTGGCTCCTTGTTTCCATGGCAACCCTCAGATGGGGAGGGCTTGTTCTGGGGTGGAACCACCGGGGTCTCCACCGGGATAGGCTGGTTCTGGAGCCGGGTTTTGACCAGAGGGTCTACAGGGCTGAAACTGGGAACTCGAGGTTTACCAGAATCTTTCTGGTCCTCCAGGAGACCCGACGGGTGAGGCTGCTTTTTACAGTCAGCCATGTTTGTAGTCCTACTGGGAGCCGTGGTCCCAGTCTCAGCTGAACCAGCAGGAGGGTTACCGTGGACCCTGGATGATAACCCTATGTGGGTCAGGTCCGGAAAGTCCATTGGTACGCCAAAGGTGGACATGCGGTTGTCGTTCTTCTGGTGCCGGTTGGAGGCGTTGGGTCTGAGGCGGATCAACATCTCATCGCTTTGTTTGGTTTTGGTCCCGCTGGGCTCTTCCAGAGGCTTTGGAACTGGAACGGGAACTGGGACAGGAGCCACCACAGGATGCAGCACCGGTTCTGGACCGGGTGGGTCAGCAAAGTCCAGCGGGGATGGGAAATCGGCCGGCAGCTCCTTGACGTACTTGGCCGGGATGTAGAAGGCTCTGGAGCAGCTGTCGTCTCGGACCTGCCACCAGTGGTCGTTGGTCTTGGCCAGCAGGACGTAACGCTCGTTGGGTTTGATGGACACCAGAACCCCGTCCTGACCCTGGTATTCATACTTGAACTCCACCAGGACCAGACCCAGACCTGAAAGATAAGATGCTTGTTACAGAGCAGGTCAGGGTTTTATTTTTGTTCTGACATCATTCAGGTGGATCAGAACAGAGAAGTGACTAAATCCACCCAGAGAAACCCAACCTGCTCAGTCAGAACCTCTGAGGTCCAGCTGGGTCCATAACTCAAACACCATCTCTCACCTCTGCCCAGCAGGGAGGAAGTCGCTGCCATTTTAAGGAACAGTGCTCCTCAGGCCCCGCCCCTTCAGGTGGATGACTCTGAAGGTGAGGGGTCAAGGGTCAGCCCACCTGAAAAAGAAAAAAAAAAACTGAGATCAATAAAAACAAACAAACGATGCAGTTAAAGTAGAATCGAGTCAGCTCACATCTTTATATCTTAAAACATCTGGATGCCCATACGTATACCCAAAGATACCCAAACTACTTCCCTGGATAGTTTTTTTTTTTTTTATAAATAATAATAGATAAAATATTAAGCTCCATTTAATGGCTCCAGAACCAAAAAGTTTTATTTGATGTAAAAAAAAATATTAATTAAAACAAGGTATTTATTTCAACAAATTTTCACAAATATGTTCTAAGAACTTTTTCTTTGAGCTGCCGCTGTTTGATTTTAGGCCCCGCCCCCAAACGATGTAAACGTTTAAAAACAGAGCAGACATCTTGGAACTGGCAGTTTGCCTCCAGTGTCCATCATCACACTGTCGAGCCGAGGCGCCGGTGCACACGGACTGTCGGTTCCACAGCTGGCGGCTCAAAGGTGTCACAGCAGCAGGTTGACTTTAACTTGAACTCTCTCATTCAGACCTCAGAACCTGAGCCGGGTCACGCTGACTGATCGGATCATTGGTGTTCAGTCCTCTCTGCTCTGAAGATGTTAACACAATTGTTCCTCTACAAAGGCAGGAAACACATACACCAGTGTGTGATGTCACCGATGGGTGGAGCATACACATAAATGAGGGCGGGGCTTACAGTTCACAGGAAGAGCAGGATTTCCCTCCATAAACAGAGCTGACCTGAGATCAGCCTCCTGCCATTGTTCTGTGGGACAGAGTGCCTGGCTCAGAGGCTGCCGGGCAGGAAGACTGTGTGTGCGTGAAGCCTCAACGTTGAGCACTTCCTCTGCTCCATCCACAGATCTGAACCGGGTCAGAGAGCCTGCAGGACTGGACTCAGATCCGATCCAAGGAGTCAGAAAGGAAACGGTCCCATCACTCAAGTGCAGGAAAATATTCCAACTGATCACATCAGCTGCTGAGATTTATTCTGTCACATTTTACAGAAAAGATTTATTTAAATACACTAATTCTAACAGAACTGTCCGCTTCAGGAAAATTGGTTTCAGATCTGAGACCAGTTCCAGGTCCACATGTTGCATTAGGAGGTCACCGAAGTGGTTCTTATACCACAAACCCAACAGGTACCTCATAAGCTTACCATAAAATTAATTTAACTTATGATTTTAAAACATTTACGCTCTATGTTAGATACTGTATGTCTATGTATACGTTATGCCTTATTTGTAAGAATAAAAAAATAATAAAAAAACAACAACCAGGAGTCCAAAGGAAACAGAACAATAACGCTTCTACCTGTCAATCAGACGAACAAATGTAAAAAAATTACATTTTTGAAAATATGACGCCAAACATGATTCAGACACAGGGGTTGTTCAGTGTAGCATGTTCTGTGTAGCATGTTCTGTGTAGCATGTTCTGTGTAGCATGTTCTTTGTCGCATGTTCTGTGAAGTATGTTCTGTGTGGCAAATTCTGTGTAGTTTGTTCTGTGTAGTTTGTTCTGTGTAGTTTGTTCTGTGTAGCATGTTCTGTGTAGTATGTTCTGTGTGGCAAGTTCTCTGTTGCATGCTCTGTGTAGCATGTTCTGTGTAGTATGTTCTGTGTAGTTTGTTCTGTGTAGCATGTTCTGTGTAGTATGTTCTGTGTAGTTTGTTCTGTGTAGCATGTTCTGTGTAGTTTGTTCTGTGTAGCATGTTCTGTGTAGTATGTTCCGTGTGGCAAGTTCTCTGTCGCATGCTCTGTGTAGTATGTTCTGTGTAGCATGTTCTGTGTAGTATGTTCTGTGTGACAAGTTCTCTGTCGCATGCTCTGTGTAGTATGTTCTGTGTAGTTTGTTCTGTGTAGCATGTTCTGTGTAGTATGTTCTGTGTGACAAGTTCTCTGTCGCATGCTCTGTGTAGCAAGATCTCTGTAGTGTGTTCTGTGTTAGCGTGTTCTGTGAAGCATATTCTGTGTAGCATGTTCTGTGTAGTGTGTTTAAATCTGACATCACAAAGACATGTTCTGTGTGGCGTGTTCTGTCCAGCCATGTTCTCTTCTCTGTAGCATGTTGAAATCTGACAGCACAAAGATGTGTTTTGTGTAGAGTGTGCTGTGTAGAATGTTCTGTGTAGCCATGTTCTGCATAGCGTGTTGAAATCTGACACTACAAAGACGTTCTGTGTAACGTGTTCTGCATAGCGTGTTGAAATCTGACACTACAAAGACATGGTCTGTGCAACGTGTTCTGTGTAGCGTGTTTTGTGTAGCATCTTCTGTGCAACATGCTCTGTGTAGCGTGTTCTGTGCAGCATGGTCTGAGCAGCATGTTCTATGTAGCATGTTCTGTGTAGTATGTTCTTTGTAGTGTTCTGTGTAGCATGTTCTGTGTAGCGTGTTTAAATCTGACAGAACAAAGACATATTCTGTGCAGTGTGTTCCATGTAGCCATGTTCTCTGTAGCATTTTCTGTGCAGCTTCTGTCCAGCCATGTTCTCTGTAGCGTGTTGAAATCTGACAGTACAAAGACGTGTTCTGTGCAGCGTGTTATGTGTGGTGTGTTCTGTGTAGCATGTTCTGTGTAGCATGTTGTGTGTTTTGTGTAGCGTGTTTTATGCAGTGTGTTCTGTGTGGTGTGTTCCGTGTAGCTTTTTTTTTTTTGGTATGCTGTTTAAATCTGACAGCTCAAAGACGTGTTCAGTGTAGCATGTTCTGTGTGGCGTGTTGAGATCTGATGGCACGCAGACGTGTTCTGACATGAAGCAGCTGAAACTCATGTCTGTCGTTCCTGCTGGTTTCTGAGGTGCAGCTGACATTCGAGGAAAACCTTGAAAACAAAAAGAGCTGAAGTTTTCAGAGTTACACACTGTGATCAAAACACAAACACAGTTTGTGTGGTAGTAGCTAAGAGTCATCCACAACACTCCAGATCACACCATCACCATCATCACACCAAAAATCAAAAATCAAATCAAATCTTTGTTTGAACTTTGTTGTGGCGGGTGATTCGCCTAAAGTCTTGGGTCAGTTCCAGGATGGAGCGCTCATCTCACTGCATCATCCATCGACGTTTGTTTAACAAACAAGTGTTGGATCAAAACCACCTGAGCCAGGTGAGTTTCAGGTGTGTCAGAGACTTGTGTTGGAATGCAGCGTCTCTCCCCACGTCTCTCTCTTTCACACTGTTTGTCTGAGACTAAGCCACTCCCACCCACAGGCTGGTATGTCACACACACACATACAGTGCAACCACAAACTAAACAGAGCAGTCAGTCATCAAAGAAGTCAAATCTTTGTGGCGGCAGCATCGACCAATCAGATCAGTGCAAACATTTAAAGTCAAAGTTCTACCAGAGCTCCACCACGTGACATCACGAGGCCAGCAGCCAATCACAGCAGAGCACCCCTGCAGGCAGCTCGACCTTTACCCTGCGGCTGAGTGTGGGTGTGGTCACGTTCAGAAATAACTGCGTTCAGGTTGTAAATCAGTCAGCTGAGGCTGCCGGCAGAACAAACTAATGTTTACAGGAACGCAGAGAAGTTCTCAGCTCTCAGACGGGGCGGACGTGAAGTTTAAACTGGAAATAATAAAAAGTTGTGCATGAAGTGTCATCATCACACAAAGTTAAACTCCTTGTGTTAAAATTATTATTATTATTATTTTTTTAAGTCCAACAACAGACTACGCAGATAAAAGATAAACTCTAAAAACTTTATAATTGACTCAAAAACAAACTCTGGTCTGATAATAGGGCCTCACGGTTTCCTCCAAATGGACCTGTAGAACCATTCCTGGTACCTTCAAAGTTTGCTCTGGTCCTTTAACCTCCTAGGACCTGGCCTTCACATATGTGGACAACCTGGCATCCACATATGCATGATGTCATGCAAGAGTTTGGGTCTTAGGAGGTTATGGAGGTCTAACGTGCCGTAAAACATCTCAGACCTTTTGAAAACCACCCGTAAAGAGGGTGTGGATCCTGACCAGGGACCAGTCCCCAAGAACGTCAGTCCCTCTCTGAGACCCGTGAACCTCAGAAACGTCCCGAGCCACGTGAAGACCTGCTCAAAACACCAGAAGATCCTCAGAAACCTGATCCTGAAGACCATCCCTGAGCGCTCCATCGTTAAAGTTCCTCCTGAAGGAGCTACAACTTTTTTAAGATAAATAAAACCTCCTAAACATCCACTTACGAAAAGACCTTGATGATCCTGATCCATCGTGTGTCCTGTAAATCCATAGGAACCTCTGAACCAGGACAATCTACTAAACTGCTCAGGGGCCAGACATCCAGCAGTTATTGTCCTTAAGTAAGTTTGGTTTATGGTTTAAAATCTGGTTTTATTTACAAATGAACCCACTGGTGGTCTGAACTGAGCTCACCCGTGGGCCTGATTTGGCCCCCGGGCCACCTGTTGAATAGCCCTGCACTAAACCCTCAGGAGGATCAGCAGAACTTAAACCTCCTGTCAGCTGGCAAATACCCAAAAGAGCTTTAAGAATTCACCAAATACCTTCAAAAATGTTTTCAATCACTGCTGGAATGACCTGAAGGAGCACAATCATCCTCTACGGAGCACCAAAAACCTGATCCAGGACTTCTCAGACCTGTTAAAACCAGCATTACGATCCACTCAGGGTCCAGGAACCTCCTGAAGAACTTGTGCTCAGTGTCTGAACTTAGAAGGCCGATTGTTGCTCAAAGTTCAAGGCTCGTAAAACTGTCGGTTACCGTGACAACGGTGGTTAACTGGCGTGGAACCGACTCCCGGTCCATCTGCTCTTGTTAAACCAGGTTTCTGTTTGAAGGAGCCAATCCTGGTCAACCCAGGCAGCAGATACAGGTTCAGACTTTATGAAGACATGATGGATCCTGATGGATCCCCTCTGATGGATCCCATCAAGATCTGGATGGTCGTGGATTTCAGATGGAACAAACACATCTACCACCCCCAACATAGGAGGATCTGTGGTGGAGGTGGTCTCCAGCTACAAGTACTTGGGTGTGCACCTGAATGACAAGAGAAGCGCTACGTGTAGAACCACTAGACTGAGGAACAGCTTCTACCCTGAGGCTGTTAGACTCATATCTACCCACAATAATCACTGTGATGACACTTTGAGCGTTGATATGTGCTGCTGATTGTCCATGCTGCTGATCACATGCTGCTGATCTGTTTCATGTTGCTGTGTTCATTCGTCCTCACCTGCTCACACAGACTCATGTTCGTGCTGCTGTTGTTGTTTTGTCATTGTTTTGTACTACTAGTGTTTAGTGTATTCTTAGGAACAGGAAGCAGACCTTACAAAATAAAAGAGAATTCTGGATCCAGCAGGACTGGGTTCAGGGATGTCCGCTGGTTTTAAAACCCAGGAGACATCAGGGCTACCCCCGACCCCAAATCTGACCCGCCAACCTCCACTGATCATTTAACCCCATCTGGTCCACTCAAATCCCTGACCCGAACCTTAAAACTAAACCCGCTTCTTTAGAGTTAAAGCCAACTGGTTCAGGGACAGTCCGGACCTGCCAAACCTTGTCCTGGTTCAGGGACAGTCCTGGTTTTTCACATGAAATCAAACTAATTATTTGAACTGAACCCAAACAGTTCTGGATCTGGACCATGTCACAGGTTTGACTAAGAGCTGGAAGGATTTAGGCAGAACCACCTCAGGCCTAGACCAAGAACCAAACCACCGGAGGAAGAGCGTTTTCTGATTTGGGTCACACAAAACCGATGAAGATTGGAGCCGTCTGTATTTTATGTCTGGCCTCATTGGCAGCACGGTGGCACAACTGGTAGAGCTGCTGCCTCTCAGCGCGCAGGTCCCCGGTTCAAATCTCGGTCCGAAGGCCTTTCTGGGTGGAGTTTGCATGTTCTCTCCGTGCATGCGTGGGTTTTCTCCGGGTGCTCCGGTTTCCTCCCACAGTCCAAAGACATGCATGTTAGGCTGATTGGTGACTCTAAATTGACCCTAGTGGCTCAACGAGGCTAGCCTGTATAAATAAAGGTTGAATGAATATATATTATTGCCATTTCTAGAACCCTGTGTACATAATACATAGTACATATAGTATTGTAGTATACTATATAGTATAGTACTAGTATAATACTATATAGTATACTATACTAGTATAATATAACTATCAATAGATATAAATATATAATATATATTTATAAATATATATATATATACAGTATATAATATATATATATATAAATATATAATATATATTTATCAACCATCCATCCATATATGTACATATACATATATATATACATATACACTAGTATAATACTATATATTTATAACACTATACTATAGTATACTATAGTATAGTACAGACCATCGTACATATGTTCTAGCTCAGGTACCACGTGGTGGAAACCACAATAAAGTTGACTGGCACTAAATGTTTGGAATGAGAATGAAAAATTTTATACAATCCCAATTCCAAAAAAGTGACATTATATAAGATTTAACCTAAAACAAAATGTAAATATTTACAAATTGTTGGTAAATGTTGAAACTAAGAAATTGTAGTAGTTTATGGAAAATACTTGGTAATGTCTATTGTGATGGCAGCAACACATCTAAAGAAATGCAGCAGGGCCAACAAGAAGCTACGGATGTAAATGATACAAATTAAGAGCTGGAGGAGCATTTTGCCATTAATTAGGTTAGTTGGAGTACTGGATATAAAAACATTTTAGAGAGGCGGGATATCTCAGAAATAAAGCTGGACAGAGGATCACTAGTCTGCCAGAAATGTTTCAAAAATAGTGAAACAATTTCAGAATTTCATGAATTTCATGTTTCTCAATGGAAACAGAAAATCTCTGATTATCCCATTCAAAATTCTGAAAAAATAGCAGAGCTTAAAAGACCATGCAGAAAGAAAACGGTGGATGTCCAAGCTCTTTGGACCTTCAGGGGACGTTTGCTGAAACATCTCAGCAACAAAAGAAACCATCCAGATGACCTGACTGAACACTGTTGGATTGCTTGAACATGTTTTTAGTTTCTTCATGTTAAGTTTACATACTGTACAAGTGTTCATCTCTGCTGGAATTTAATGCACCCCACCCGACCCTCTGCTGTTTCAGGCCTTTGGAGAAAATATTTACCAATGAAACATTCATAGCTGGTCAAACACCACCAAACTGATTATTTTTATTTCTGCAGTGAGAACAAAGGATGTCCTCTCACTCACATCCCCTCCACCCCTGCCACCCGACCACACCCTTTCATGAGAGGAAACATTGGAACACCCTCCGTGGGTTCATAATCTTCTCCATGTGTCACGACAGCCTTATATCAGAGATAAACCTGGATTTCTGTTTTATCTAAACATTCCAATACGGCTTAAAGCTGCTCACTAACACACGCCCTCTGTGTAACCAGGAGCGGCTCCTGAGCAACAATATTAGTGGGGCGCCCACTCATTTCCCAAATCATCTACGGTACTAATTTTATAAACTGTTACTTTTTCTGAGATAAAACAGGATACAAGTTGCCTAATATTTTATTTATTATTTGTTTTTGTGCCTTTTTTCCTCCTTCTACAGCTCGAGGTTGTGACTCTTAAAAAACTGTCTTGTCTATTAATCAGAGAAACTGGCACCTCCCATTTCCACATCTTTCTCCACATCCATCCCTACATCCATCCCTACATCCATCCCCACATGCTGCACAGCTGCAGAAAGAAAAGCTTTGCAGAGAGTGGTGAAGGCTGCACAGAAGATGTTGGAGTCAGTCTCCCCA
>JARVGS010000472.1:25714473-25728202 GCA_031762315.1 Hypsolebias antenori | reverse complement strand
TATATATATATATATATATATATATATATATATACATACATACATATAGATATGTACCTAGTGGCCAGAAACCCCCAACTCTAACAAACAAAGTGGCCCATGCATGGTGATGCGTGTGGCCCATCACCATTTTATAATGACTTATAGCAGGTTTTGTGGCTCTGGACACATTTAATTTAGCAAACGAAGGGGCAGAAATGGCTCTTTTGATTGTAAAGGTTGCAGACCCCTGCACTAGACTGAAGAACAACCTCTACCCTGAAGCTGTTACTCATAAATCTCTAATCAGGGTAATCACTGTGAAAAAAAAAATGCTGCAATGCCACTTTGATTGTTGATATGTGCTGCTGATTATCCATGCTGTTGATTTATTTGATGCAGCTGTATTCATACTCATCTGCTGACACAGACTCATGTTTGTGCTGCTGTTGTTTGGCGTATTGTTTTGCACTATTAGTGTTTAGCGTATTTCTTAGTTTATGTCTTAGGTCCTTATTTACTGTTTCTTTTACAATTTATATTTTTGCTGTATTTGGATGCAACTGGGACCCTGTGCACACAATTTCGTTACAGCTCATGTACCACATGTGATGTTAATGACAATAAAGCACCTTGAGTTGAAGTAGTGGCACCACGTGTTTGGTGTTAAACACACTTGCCCTTTTTTCGGTGTTCCTACAGAAACAGCTTGTCTGTAGATCACATCATAGTAAAAAACAAGTTGTTGTAAATTTCTGCTCAAATTAAAATAAGTCAATAAAACGTTATTGCATTAGTACAAACAAAATGTTATTTATAAATATAAATATGTACAGTACTGTAATATAATATTCTGTACTCAGAAGGTGGCAGTAGAGATCAATAAGCAGTGAGGAAGTTGTTCATAATAGAGACATACATGAACTTCATTAACCATGATGCATTTCTTCTTCCGCTTCCAACCATTCCAGTTCTAAGATGGCGGACCGGCGGAGGAGGAGGAGACGCGCGTCTCAGGACAGCGAGGAGGACGACGAGTCCGGCTCGGGTTCGGACAGCGGGAAGTCGGGTTCTCCTGACCCGAAGGCTCGAGTCCGGGATCCCGACCCGGTGGTGGTGGAGGTGGGCCGGACCGAACCGAAGAGCGACGTGGAGTCCGAGTGTGTGAGTAGCCGTCCAGGCTAACTGCTGGAGCTAACTAACGTCGGTCCCCCCAGCTCTCAGGTCCGAACGCGCGCTGGGAGTTCCGACTGGTACCGCTCACAGCAAACCTGTGGTGTCCGGCACCTCCGGTTCGGTTCTGTTTAGCCGTTAATTATGAGTCATCCGGTGGATTTACCGATGTTCGGTTCGGTGTTGGAGACGACGAGGCGTCAGTTGGACCTCATTTATCCGGGCACAAAGTGTGTTCTCAGTCCGGATCAGAGGAGGTTCGAGCAGAACCAAACAGATCCAAACTGGGTTTCAGTCGGACTGAGTGTGTGTGCCGAGCTGGCAGTGTGGGCCCGAACCTCCAGCGGGCCGGGGCTGGACTCCACAGAGGATGTGACCCCCTGGGTTTAATGACTCTGCGAAAATAAAAAGTAAAATTATCAGTGCCCGTTTGTTCTGATCGAACCTGGACCTCCTCTTTGTTCTGATCGAACCTGGACCTCCTCTGAGGCTCATTCAGCAGGTGGTTAATATCCACATTAAACACATCTGAAAACTTTACATTTCGAGTTCAGTAACTCATGTTTGACTTTTGTTCTGCCCCTGTTGATTAAAGGGGTTTCAATCAGCCACTTTACATTCATATCTCCAAAGACAAAATGTAGAACTTTGGAGGTTTGATGGTATTCCAGAATCTTTTAGGATCTTTAAATGACCCTAAAAGATTCTGGAAAACCATCAAATCTCTCTCTGGCAGCTCTCATTCATCTGACCTGCCATCACAACTTCTTGTGAACTCAGTTCCTGTGTTAAATAAGCACGAGATCCTGAACTGTTTCAACAAACATTTTGTTGATTCTAGTTCTTTATTTGACACTAATGGAAACTCAGCTACTTCTCCTTTAAGTCAAACTTCTACAAACCATATTTCTCCTACAAGTCAGTCTTCAGTACACACACCTTTTTTCATTCCCCGTTCTCAAATGAGGTAAATAAATTGTTAAAAGTTCTAGATTCTAAAAAAATCTGCAGGTCCAGATGAACTTCCACCTTATTTCTTAAGGCTGGCCGCTCATATCATCGCAGTACCGGTGTCCCACATATTTTACCTGTCCATAAGCTAAAACTCCATTCCAGACGCTTGGAAAACAGCCTTTGTTCTACCTCTCAGATCGGAGGCAGTATGTTCAACATATTGATATTTCCTCCAGTTATTTAACCATTAACAATGGTGTACCACAAGGCTGAGTCTTAGGACCCACCCTTCACAATCTACATGAGAAATGTAGGTCAGATGATTACTGATACATCCTTACATTTATATGCTGACGACACAATTGTTTATTGTTGAGCTAGAACAGTTGCTGCGGTTTTTGAGCTTCTACAGTCAGCATTCGACATCCAGTTAGATTTATTCCGTCTCAAACTTATCCTAAATGCTGTTAAACCAAAGGGAGACAATCTCCGTAATTATTACAAATAGCATGTGGTCCCTGCGTAAAACTAATCCCGTGCGAATAGGTCTTAATTCATAACGTTGATTTGTAATCTCATACCAAACTATATTTACTTGGAATCTGTAATATCAAATCATGTTCTTCCATCTCTGCAGTTCACCTCAAATTTAACCTATGAAATCGTCACTCTGAAGATGTTCATTCAGGTTTTATATTAAACTAAACAAGTTAAAAGTCTAAAATAAAAAGTCGTTAATGTAATTAGAACAAAGTTTCTTTTCAGATGCAGTAAAACAAATAAACTAATTAAACACAGTGCTCTGAGTCAAACTAAGTTATTAATCAAGTTTAAGCCACACCATAAGTCTGACCAGGTTGAGTCAGGTCCTCTGGGTGGATTCTTCTTGTTGAAATGTTTCATCTTTTATCTAAAAGTAACAGTTTCTGTTTTAATTGTGCTATATAAATAAATCTGACTCGACTGAAAGACTTCTTCAGTCTGAGGAGCTGTGACACATCATCAGGCACGGACTCTGTGGTCTACACTCATCTCCAGGCCAGAGGTCACTCGTTCAGGGATGAAGATGTTCACATCCTTGATAGAGAGGAATGATGGTTTGAGAGAGAAACCGTGAAAAGAAACCGTCCATCATTAAACAGAGGTGGAGGCCTCCGTTTTCAACTGTCCCAATCTTACAATGTTGTTATTGCTGGTATCACTCAGCCCTTTGTGAATAGCAAGAACCATCAGGGTACTAATGATCCATCATAAGGCTGATGGTCATCCTTAATCATGTGAGCAGCTAGTTTTGGCTGTCAGCAGCAAACTGGTTAATGCACTATGAGAAGGTGCTATTTATAAGACTGAGCTGAATACAGCATCTCAGATGGAGGAAGTATTTCGGAGGAAAGACGAAACGTTTCTACATTTTTTTTGTTTTGTTTTGTTTTTTGAATGTCCAGAGGACCAGAATTAACTTTTTTAGATTAATTTACCTAGATTATACAAAGTAGAGCATCCATCAGGACATTACTGACACATCCTTGCATGTCTATACCGATGGCGCTGTTGCTGAGCAAACAACGTTGCCAAGGTTTTCCAGCTTCTACCCTCTGCATTTGACATAATTTGGTCTGACTTATTCCATCTCAAACTGGTGTTAAATGCTGATAAAACCAAACGGAAGTTGTTTTCAAACAGAAAGTTGGTGCCAACAATTTTTCCTCCTATCTAATCCGTGCATGATGTTCCTATTGAGTTTGTGGGATTTTACAAATACTTGGAATTTTGGTTGAGCACATCTTTCTTTTAAACCAAATATTGCAAACTTAATTAAAAAAAGTTAAATTAAAACTGGGTTTCTTTCTCAGAAATACCTCTTGCTTAACTCTGAATGCCAGAAAACACCTTCTAATAATTTCTCTCCTACAGGCCATTGACCATGGTGACATTATTTACATGAGTGCCCCTGCCAGCTCCTTGCAAATGTTGGGTGTTGTCTACCATGGCACACTAAGATTCATAACTGGTTGTAAATACTGTATCACTGCACTCTGTACCCATTGGTCAGCTGGTCAGTGTGTTTACACATAGGCTGTCACAATGGTTCATTTTCAACGATAAATCACTCCTTGATCTGCCACCGTCTTATAGCTAGGGGTGGCTTTGGCTGAGTGATTAGAGCAGTCATCCACCAATGCAAGAGTTAGGGGTTCGATTCTGTCAGCAGTCACATGCTGAAGTTTCCTTGGGCAAGACACTGAACCCCTCATTGCTTCCGAGGTGTGTCCCATTGGTGTATGAATGTGATCTGAAGCACTGATTAATCGTTGTATAGATATGTAGTGTATAGATTCTGTAGTGTAAACCGCTTTGAGTATCTCATTAAGATATAAAGGTGCCATATAAGTACAGTACAGTCCAAATCTCCTTCCACGGCACATTGTCAGTGCGGTTTCACCATGTGCTCTCAGGCCATCATTACCAGCAGTGTTCCCTAAGTGCGGACTGAACTTGGCAAAAAGGTCTTTTCCTACTCAGCTCCTGTAACTGGGACACCTTGCAGCAGGAACTGAAGTTGTCCACCTTGATTTCTTTAGGGGATTTTAAACATTTGTCAAAAGTCAATAGAAACATCAAAGCAAATATGTTGTTTTTAGTATTTTGTCTTGTTTAATGACACCTTGATTTATTGTTATTCAGGTGATCCTCGAGTTGCGAGCGGTTCCGGACCTAAGGACCGTTCGTAGGTCGATCCGTTCGTAGCTCGAAACCGAAAGTAAAAGGGGCCGTACGTCCTGTTTTTCGGCCGGAACGGCATTTTAAACGCCTTATTTACAACCTAAAACACCGCCAGCATACATTTTGTACCTCTAAAATGTATTTTAAAGCAGTTAGCTTGCTAACAGACAAAAAAAAAAACTCAGAAAATAATGAAAAATAGTGCCGTGTGCAGCTTGTATGCAGCCGGATGACGTCATATGGTGCGTTCGGGTGCCGTTCGTAAATCCGAAACGCCGTAGGTCGTGGGCGCCGGAACTCGAGGACAGCCTGTAGCCACTTTTGTCTATGACAACGGCATGCCATACTACTTGAGTGCCATCTAGTGGCTGAAAATGGTAGTGTTCAATATTTTCAGTTAGAATGAATGAAAACGATCATATCTTAGCCACAAAAAGGTTTATAAAAGTGGAAAAAAAATCCATAAATGTGTCGCTTTCGCGTATAAGTTGCTGGGCATGTAAATTATGTAAAAAATAAATAAATAAATAAATAAAAATAAATAAATAAAGCGACTTAAAGGTCGAAAAATACAGTAGTTCTGCTGAGAGGATCTGGTGGGTTCCTTCCTCAGCTTCGTTAAGACTCTTTGCTTTGACTCCACCAACAAACGGCCGCACTTAACCGTACGGCAATGCCTCACAAGGACATCCAGAGCTTTTGGTTTTGTGCTGATGTTGCCACCGGTTCTGAGAGCCGCCATGGAGCTGTGCTTGAATGTTCAAATGATAGACTGAGCAAAAAGCCCACACAACATCTGGAGCTGAGCAAACCACATCAAGAAAGCGCGGATATGTTTTGTCACCGGGATAAGAAAAGCCAAGCAGACAGCCATGCTGAACAGTAAACTGGGCGAGGGGAGGTTTTAGGACGCAGCGTGTATAATTCGTAAGGCGTTTGTTGGGGAGCGGTCTACATGTGGAAATCTTTGTTGGGGGCTTCTAGCTGCTGATCAGACTATTTTAAGGCGAGCCTGCAGCGAAACTCAAACGCCTGCAGGCCCTCCCAGGACGACTGTGCTGCTTTAGCATCCCGTTGTTTAGACCGCACAGGACGATCCACATTTACAGGAAATAAACACATCCGCCACACAAAGGTGGACGGATGAGCTCCCATAGTAGCAATCTATCGTGAATAACAGGGCAATTTTCTCCCAGAGCTGCATCCTGCTGCAGGTATTGTATTTATTTATTTATTTGCTCGTTAGTTTGTGGGCTCAGAACGAGGTCAGGAAATGAGAGCGGAAAAAAACTGGGAAGAATGCAGCAGAGGGTGCCAGCCAGGTATACTGCTGTGTGTGTTTGTGTGTGTGCTCTGGCTGCCGCTGCACATACGCATCAAAGAGCTTCTGCGAGAAACTTCGTCTACCTGAAGCCGAGAGGAACAATTTTTTTCAAGCCGATCAACTGTTACTTGTGTACATTTGATACAAATTGTTTAATTTCCTCGTTAGTTTCAGGGCTTCAAATTAAAATCTTTTAATTTTTTGTCTGATTTTACTAACTGTGACCTAAAACTTATTGTGGTAGTAGCTGAGACTGATCCCAAACAACTCTTAACAGATTAGACAAGATCTTTGTCTGTTAGCAAAATATCTCATGAACCACAGGTCGGATTTTAATGAAACTTTGAGGAAACGGTCATTCTGTGTACTGTACTTCTACAATTAACTAACATTTGGTGCAATTACAATTCAAGATGGCCGCCACACCCAACTCGACATAGAAAACACAAAAACAACTATAATTCAATCAGCTGGACATATATTACACTTGAGTTTGATGTCTTAGTACCTGAGAGTCGTCAACGCTTCAAGTGGTACTCATTGCTTAAAAACGTCAGCATTAACTGTTTGAGTCAACTTTCTGTTAGCAAAATATCTTATGACCTACACGGTTCTTAACCAAACTCTCAGAAAGTAATCATTACAACTCTTTAACTTTTAGTTTCAACGCTATTCAAGATGGATCCCACAGCTAATCAACACAAAAGTAGTTATAGCTGCGAGTTTTACAAATATTGGGCTAAATTCTGATGTGGTAGTAGCTGAGAGTCATTCCAAACACACACTCTGACTAATACTGCACATGACGTTATTTAATCCCCAATTTTTGCTCAAAGCAACTAATTTAATCACTTTTAACATAAAGTGATCATAGTCCAAAACTCTGGCATTAAAAAGGCAGCGGGTGATATAATGTAATTTAATACATTTGTTTTTAATTGTTTTGTTTTAGGGCTCTTGACTTTTTATTAGGGATGCACGATATTATCGGCATGGTATCAGTATCGGCCAATATTTACAATAAAGTTTAAATTTTGGACATCGCCCATTCCATCAAAATCACTGAAATAAAAGGCGCTGTTTATTTATATATATATATATACAGCTGATGCGTCGTTGAATTTAGATTTGTGAAAATTTACTCATTTGCACTGTTCGAGTGTTGCCGTTGTGTTAAAGAGAGTAAATGTCATGAATAAATTTTACATTAAACGTAATCCAAGTTGAAGTGTTGCATCATTTTCCGCCCCTTTTTGGGATCTGCATTTGGTAACAGGCCACACTGACAAAGACCATGCAGAATAATGTATATTTTAATTCCACAGCAGAGAAAACTATGTAGTCTCTGTAAGTAGGTCTGGGGGGGGAAATATCGGTATTGGTATGAGTTATCGGCCAAATAAGTTTTAACATATCGGCGTATTGGATATCGGCCAAAAATCCAATATCGTGCATCCCTAGTTTTTGTCTTTGTTCAGTCACAAGTTATTATTGAGGTTTACAGAAAAGCTCTTTTAGTGAAAACCAAAAGGAACTGAAGAATCAGACATTCACTGTGAAAGACACAAACCTCCATATTTGTGTTTGCTCCAAGTCATAAACTAAACCCAAGAGGGTGAGAGCACCACTCTGTGTGTGCATGTGTGTGCGCGGTCTCTAATTCTGCTTATTTTATGCACTCCCCCCCCCCCCCCCCACACACACACACTCTCTTATTGCTCATATTTTCCATTCTGAATAAATGCCCCAAGCACAACTGAAGCTTGAAGTCAGTCAGGCCAATAAAACACACACCAACAGCGAGAACCCCCCTGACCAAGTCATTCTCCAAGTCTCAGCTGTCAAGTCGTAATTTTAATCCCCAATTCCCGTCTTGTGATGGTTGTTGGAGTTTTCCGCTGCGTCCGTTCACGCGTCGCCCCTCCAACAGCGGCTGAGACTGAAACTCGTTTGTCGTGGTTTGTGCTCAGGACTGTGCTCTGTTATTAGCCTGAGGTGATGAGTTAGCTGGAGGATGTGTTCGTTGCAGCAGATTTATAATAAGAGGCAGAGACGCGTTGTGGTCATCGAGACTCGGGCAGGAAGAACAAAAGGTTTAAACTTATTACTTCTGAGATGATCCGTTTCTGCACATCCAGTGTAGATTTCAGGTGCAAACATTGCAAAGATTCTGGATTTTGCAGCAATAATGAATTCTTGTGGGTTCTTTTTTATTATTCTTATTTTTTGGCCCGTAATGGAGCGGAGGTGGAATTGGAAATACCCTTCTTCTCTCCGTTTGCCAAGCCGTGGAAGTTGTGAGCATGATAACTTGAAAAACAAGTGAGGTACCAAGTAGGCCTGTCACGATAAATTTTGTTGGACGAGTAATTGTCTGAGAAATTATTGCAATAAATGATTTTTTTTTTTTAACAATAATTGTCAAATTTTAGAAGAAATGTTTCTGTTTGGAGTGTAGTACCTTTTTAGACCACCTGATGGCAGTGTAAGACTGTTTGAACCAAAGGATGGATAGTTGAGCAGTGTGTCTAAGAAAAATGGGAGGGATGGCTCTTGATGTGACGTGGACTGACATCGTGGACGCTCGGTGATTTGAGCTCTTTAGCATAGCATTTTTCAAACAATAAGCTTTTAATTAAAAAAATCAGTAAACAAGTTCTCCGCTTCTTTTTGCAGAGAAAAACAAAATTTTAGACGAAGGCACTGGTTTCAACCATGAATTTTGGAGCTCGACAAGACAGTTTATTCCTGAAGTCGGCCTGTTAGCTTAGCTCGTAGCTTAGCTTCCTCGGCTTAGCTGCTTTTAACGATCCAAAAACGCAGTTTTGGACAATTTAAAATGGATTTTAAAATGAAAAGAGAAAGGGAGGGGTCAGTGAAGAGCACTGGAGTTGAGCCATGTCTTCAGTAGAAAGAGCGACACGAAGAAACGATAAAGTCTGTAAATGAAAATGAGGTCGATAATTTTCATTCATCATGTGATTAATTGATTTATTGTTTATCGCGACAGGCCAATTTCCATTTTAGTGTGTGGCTAAATGTAGGTGTAAGTCAATACCAAGATGGCTACTACTACTATATATACTATATTACAGTAATGTGTAAACAACCATCCCTATCATTTGAGGAAACTACAGTGTATGCTTTGTAGTTTTTATTTTGCTTGAAAATATAGTTTTTCAAATGATTGGGGTGGCAAAATATTAATCTATGGTGGCCAAGGCCCCCATTGGCCACCCCGTAGCCCCGCCATTGCACCTGATGGCACCCTCCACTTGCCAGGATCCATCATTCCGCGCTGCCTCCGTCAAGAAAATAAAATCTTGCACCAAAAACATTAAGGTTCACTTGCATTCCCTGTTCAACTCCAGTCCAGAAAACCACTTATCTCAAAAACTACAAACATTCACAATTCAAATCCCGTAGAAGAAGTCATCGGTGTATCGCTGTAGTGTTTGTTGGTTGTGCAAATGTAACTCTGGTGCTAAAAATAGCTAAAAAATAAACTAAATTGTCACGGTTTGCTTTTGTTTTAAAGACTAAATGTCAGATACTTGGTTCTGTGTTTTCCTGCCAGTGATTCGTGCGAAGGTGGTGGGGGAGAGAGAGGTGGATTCTGGGAATGATATCTATGGAAACCCCATCAAGAGGATCCAGTATGACGTCAAACAAATCAAGGTATCCTCCAGGTTCCAACTGAAGTGTTTTTAATAAAAAAACAGATTTGAAGCAGAGTGGTTTTACCTTTTTATGTGTTTACATTTCAGATGTTCAAGGGTCCAAACGAGGACATCGAGGCAGTTTTCACTGCTCCGGTGTCGGCCGTCTGTGGCGTTACCCTGGATGTCACCGGCAAGAAAGAGTACCTGATTTCAGGTTTGAGAGACAAAGTCTTGGTTTCTTATTCTGCTTTATGTTGTACAACCATTCTGACAAAGAAATAAGAGGAAAAAACACTACACGACTAAAAAAAAAAAACTTAAAAAAAAAACTTCATGTTAACAATTGATCTAAAATAGATTTGATTTGAATTTAAAGTCTAAAAGCAATAAACAAATCAAAAAGCTTTTTGTTTTCAATTTGGAAGCATTTTCATTATAAATGAGCAATAAGGAGCAGATTAATTGTTTTAGTTGAGGAAATTCCTAGAATGCTTCAAAAAACGATAGTTTTCCACAAGCAGCTAAGATCTGGACGAAACCAGGCAGGCGAACACGGACGTGGATAAAAACTAATGAGCATGTCGGGAAGTTTCTGTTTGTTATTCTGGGTAATGACACCCCACTGACTAAACCCTGAGGAGACTGGTGGGACCTGGACTGTGCTGGGACAGTTGTTCTTCACCATTTGAAAACTTAGCGCAGCTGTAATGATTATTTTAGTGATCATATAAAAGTGTTCACGTTAGGAATTATAAACTGCAGTCTCCAGTACCCGATGTTTCAGTCTTATTGCTGAGTCAGCGTTTACATTACAGTATTTACATTTTCTTCTGAGATTTTTATTTTTTTGTACTGTGTACTTTGGGCTGTTTTAAGCATCCACATATCAAAAACATTCAGCTCAGTTCAGAAATCTCATCTTCTCCTTCAAATACATTATTCTCTAAAATCTGACTCAGGAAACATGCTCTTATGCTACTTTTAGCTACCATTCTGCTACTTTTAGTTACTATTCTGTTACTTTTAGCTACTATTTTGCTACTTTAAGCTACTTTTCTGCTACTTTAGCTACTATTCTGCTAGTTTTAGCTACTATTTTGCTACTTTTAGCTACTATTCTATTTTAAGCTGCTATTCCTCTTTTAGCTTCTATTATGCTTTTAGCTGCTATTTTGCTTCTTTTAGCTACTTTTCTGCTACTTTTAGCTACCATTCTGCTACTTTTAGCTACTATTTTACTTTTAGCTACTATTTTGCTACTTTTAGCTACTTTACTGCTACTTTTAGCTACTATTCTGCTACTTTTAGCTACTATTCTGTTTTTAGCTGCTATTCTTCTACTTTTAGTTGCTATTTTGCTTCTTTTAGCTACTATTCTGCTACTTTTAGCTATTTGCTAGGATTTTTTGTTTTAGCTGCAGTTGTGCTGATTTTAGTATGTTTATGTAATTTAACATTTATTTTGTATTTTACAAATTTAAGCTTCAACTGTTTGTTTTTGCTGCAGTTTTGATACTTTTAGCTACACTTTTGCTAAAATGATCTACTGTTTTGTACATTTTAGCTTCTGTTTTGCACATTTTATCATGTTTTGTTACAAAAGCATCCATTTTAATAATTTAAGCTTTAGCATCTCTATGATTAGCTACAGTTTTGATTATAGTCGTGCAGGTTTTGCTTCTTATATCCACTTTTCTGCTAATCTTAGCATATGATTGCTACTTTGAGCTACAGCTTTGCTAATATTAGCCACTGTTTTGCTCATTTTAGCTGCTGTTTTGCTTATTTTTACTATGCTTTATCATTTAGACATTTGTTTTAATTTAAGCTTTCGGCATCTGTTTTTTGTATTAGCTAGAATATTGATAATATTAGCAATAGTTTTGCTACTTTTATCCATAGTTTTGCTTATTTTAGCTCTTGTTTTGCTAATTCAAGCTTTAGCATCTTGTTTACTACTTTGACCTAAGTATATATTAGCATTGGTTTAGCTACCTTTAGCTGCTGTTTTACTAATTTTCCATCTATTTTGCTTATTTTAGCTGCACCAATCGTTTGGCTACTTTTAACATTCATCACAATTAGCATTTAGCATTTTAGCTTGTGTTCTGCACATTTCTGACTCAAGTTTGCTAACTTTTCACCTCTGTTCCTCTTTTTAACTTTTAACAACCCAGTTTGGTCTTCTTCAGTAAATTAAGCAGCACACACACACATACACAGTCAAAGCAATTTATTTATTTGTTCTTAGCATCAATTTCACCGATCTCCAGCTGCTTATTTTAATAAGAGAAGCTTTAAGAAATTCGCCTGCTCTGCGTTTGACATTTGACAACTGAAGCATGAGAAAGTGGTCGGAAAGACAAATGAATACTGTTTTACAGAAGCAACGTCTGGAGTGGGATCTTCTGAGCGCAGCAGGAATTAAACACCTTTACAGCAGTCGTTTTCACAGTTTTGATGTTTGCTGCTGAGCAGACGCAGAGGAACATGAGGTCATTCATGCTCTGGTTTCTCCATCACAGACAGAGAAGCACCCACAATCACCCCCACCCCCCTTAATTACATAGACTTGTAAGGAGGAACTGCTGAAGCCAGCGGTTCCTCTCGCAGACGCGAGCAGCGGCGGAGAAAGTTAACTTTCTGCTGAGTCGGGCATCTTTGGTCAATTATTTGGTTCCCTTTTCGGTTGATGGTTCAAAAGTTGGGAAAGTTGCAGTGAAACGTGAGTCAGACGGGCGGCGGTAAAGACAAAAGGAAGGCGCGCTCAGCAACTCTGTAAACTGTTTTAAAGCTCATGTTCTGACTCGATCTCTTCACGGGAACAAGTCGTCTGCCGACGCCTGCGGGCGGCGAAAAGGATTTTATCACGTTGCAGTGAATCCTTCATCAGTTTATTCAAGGTTGACTGTGTATTTGTCCCAAATCTTATGTCTGAACGTTCTTGTTGCTTTGAAGCTCCACGTGACGCGCTCGTTCTTTTCCAGGCAAGGCCGAGGCGGGCGGGCGCATGCATGTGACCCTGTGTGATTACATCATGCTCTGGGACTCTTTGAGCGCCACCCAGAAGAAGAGCCTCAGCCAGCGCTACCAAATGGGCTGCGACTGCAAGGTAAGACAGCGGCGGTCCAGACACGTGGGTTTGGTTCACCCCTCCACTGTGATGAAACGCTCCAGCTGAACAAACAAATGGAACAAGACTTCAACATGAGTCGAATTTTTGTAGTATTGCCTAACAGATGCAATATGGGAGGAATAAACCGTATTTTCCGCCGTATAAGTCGCATCAGTCCAAATATGTCTAATAAAGTGGGAATAAACATAAATACATTGCATCTATTATGCGTCACCGCTGACAGCCTGGAAATGTGAGCCGGTGTTGTGCCAAAAACCGATTGGCTCCCAAATGGCGGCCGCCGGAGCATGTACAGGAGGACTTTAACAAGAATTTAATAAGATTAACATTTAAAAACAATTATTTGTTTGCTTGAAATTATAGTAAATGTGTGTCTCAGTCTAAGGTTTGCTCAACAAGTGCAATTTGACAGTCAAATCAGTCGTATATTTGTTGCCTTGGTGCTCCGGGAGCGAGCAGAGGGAGGGGGGGGAAAAAAGAGGAACTCTGTCCAGTTCAAAAAACTTAACAAGAAAAGCACCTAAAACAATTATTTGTTTGCTTGAAATTATACCAAAGTTGTGTCTCAGTTGAACTTTTACTTAATAAATGCACTTTAATGGTCAAATTAGCTGCATTTAGCCGGGGCGGTGCAGCTGGTTTGACTTGCTCCAAGCAGTGAGCAGAATGAAGGTGGGGGGACTTTGGCAAGCTGATTGTATCATTAATAGCTGGTGAAGATTCTCAGTCATCCAGGACATGGTAAATTCAAAAAAGTTCAAGAAAAAAACAATAAAG
>JARVGS010000472.1:25696855-25710128 GCA_031762315.1 Hypsolebias antenori | reverse complement strand
TCACCCACCCCCCAGATCTGACCATGGGGGAGATCCGGAAGAGCCCCACCAGCGACCACATGCAGTAACCCCCCGGGGTCAACAGCGACAAAAGTCATGTTATTGATACAGTTAGAAATCAGCTCTTACCCAAAGGTGACAAATGGCCTGTTTCTTGTCTTGAAGGATGCAATGGACCAACTCAGTTATGCTCGTATGTCATTTATTTGCACTTTTTGTGCTTCTCACATCCGTAGCAGAATTTTCTGATGCAACAATATTAGCCGCAAGAGCAGCAGCAACTACAGTAATGAAAACCTATGAATAAACAAAAAAACAAGTCTTACTCCAGAAACCATAAATGCTGCCCGTCAAAACCCTCCATAAGTTAACGCCAAAATGTTATTTTAAACAACTAAATTATCCTACTTGGATCTTAAATTATTTTTTATTATTATTGATTAAATTTAAATATAAAATATGTTGTGGTCACCATAAAAAAAAAAATCAACAAACTAATCTAAATTAATCACTATTTTTGTTTAAACACATTATTTACTCCCCAAACACAAAATAAATCTCAAATTAACAACATAAACTCTACATTAGTTCCAATCTGGATGACATCATAATTTATCCATTCATTTGTACCATTACGGTCTTCAGTCCACTGAACCATGAGCTGAGCTCTATGCTTTTCTTCCAGTGTTTTGTGATTTCCTTTTTCCTGCCCACTGAAAGAGATCCAGTTACACTTTTCTTCTCTTACCATCTTGAGTGCATATTTTAAATTAACAGTACCTCGTGTGTTGTCCAGACAGTTCCGCGTTGCATGTTTGTTTTTGTTCTGGTGAGATCATGCAGTAAAATTGGTCTTGATGCAATATCAAATAATTGGGGTGGCCAGTGGGGTGGCCAAGGCCACCACTGGCCACCCTGGCTCCACTATTGCACCTGGTGATAGATAAAACTGAGGTACTAACTTTCATTTTTGTGTGTGGCCGCATCTATGTGTAAGAAAGATTCCTTTCGAAAACTGGGTTACCACATTCAAATCCAAGATGGCTGCTTCCATATTTACGTACATATGTAAATGGATCACCCCATCATTTGAGGAAACTATTCTTTCAAGTTTTTATATTGCTTAAAAACACAGTCTTTTCAAATGATTGGGGTGGCAAAAGAGTAATCTATGGGGGCCAAAGCCACCACTGGCCACCCTTTGGCTCTGCCACTGCACCAGGATCCGTCATTCTACATTCCCTCAAACAAGAAAAAAAAAAAAAAATGTTCTTATCCACAGTGTAACTCCCCACTTAATTATCTTGCACCAAAAACATTAAGGTTTATGTTCCTGTTCAGTTCCAGTCCAAGAAAAATTCTCATCTTGAAAACTGCAAACATGTACAGTATTATTCAAATCCTTCATTGACAGGGGGCATCAGCATATTGCTTGTTTTAAACGCTGTGACCTCTTACAGAATATTTAGCTACTATGAAATAAATTAATTCAAGTTGATATATAACATTTCTGCAGAAACTCTCAAAAGTTATTTCAGTTTCAGATTTTTTTTTTTTTAGGTTAATCAACACAGTTGTTACGGTGAGTTTGGTGAAATTAATTGCAACATTAAAAACAATAGACTTTTACTTTCTATTCCCACTTGCTCCATGGCTGTATTTCAGTTTTCAGGATGGATCTAACTGGTGTCAGTTTTTGTTGGAAAAAGCAGGAGAACAAGAACCAGTCCCAACGTGCCGAGGACTTTCTTTAAAAGTCTGCCCTCATTAGCAGCAACTGAAACAGACTACTGTGGTTGGAGAATCCACAACTCTCAAAGCTCTGCCAAATCCTTTCCCACTGCCTTTTACATTTTGTCATACGGAGCAAGACACACTTGTCAAAATGAGCTGAATCCAGAGCTCCAAATGAACACCAGAAACAGGAGCAATTATTATGCTGAAATGAAATATGATCATCTATAGTTTCAGGTGTTGTCATTCCTGAGCAGCAGCTGGCACACAGCAGAACTGTCTCCTCCGCCACTAAACAGGTATGATGGTGGGGAAGAGTAAGGAGGCAGAGCTGCAGTGAGGAGAGTAAACAAAGAATATAATGTAGGAGACAAAGAGCGTCTGTGGTGTAGATGTGTGCAGGAGGGAAAAAAGCGGTGAAAGTCTGAAAATCAGTGAAAAAGAAGCAGAGCAACTATTAATAATGTATCAGGGGGGCGAGTGGCGTGCACGCTCCTCGTTTGGAGACACAAACTGCAGCTCATCAACCAAAACTCCAGGGAGCCACAAACTGTGAGCAGCTGCCGTCTCTTCAGGATCCCACAGAATCACGAGGGAAAGTCATCATCCCGTTGTCAAACGCTGCCGCTTGATTGCATCGTCAATAGTTACTGATCATGGAGCTCCTGGTTGTCTTTGTCCCCTCACCAGAGCTCTTTGCTTTGGTGAAACACTGAAACAATATGTGCTGCTGATTGTCCATGCTGCTGATTATTTCATGCTGCTGTGTTCATTTATACTCATCTGCTCACACAGACTCATGTTTGTGCTGCTGTTGTTCAGCATTTTGTTTTTGAACTATAATGTTTAGCGCATATCTTGTATCTTGTTACTGTTTTCTTTTACACTTTATATTTTTGCTATAATTGGATGTAACTGGGACCCTGTGTACACAATTTTGTTCCACCTCACGTAACCTGGTGTTTATTTTGTTACGTTGATTTTCTATTTGAGCTTAGCTGATGTAATCTAAAGATATATTTATCTTTGATGCTGCTGCTCCACCCTAATCTGTTAGATTACTGCCGGGAAACTTTTCCTTTTCCTTATTTTTCCTCATTTTAATTTTAACAGGTTTGTTTTTCCGGTTTAGTAAAATAAAATACTGATACATCTACATGCATAAAACACGTGTTTGCCTGTGATTGAAATCTACCCTGAAGCACTGAAAGGGTTTTAATGAAACAGATTGTAACACATGTCTACATGGTTGACCTTCGGCGTCAGCTTGATGCAAAATGGACACTGTGGCTCACTGACCTTTGATTTGACCAAAACAGCTTTAACCACCACATTCCTCAACACACACAGTGGTTGTAGTTTCAAACTCTTGGCGTGAATGGTGGTGGGTGATATGCATTCCTTCCAGGATTTTCACCTGTCATATCTTTTTAACAATAAAGTGAATTATTTTGTGGTCTACACTATTTTATTTTTTTGAGTAAGAGGTCAAATATACTGTCGGAGCTGTAAACCTTTGAGGTATTTTACAGCAAAACTGAAGCCCAGTTCATGAATAAAACAACCTCAACATCAGCTAAAACAACTTTGTAAATATTTTATGTGAAAATCGTTGTGATCTTACACAAACTTTTCCTCAGGATGCTCAGTTTTCACTGTGAAACTTTGGGTTAAACTTGTCTTTTTTTAACGTTCATGGAGGAAACAAGCAGCTCTTATACAGTTTGTACGGTCCTTTCAGTCCAGTGATGTTTCACAAAGTTAATGAAAGTTTTGGTTTAGCAAACTGTAAAATTAAGTTTTACATCCAAAACCACCTCAGTAGTTTTGCTCAGCGCCTGAAAGGCCTTCCGACATCTCTTTGGAAACACTGTCATCTTGTGGTCACATGAGGTATTACATCGAAACAATCCAACATTCAGGTCCTGGTGCTTGCTCAATAATCCAGGTAGATAAATCAAAGTTGAGACAGATTCTCTAGACAGAATCTCCTTTGTTGAAAAGTTTTGTCTTTTATCCAAAAGACTTCTTCAGTCTGAGGAGCTGCAACAAATTCAGCCTTGTAAATACAGTAGTACCTTCTCATCAACCAGTTTGTTGTTCACATCCAAAACCAGCTGTTCAGCATGATCAAGGAGGACCATCAGCCTAACGATGGATCATTAGCGCCCTGATGGTTGTTTGCTATTCACAAGGGGCTGAGTGATACTAGCAATAACAGCATTGTAAGAGGGGACAGGTAAACACGGAGACTCCCTTTGTTAAACGATGTTTCTCTTCACAAAGATGGCCTCCTTCACTCCTCTCTCATTCATTCATTCAACATTTAGTCTCACTGAATCACATTTAGACAAACAATAATAAACTACAATAAATTCATCCTGATGCATGCATGAAAATGAATCAGTGTGAGAGTATGTACAATCTGACCAATGAGTACAAGGGTGCAGTGATGGGTACAATAGTTACAACCAGTTATAAATCTTAGCACCATGGTAGACAGCATCCAACATCTGCAAGGAGCTGGCAGGTCATTCATGTAAATAATGTCACCATGGTCAATGGCCAGTTGGAAGGTAGTGGTTACAAGGCTTTTTCTGGCATTCGGTGTTAAACAAGATCTATTTTTGAAAAATAAACTGTTTTAATTTCAATTTATTTATCAAGTTTTCAACATGCGGTTTAAAAGAGAGATTTTTTTTTCATTCAACCTTTATTTAAACAGATAAGTCACATTGAGCCTCAAAGACTCATTTACAAGTGAGACCTGTTGGACAGACAATAAAAGTGGTGGAAAAAAATGACACATTGGGTTTGGAGATAAAAAAAAAAAAAAAATCCTACCACATTTTTGACCTCTCTTGAAGGTCAAAAATGTGGTAATGAAAAAATCTTGCACAACAAGACATTACCATCCTCTACACCTTCTTCTGTTGCCAGTTAGAAAACAAGTAAATAAAAACAAGCACTATGCTGGTGTATCCTGTTGCTGAAGGATTTGAATGTTTGTAGTTTTGGTGATGAGTGTCTTACTCAACTAGAATTGAACAGGGAATGCAGGTAAACCTTAATGTTTTTTGATGCAAGGTATTCAAGTGGGTAAGAGTTACACTTTGTGTAAAAACAGAGGTGGGGTTTTTCTTGTCCAAGGTGGCACAGAGTGACAGATCCTGGCAAGCGGAGGGAGCATTTTTATCCACCATCAAGTGCAACGGCAGAGTCAGGAGGTGGCCAATGGTGGCCTTGGCCCTCAGATAATATTGGAAGAAATTATACTTTTAGCAACAAAAAAACTAGAAAGGATAGTTTCCTCAAATGATCAGAGTGGCTTGTTTAAATATATATATGGTGGTGGCCATCTTGGATTTTGATGTGGCAACCCAATTCTCTAAAGGAAACTTTGGTACGTCTAGACACAGCCACACACCAAAAAGAAAGTTTGCCTATTGCTTATTTGTGAACTTGAGGGTGGGGGAGGAGGGGGTAGACACGTTCTGTATGTTTGATTGCCTCTTTAGCGGTTGCTAACACTAAACACTAAACGTGGTGATGCTTATGCATCAAATAACATTTAAACTCACAAAAAACGGGCTCTTTCCCATGTTATGATGAGTCATGCATAGAAGATGTCCTCCAAACACATTACCCCTAATTTTTCTTACATTTGAAACATTTTTACAACACTATAGAAGTTATGACCTACTCATATCATGTGTTTTTAATCATGTCTTTTTTGTGACGTTTATTTAATGAATTTGGTGAGATTAAGGTCACCGGAATGAATCCCGGCCGGGGCCCCTTCTGGGTGGAGTTTGCATGTTCTCTCCCTGCATGTGTGGGTTTTCTCCAGGTACTCCAGTTTCCTCCCACATACCAAAAACATGCATGTTAGGCTGATTGGTAACTAAATTGTCCCTAGGTGTGAGTGAGAGTGAATGGTTGCAGTGGTGTAGTGTACGTGATACTCGGGTATACGGAGTATACCCATTAGAAAAGCTTAAGAATTTTAGTAAACCCATTTACAATTGCCCATTGATACATGACATATCATTAGACACATGTCACTGATACGTTAAACAGCAGTTAAATGATTCTGTAAAGATCTATCTGTGTGCAACACTTTGCTTTGATACTGTTTTATAAATTCTATAATGTTTCTAATACAAAGCCAACATTTGTACAAAGTTGTTCATTTATTGAAATATAAGCATCAGAGACATTTGAGAAGCTCAATATGCTTAAAAAATCAAAACAAATTGATGATTATGATGTACTAACTGGTGTACTTTGATTTCCAACCACAGTATACCCACTACAAATATGTAGACAACACCACTGAATGGTTGTTTGTCTCGTTTCTCTCTATGTGTACCTGTGATGGACAGAAGACCTAGGTGTACTCCACCTCTCACACAGATGGTTGGATATGGGCACCAGTGACCCCATGTAGCAGAAAGGATAAAGGGGATAAAGATACTGGATGGATGGATGTCTTTTCCAAGTAAAATATAAAACATATTTTCCCATGTTGAAACCAAAATGTGTGAAGTGGAGGGTTACTTTCTGAAAGTTTCATTAGAAGCCATTCAGTGTTTCACAAAGTATTTAACTTACAGGGAAAAAAGGATTAACCTCAGTTGTTAATGCTAAAGTTTTAGGCAAAGATTGATGGGTAGCACTTGAATGTGTTGTTAATGACCCTCAGCTATAAACAACACCACGTGATTCACATTGACTTCAAGAGTCAGTTTGTTGGTGGTGTATGTCCAATGATCAGTTTTTGCAAGTTTCGTTAAAAATTGTCCAGCAATTCCTAAGACATACTGTATAGTCACACAAACACAAATCCAGATGCACCCACACAAGATGCACCCACACACGCAAGATACGAGCAGAAACACTGGAAGCTTTGTCCCTTTGGTGACGGGCAATAAAAATGACAATATGCAAACAGTAAAGCTAAAAGTGTTGCACTAAAGGAAAATTATGATTAAATACCAAATTTTTCCCATTTCTTTTAAAGTTTTTTCAAACTTTATGATGGAGTAATCAAAAACAGTCTAAAAACACAAAAGTGATAGATTCAGTCATTATAAGACTTTAATGTTTAGGTTGTCCTTGAGTTTGTCGGCTTGAAGGAACCCGATCATGCTGCACACAGTAAGAACAACACTCTTGCGTGCAAACACTCTTGGACGAACACAATCAGTAACGTGACAAAGGCCTTGAATTAATGCAGTCCTGGAAAGATGGCTGCACATAAAATGAGATAAAAAGATTTGTAAGATTGAATACTGTAAAACACTTCAGGCAAACAAAAATAACTGATACTAGTTGTATTTTTAAAATATTACTGTTTATTCATTCACATTCATTCCACCCATTGTCTTTAATTTAGACCATGAAACTGGCTCAGTTATTATATATGGGGCTGAAATGCATATAGTCTTCACTAATGGTTCTTACATTATCTTTTAAATACAGTATCACTTATTAAGAATAAACATGAAATACAACTCCAAGATATGTTTAGATAAAAGCACACAAAAAGATATGCACACTTTATAAGAGCACAAATACTCATACTTTATCAATTTATGAAATGTCCCATGACCCTTTGCTACCGAGCAGACTGAGTTAAACTTTCTCCAAGTTTGCGGGCCTAAAAATAAAAGTTTGCAGACCACCACACTGGCTGACAGATCAACATCACCAACATGGAGTGACATCGTCTGTGGCACAAAGAGAAAAAAAACATTTTTAAAAATGGGAGGAATGATAATATTTTTACTGACATCAATGCTAAAGCAGTCTTCCTTACTGCAATCAGTCTGTGCTATTCTAAAGAAGTACAACAACCGTCATCACTAAGAGAAGGAGGATCCAGCTTTTTCACAGTACAAGGGTGATGGCTGAAAGAATAAGACCACAGATCTGCTGGCTAAACTCTGTTCTCAATGAGGCACACTTACATGGCCCTCGGCAGCCCAGGACAGCACGACATGGGCCAGCTTTGAGAATTCTGCACTACCGGTAATTGCCAGAGTGGGAGAGCATTTCCAACTGGGGACTTTATTAAAGTCTGTCCAGACGTGGCGTTAATGTGAACATCTCAAGTAAAATCTTTCTCCCAAATCAGCCTCTCACAAAACACTGACAAGTCGCATTGAGAATATACCTCGGGACATTATGGAGAATTTAAAACTAAAGCTCTGAGCGTGTGAAGACAGCACGGACATTTCAGACACTGCACAACTTTTGGTTTTCATTCGGAGAGTGAGTAAAAACATGGAAATCATGCAGGAGCTGTCCGGACTTGAGAGACTGTGCAACACAACAAAAAGTGAGGATTTGTTTGCAGCAGTTAAGCGAGTTGGGCTGGATATGAATGGGCTGGGAGAAAATGATCAGGATAATGATGGATGGAGCACCTGCCATGGTTCCGAGGAAAGCACCCTCCGCCACACTAGTTTCCCAGAAGGTTGCCCAATCAATACGGACGTAAGGTGGCATAATACCTCTGCATCCTTCACCAAGAACAATTATGTGCCAAATCAACTGGCTTGGGGGGCGTGGTGCGTGACGTTATTGTGATTATAAACCGTATACGCTCAAAATCACTCACACAGACAGTTCAGGACCGTTATGGAACAGGTTGATTCAGAGTACAAACATGTGGTTTACCACCAGGAGATGAGGTGGATGATCCCTGGGAAAGTCCTCAAAAGATTTTTGGAGCGGCGCCATGCCATCACATTTTCTGACAAGGAAGAATGGTGACGCTCACGTCCCGTCAGATGACAAAATAAATGGTTTGCGATGTGACTTTTATGGGGGACGTCACTGACAACATAACACAATCTACTGGCTAAGATGGACAACTTTACTGTATGGCTTTTTATGTATGTGAATGTTTCTGTACAGTGTCCCGAGATGACTTCTGTTGTGAATTGGCGCTATATAAATAAACCGAGTTGAACTGAACTGGCCTGCACAACATCTTGAATATTCAGCTTCAAAGAAAGGAACAGATCATCACTTTGACCACATAAAGACCTTCAGGTCAAAGTTGCAGCTTCTCTGTCGACACCTATCAGCAGGTACGTTAATACATTGCACACACACACACAAACACACGCGCACACACATGCACACAAGCACACATTTAATCATAATAATGTCTATTACTGTAATTTCTGTGAAAAATCCAGCACTTTTTTTTACTGTGTTGTGGAGGGAACACACTGTCCTTGTTACTTAAACTTGGTTGACAGGCAGGCATGCACATTTTTTCGCTTTTTAATGTTGCATGTTCTTGTGCTGTAACAATGTTTATGATTTAATCAGGTGATAGTAGAGAGGACAGTTGGCAGCATGCATCTCACATGATAAAAGTGCAGATACTGAGTTTGAAATGTAGAATATGTGATTAGTAAGTGCACAAGTATAAGTGGACTTTAACTCTGTTTTGCAATTAAAATGAGTTGCTCTCATTTGGGGTGTATAACTACAAAAGGAAAACTCTCAAGTACATAAAAACAATAATTATGTTGCGATATTTGTCACAGCTATTGTGCTGCTTGACCTCTTAACAGCCTTTTCACTTCTTCTCAGGAAATCTTGCACACTTCCCCAGTCTGAGAGAGGTCAAACCAATCAAGCAAAGACGGCCTGAACATTGCAGCACTTCTCAGGAACCTGGACTAGGAGTTTTGGTTGCTATTTGAAGACTTTTGGAAAAGGGGAGGTTCCATGGAGCAGTTTATATCTGTGAACAGAACCTGAACAAGTCCAGGCTCAGAAGCGCTCTGACCCACCCATACCTACAGGACCCTGTCAGTGTATCAGATGCAGCCTCCTACTGAGAGGCTGAAAAAAGCCAAAGACCAGCTTCATGTTTCTCACTAGTGTCTATACAGGTAGTCCCCGGTTTACGGCATCCGCGGTTTACGATTTTCCGGACTTGCGTTCGCATCATAATTAATAATTAATATAAAAATAAGGGGAATTTTATTTTTTTTAATTATTTTTTATTTTTTACGTACTTTTTCATGTGTACAGCACATTGTTGCAGCTGTGGTTGTTTTAAATGGCTTTATAAAAAAATGTATTATTAGTTTTATTATTTTTTTTTAATGTGTTTTTAATGCCGATCGGTGAACTTCCGGTTCCGGTCCGTCAGTGTTATCGGTCCGGGCGGCAGATACAGTAATGGCTGCCATGTGCGCGTGGAGACATCAGCTGGAGCTGAGGAGACACGAGCTGCTGCATGGACTAATGCCACGGGTGGCGAAGAGAAGTTGAGGGAAGTTGTCGATTGAACGGCGTTATTAACAGCAGCTTTTGCAGCTCTGTTTGTTACGGTGGGGGCAGCAAATAGCGGAGCTAAGGCTAACGAGCGGAGCTAATAGCGGGCCCAACGCTAATGGTGGAGCTAATAGGAAGCTAAGACCGACACCGGACACCACGAGCGGCGGAGACAAGTTGGTGGAAGTTGTTGTAGAGTTAACTGCGTTATTAACAGTGTTAACATATCTTGGCAGGCATGCACTTCTCTTCATAACAGGTGCCCCTGGCCCCTCCCTTCAGTCTGCTGCAGCCAATCAGGAAGCTTCTCCCACCGAGCGGCCAGTGGAGTGGAAGTCCTACTCTCTGGCCCACAGGACTTGTTTGCGACCCGCGGACCTGGGCAGCAAGCAGGCCTCTGTGGAGGAGTCTGCATCTGGGGGTAGCACCACCTCCCGCAGTGGTGGGGGAGGGGAGAGCTGGGTGGGCGAGGCAGACGGCTCCGGTCAGGCGGTGGCAGGAAGAGGAGGCGCTGGCGGCCCGCCTCCGTTCTCCAACATGGAGATGGGCATCGGTGCCAACCGGGCCAAACGCTACTCGTCCCAGCGCCAGAGAGCTGTTCCAGAACCGGCGCCGCCCATCCACCCGGGAGTGATGGAGGGACATTGCTACGAGCCCAGTAAGCCTCCAACCGCACACACGTCACAACGCGGTCAATGAATCCGGACTAAACCTGCTCCTCATCACTCTTCATCCTCAGCGGCTCTTCTGATTGGTTCAAAATTATTAATCTGTTTAAATTATAATTCCTCCTCGGATTAAGACGTTTTACTTCATAATTTATTGATAAACTGCCAGAGACGACCAGAACCAGAACTGGATCAGCTGGACCTGGACTGTTGTCATGGATTCATGTGGACCGGAACGTTTTTCATTTGAGTGATTTTTATCTGTGGTGACAGCCTGCAGATGTTTGTTTTTTCTTTAACGTGTTAAATGTTTGGACCAGAACCGAGGAGACAACATGTCGTTTAGCTCTGAATAAATCAGTTTGAGTTTTAATGTTTGTTTCTCCTTCATGTTTTTTTTTTTTTTTTGTTAAACTTTAATTTGTCAAACATTTCATAAAGTGTTTTTTTTTCTTCTGACTGAATCTGAAACGATGTCATCATGAACTCAAACTCTGGCCACTAACAGGTTCTACAGATGTTTTGTTGATCCTTATTTAATAAACTTTAAACCGTCAGGATAAACTGATGTTCTGCAGTTCGTAATCAGCCACTACTTTATGACCACCTGTCTCATGGACCTCCAGGAGTCTCTTCAGGACTTCATGGTCTCCTGGTGGTTGCTTCAAGATCTTTGTAGGCGTCTGGTGGAACATAGTGGGTCTCTTGAGGACCTCTGAAGGCCCGTGAAACTCACGGTCAGCTGCAGACGTCTGAGGTTCTTAAAACCATTGAAGGCAACTGGCAGAGTTGCCTTCAATGGTTTCAGGTGGACCTCCTGAAGGCATCCTTTGGACATCTCTTGAGGACTTTAAGATAATCTAGAATCACTTCAGCTTTTTCTTGTAGCATAGTTCACATGCTTGATTAAATATGTCACCTCCAGCGCTCTTCAGGAAAGTAAGACATTTTCTGTGAACTGGCTCTAGTGACAATATTTTAGCCTAAATGTGTAATTTAAATATCAGTGTGTTTATAAATATTTATACGTGTGTGTTTGCTGTTTGGAGTCTTCAAGGTTCAACCTAGTTCTGAAAACAGCTTAAAGCTCTTCATCTATTTGTCCAAGATGTTTCATTTAAACTGAAACTGCACATTTTCTTTTTTTTTTTAACGTTTCGCCTGACGTCTGCTCAATAATCCTCATAGACGGATCTAATGAAGACTGAACTCTTCTGGATAAATGTATAAATGAATAAAGGCCGAATGAATTAAAAATGAGATGTTTCAACAAAGAACCGTCCAGTGGTCCTGATTGTTTTCAACTAAAGTTTTGGGGGCCGGATGGCGATAGTCCAAGGGTCACTTTAGGCCCTCGAGCCATGTGTTGCCCACACCTGCTTCAGGTCCTGGTCTTTGTGAGGTGGGTTCTTCATAGACAGTTCTGATAGTCCAGAACCACCTTCAGTTTGTGGACGACTGAAGGAGCCGTTGTTTGATTCAGTTTATTTCTAAACTAGGTCACAACAGAAGTGGTCTCAGGACACTGAACAGAAACATTCAAATATAAAATAAGTTACTGTTTATCTGAGGAGCAGCTTTTGAGTTTAACTCCATCGCAGAACTCTCATCTCAGCATAATCTTTTACTTTTTATTAAAATGTTTTAAATTCGGTTTTAAATGGGTTTTCTCTTTTTCCTGAACAGTTTGATTCCAAATCAGAATGGTTTATCACAAACTGTTGATTAAGACCGCCCCTTCAGTCACAATGAGCGGCAGAGGGCGGAGCCTAATACAAACAGCCAATCAGCTGTCAGACAGCTATAGCTGGGCCGGACAGGGTCAGGTCTGGACTGGATCAGGGTTCTTCTGACAGAGTGAGGGGTCGTTCTCTACTGATCTAGGTTGATTGAGGCCGCACCAGCGGGTGGAGAGATGTAATGCTGTGTTATGCTGCCCCCTGCTGGAGGCCGCCCTGTACGACCGCACATGTCGCTCATAGGAGGAACCGCCACTGCCCCCCATACCACACACACATCTGTTGCTTTAATACCAAGGATTTTTACCAGCTGTTAAACAGTGCAAACAATTTCTCTAAAGCTCACTGTACATTACACATTTCAGTCTCATCCTCATCTAGTACCATGGTCGTTACCCCATGATCATATACAGTTTACTTCAAGTATTAAAATATACACATCTAACTTGATCCATGCTGGCCTGTTTTGCATTTTTACAGTGATCGTCTTCATAACAAGTACACTTGAATGTTCCATTTAACAAAGAGCGACAAATCACAGTCCATCTGAAAGCAGATCAGACATTTTAACGTGGGGCTCAGTGAGGATGTTGTGAAATTTATAGCTCAGGCTTCTATGCAACGTTTGAAAACAACAACAAAAAAAAGAGTAATCCACTTAGACTTTAATTTTTTTTTTCTCTCTCTTGAAAAGGAGTCCTCGTGACTCAGTGAGACTAACATCTAAAAACCGGATTCCAAAAAAGTCGGGACACTAAACAAATTGTGAATAAAAACTGAATGCAATGATGTGGAGATGGCAAATGTCAATATTTTATTTGTAAT
>JARVGS010000472.1:25654751-25670864 GCA_031762315.1 Hypsolebias antenori | reverse complement strand
CAGGTGGGAACTGTTGCCAGGGTGAGGGAGGAGTTAAAGATGTCAGCCAGCACCTCGCAGAGCTGATCGGCACAGTCTTTCAGCACCTGCCCAGGGATGTTGTCTGGGCCGGTTGCTTTGTGATGATTACTCCTCCTGAAAGTACTCCTTACTTCTGCTGAGGTCACGCTGAGAAGCTCTTCGTCCAGTGGTGAGTCTGGTACTGGGTGGACTGTTCAGGTCTTCAAAGCAGGCATATAACTTGTTGAGGGCATCAGGCAGTGATGGGTCCTTAGGGCGTTGTGCACCCCTGCTTTTATAAACTGTGATGCACTTAATGCCCCTCCACGTGCTCCGTGGGTCCTGTGAGGAGAAATGTCCCTGGATCTTCTGCGCTTATGTTGCTTTGGCCCTCTTTATACCAGCAGCCAGCTCCTTCCTTGCTCTCCCCAGTTCCTGTGAGTCGCAGACCTGAAGGCAGCATTTGAAGATCAGTGCTGACCGAAAACTTCTGGACTCCTGTTAAAACAGGATTAAACTGGCCCCAGTCTGAGGACTGGGCTTGTCCCAGTCTAAGACTCGGCCCGGTTGGACAACTGAAACATGCTCAGTGATGTGGCTGAAGGCTCCGTTTCCATGGCAACACCATCAGAGAAGAAGATGGAGGTGAATGTAGAAGTGGCACCGCCCTGTGGTGAAAACCCAGAAACCCATCAGGCTCTGACAGAACCAGTAAAACTAAAACCTTCCTGGGCCCAGCTTTCAGAACCTGCGACCCGTCTCACAGGAAGTTCTTCTTCCTCCATCTGAACAGTTCTGACATTCTGTCTGTCGTTCTCAGACCTGACGTTTCTGCACGAGAGCTGCAAGACGTTCCACGGAGAACTCGTCAACTTTGAGAAGATGGTGAGTTCATGCTTCTGTCTGTAGGGTCGTTAAGGTTCTTGCTGCGTCCGAACGTATCGTTTGCTGGTTCTGATTTGTTTCAGACGGGGTAATTATTCAGAAAGTCTCATGTAAATATTAAACATCGACCATGGACGTGTCGATTAAAAAAAAAAAAAGATGTAAAAAAGCAACTCAAACGTCCAAATCCGTCTCCAAGGACGCCTGAAAGTGTCTCCAAAACCCGCAGAGACCCGTTCTGACTCCAGGAGAGACAGAAAATTACAGAACAAATGGAACATAAATGGTCCAAATGGATCAGAACCAGAAGAACAACAGAAGAGTTAAACAATCAGGAGATGTCTGTAAAAAGAACCGGATCGGATGTTCGTCTGGGTCGGGCTCTGTGAGCCAGAACTCGGGTTAACTTTGTCTCTTCTGATGTTCCGCAGCATAAAGTGGCTGAGATGGTCAGAACCATCAGGCGGTACCGGAGCTCCCAGCTGGGTAAGTGTCACAAACACCTACCACCTGTCTGTCTCTGCTGGTTCTGATGCTGAAACGGGTCTGTGTTTGTTCTGGTAGCCATGGATACGGAGATGTCCCCGTCCCACCTGCAGACCAAGGCCTACGTCCGGCAGCTGCAGGTCATCGACAACCAGAACCTTCTGTTCGACATGTCCTGCAAGCTGGAGTCCAAAGACACGTAGATGGGCCAGCAGAGGACCTCCAGAACCAGAACCCAGAGGAGGACGTTCTGATCTGCTCCTTGTTCTCACCGACTGCCTGAAACAACTAAACAAAGTTCTGACACAAAGAACTGACCCGACCCGAATGCCTGTCCCCTCCGTCGAACCCTGAAAACCGTGGATCTGGTCTCAGACCAAGAACCAGAACCCAGACTGTGTCCCGGACCTCTGGTTCCCAACACTCAGACGAGACGAAGAACCGAGCAGATTATTTATTTATTGTTTTCTAAAATTACGGCAACAACAGGAGGACAAAAAGACAAACAGCCATGTTAATATTTATTTATTCAAACAAATTCACTTTTATCTTTGAACGCATACGCTTATGAAAAGATTAAAGTTTTATATTCCTGTAAGATTAAGACAGATTAATTCAAATTTAAAAAGCAAAACCTAAAAGTCAAATTTCATCAAATATGTTTAGTTTCATGTTTATTTTTGTAGCTCATGTGAGAACTCAACATTTTAACGGATAATCCGTCAATAATCGTTAAAGATTAGACAAATCCTGATTAGTTGAAGGAAGTTGAATCTAAGATGGCCGCTGCCTCCAACCTGACCATGAGGTGGCCGCAAACCTGTTAGACTTTACCTTCAGAAAATCTGACGCAGGTTTGAAGAGAAAACATTTAACCTCATTAAAAAGTGAAAGCTGTTTGTGAGCGCTTCCTCTTGTGGACCAATCAGACTGCAGACAGTTGGTCACCTGACTGGCCCTCGTCCAATCAGCTTCTCCGCTCAGCTCCGGCCTGGAGTGACTTTTCCTCAGTTTCCTGTTTTCTGAGTCAGTTCTTGAAGTTCTCATGGTTTGTTGGTTGCTTCAGGCAGCAGCAGTGGAGCCGCAGATCTCAACTGGTTCTGGTTCCTCCAACCGGCAGCGTGAAGAAGGACAGGATCCTCCTGAGTGTGTAGAAAAAGATTTTATTTGTTTGAGCTCCAGCAGCTCGTCGTAAATCAACAAACTTGACGTTTAAACGAAGGAACACAGAGCCATCGCTGCTCGTCAGCGTCCTACCTGCAGCCGAGGCGTTACAGGACCTGCTGCTCAGTCCTGCTTCAGGACGTCGTTCACCTGGTTTCACCTTTGACCTCTTACCAAGGTCAGAGTGGTTGGTCCTGGTGGTTATGGATGACCTTTGACCTGTGGTTCAAACCTGCTGCCATATTCCTCCAAGTTCAGGAAGCTCACCTGTACCTCACCTGACGATGCATTTACTGACAGTTCCTGACCCAGCTGTATCTCACCTGACGATGCGTTTACTGACAGTTTCTGACTCAGCTGTTATCTCACCTGACGATGCGTTTACTGACAGTTCCTGACCCAGTTGTATCTCACCTGACGATGCATTTACTGACAGTTTACCTTAGCTGTACCTCACCTGATGATGCATTTACTGATAGTGTATCTTAGCTCACCTGACGATGCGTTTACTGACAGTTCCTGACCCAGCTGTATCTCACCTGACGATGCGTTTACTGACAGTTTCTGACCCAGCTGTACCTCACCTGACGATGCATTTACTGATAGTTCGTGACCCAGCTGTAAGTCACCTGACGATGCGTTTACTGACGGTTCCTGACCCAGCTGTATCTCACCTGACGATGCGTTTACTGACTTCCTGACCCAGCTCTACCTCACCTGACTATGCGTTTACTGACAGTTCCTGACCCAGCTGTATCACCTGACGATGCGTTTACTGACAGTTTATCTTAGCTGTACCTCACCAGACGATGCATTCACTGATAGTTCCTGACTCACCTGTACCTCACCTGAAGATGCTTTTACTGACAGTTCCTGACTCTTAGATGGTTCTTGTGGTGCGTTTGGGTCACCTGATTGGACAGATAGAGAGAGCGTAGATGCTGGTTTTCTACCGACACATTTCCATCTGTTGGCTCTTTAGTCGGTGTGTTTTCCATCGCTGATGATGAACATTGAACGTCTCACAGTGTTGGACAGCCCAACAGGAGGACGACACGGTTCTGTCGGGCTCGTTTAAAGGATCAAACTGCGTTTTTTTTTTTCCTTCATTTCAGTTTTTCAGTTTATTTATTGTAAATTTTTATCTGAACATAAATCCAGACGAACCTCTGCACTTAACTAATCTTGTGAGGAAAAAACGCGTACGGTCCTTTAAGAGCAATCAGCGTAATCCTGCGTTCTGATTGGTCGGCCGATCAGTCAATCAGCTGCATTAGCGAGAAACAGAAACCTTTTCTCAGCTTTTGGGATTTACCTGCTATCACACCTGAAGCACCAACTGGCTTCATGAAAAGACCCGCCCACTCCCCGCAGAGCTGGCCTCCCATTGGTCGGTTCGGCGCTCTTGTCGGGTCCAAGGCAATAACCGAAGCGACAGGAAGTGAAGCCGGTTGGTCGAAGCACTTTTTGCCAAACCTCAGGGCTCAGAGACACACAGAGGTTCTGTTTACTTTATTCTTCAGTTTCAGTAGAGTTCTGTTGGGTTCTGATCGACTGCTTCTGTGTTTGTGCAGCTGATCTAATTTCAGTCATATTTAATCTACCGGTAATAGAAATCTACAGAGTTATTGTTTTGATGCTGCGCTCAGCACCAGAGCTGGGACCAATCAGAAATGTTCTGCTGCGATGTGACGGACCAATCAGATCCACTGGATGTGATGGACCAATCACAGCCACCGGATGTGATGGACCAATCAGATCCACTGGATATGACAGACCAATCAGATCCACCGAACATCGTTTGATCTCCATCTTCTACCGCGGAGCCACAGCTGGGCCGTGGAGGCAGCTGGTCCAGGAGAGAAACCCAGACCCTGTCTTCAGCTCCTCCTGGAGGACCCTGGGTTGATTCCAGACCAGAGACGCCCAGATACCTGACCCCCCAGCCCACTGTGACCTCAGACTCAGGAACTGACTCATCCCAGTGCTGAAGGTCTTGGCCCAAAGACGCCAACAGAACCACATCATCTGACTGCACCTGGACATCCTGTCCATCAGAGACCAGGAACAGCCCTGGAGGAGTCCAACCCGCATCAAGGATGAACTCCTCTTTGTTCCAAGGATTCAGACTCTGCTCCGGACCTGCAGGAACCAGATAGGTCTAAGAAGAACCCAACACCTTAACCCTCCGCCTCGGGAAACAGGGTTATAAAGCTTCTCCAGGTTCATGAAGATCTGGTCCACTGTTCCATGTCCATGACCAAAACCTACTCCTGAATCCAAGGTACAAACCCAGCACCTGAAGATCTCCAGAACATCAGAGCTGTTCTGATGGTCTCAGCTCTGGTGGTCGATCAGACATTCTCCATCTGTACCATAAACATCGTGTTTGTTGGAGCTCCACAAGGCTGACCCGCTCCAGAACCAGAACATCTCGCATGGTTCAATGGGTCAAAGACCAGGTCCAGTTGGACCCGTTCTTTCAGAACTTCTTCCGTTTACATTGGGAACCAACCGGACCTGGAGTTAGGAAACAGGTCCGTTTGTTTTAGTTCACGTTTAGAAAAACGACTTGGTGTTGGTTCTGGTCAGATCCAGTCCGGTTCGACGGAACAGGAAGTCTGAACTACGGTTTGGACCTAAATGAGCCAAACTTTAAGAAACCTTCAAATAATGTTCTGATCCGTCAGAGAGCCCAGTCTGGTTTCCAGGAGAACCTTCTCCAACGTCCACCAACTGAACTTTAGTCATGAAGTCAGGACCAGTTCTGCAGAACTCAAGGCCCTGTTCAGGACTCAGGTCCAGGTCCAAGGTGTTGTCTCTCTCAGGACTGCTTCCTGGGCCTTGAACCCACCTTTACAGATCCTGGTTCAGTTCTGAAACTGAACTCAGGTTTTGGGTCACACCTGTGCTGAAATGAACCCGAACAGAACCAGTTCTGACCTCACAGCCTCTGCCTGGACGTCGGGTCTGATCCTCCAGAATCCAGCCCTTTAGGGTCCAGTCCTCTTGGTTCTGGGCCCTCAGGGTCCGGTCCTCCTGGTTCTGGTCCTTCAGGGTCCGGTCCTCCTGGTTCTGGTCCCTCAGAGTCCGGTCCTCCTGGTTCTGGTCCTCCATCCCTGTAAATAGTGAGAACCTTCCGGAGTCTATTTTGTGTACGAGCAGCGAACTCAGAGATCAAACGTTTAATTTGATGTTTTTATTTGTAAAAGTTTAAGAAACCATAAAAGAAATTAAAATAAATTTATGACTTTATGAATTGTACAGAAATCGCTTCAGTTTGTTGTTGTTTTCTATCTAAGCTTTGATTTTGTTTTTATTTGTACAGAAGTTGTTTACATCCAAACAAGTTATTTCTGTCCGAATGACCTGATTGGAGCAGAGGTATGCCGGGGGGGCGGGGCTTCAGGTTTTATGTCAATTACAATAAACTATAAACTTTGGAAAGTTTAAAATTAATTTGTGAATAAAGTGTTGCAGAAATATTTATTTAAAATATTTTCAAATTTTTTTTTTTTTACCAAATTTGTGTCAAACTTGTTATAAGACACCTTTTTTTAATTTTGAAAAGTTTTATCATTTATTTTATTTTTAATATTCAGATTAAACTGTTCTTGTTTTTTAACTAAATTTGTGCAATTTTTTTTTTTTTCTCCTGGTTTTGAATTTACGGAAAATCAGTTGTAAAATTACAGGATCAATAAAGTGGAGAAACAAAATATTATTTTAAAGCTATTGATGAGATTAAATAATCCGAGCCGCCTCCTGCAGACGTTTGCTCCTTCTGTCAAACCACAAACACCCAAATAAAATCTGTACATGTCTTGGAGATTTGTGTGTTTTTTTAGTACTTTACTTTTTATCAAACGTTGAAACAAAATTAACTTCAAAAGTTTCAAAAGCTCCAAATTAACTATCAGCTGCAGTTTGTCCTCCAGCTCAGCAGGGAGCGCAAAAATAATCTATCAATCTTAGTCTGGTGTTATTGAGAGCCTGAACTCGCTTAAAGAACAAAACAAAAAAAAATACAACGTTCGGGTTTTATATAAATATTAACTATTTAATACTTTTATTAAACTTATTGCATTAAAGTCGAATAAATGATTGACTTTCATTGTTTCACACAATTTAATGTGTTTTTACAGACAAACAAGAGGGGACAACATTTTGTCTATTTTTTCAATGAATAAACCTCATTTTAAACTAAAATATTTAATCCCTGTAAATCCTTTCGGTGAATATTTTGTCCTACATATATTTTTAATTACTGACTTTCCTCCCTAAGAAAATTTTATTAATGAAGATGCTAACAAGCTAACGAGTGATTAGAAGAAACTCATACGTCAGTTTTCTTTACTAACAAAATTATGTTCTCAGCGACGTGGATCTGAAGACACAAGTCTTTCTGTTTTGATAAACTTTAAATATTTAATTTTTGTTTGAAGCTACAAAGGACCGCTGCAGAGGAACCGACAAGCGTTACATGACCCCAGAGCCGCAGATTGCAGACCCCCTCAAACCAGAACCAACCAACCTTAAAGGAGAGCATCCGGGCCGCCCCAGCGGAGGCTGGACCCCTCCTATTCGTTTTTACCACCAGATCGAAACCAACCAGAGTCCTGTTGTGGGTCCAGAAGGCCCAGAGTTACCTCCTCACCCAGTCTAGTTACCGTTTACTGCCAACTGAGCTGAGGGCTGGCCCAGGTACCCAGAGATGTCCCTGGACACTGTGGACCCAGAGATGTCCCTGGAACCTGTGGACCTAGAGATGTCCCTGGACCTCGTGGACCCAGAGATGTTCCTGGACCCTGTGGAAACAGAGGTCCCTGGACCCATTTTGGACCTAGAGATGTCCCTGGACCTCGTGGACCCAGAGATGTCCCTGGACCCCGTGGAAACACAGAGGTCCCTGGACCCCTTTTGGACCTAGAGATGTCCCTGGACCCCATGGACCCAGAGATGTCCCTGGACCCCATGGAAACACAGAGGTCCCTGGACTCCTTTTGGACCTAGAGATGTCCCTGGAACCCGTGGACCCAGAGATGTCCCTGGACTGCGATAACCCTGAGATGTCCCTGGACCCCATGGACCCAGAGATGTTCATGGACCCCGTGAACCCAGAGATGTCCCTGGACCCCATGGACCCAGAGATGTCCCTGGATCCTGTGGAACCAGAGATGTCCCTGGACCCAGTCCGTCCAGGGAGTCCGTCTGTAAACCGTCAAAGGTTTGCGCTTGCAGACACGTCTTTCATTAAAAAAAAAAAAAAAAACATCAAAAGTGATGTTTTGGTTTAAAAACGGCATCTTTTTTCCAAAAGGACCACATCCCTTGGTCTTGGAGGACAGGTGACCACTGCAAATGTCTGAAGACAAAAGTTTCAGTTTTCTGTCATGTACGTGGTCTTTATAAAGTTTTGTGTTCTATATAGTCTCATGGTCTTTATGAAGTCTTGTGGTCTTTACGAAGTGTTGTGGTCTTTATAAAATATTGTAATCTTTACAAAGTCTTGTAGTTTTTATAAGTCGTGTTGTCTTTATAAAGTTTTTTGGTCTTTACATATAAAGTCTTGTGGTCTTTGTAAAAGTCTTGTCTTTATAGTCTTTTGGTCTTTATAAAGTCTTGTGGTCTTTATGCAGTCTCGCGGTCTATAAAGTCTTGTTGTCTTTATCAAGTCTTGGGGGTTTTGTGAAGTTTTCTTGTCTTTATAAAGTCTTGTGGTCATTATGAAGTCTCATGGTATTTATGGAGTCTCATGGTCTTTATGAATTCTTGTGGTCTTTATAAAGTCTTGTGGTATTTATGAAGTATTGTGGTCTTTATTAATTATTGTGGTCTTTATAAAGTATTGTGGTCTTGAAGAAGTGTTGTGGTCTTTATTATATTTTGTGGTCTTTATACAGTCTTGTGGTCTTAATGAAGTCTTGAAGTCTTTATAAAGTCTTATGGCTTTCATAATGTCTTTAAGAAGTTTTCTGTTGTCTTTATGAAGTTTTGCAGTCTTTATTAAGTCTTGTGGTCTTTATGAAGTCTCATAATCTTTATGACGTTTTGTGGTCTTTATTAAGTCTTGTGGTCTTTATGAAGCCTCATAATCTTTATGAAGTCTTGTGGTCTATAAAGTCTTGTGTTCTTTACAAAGTCTTGTAGTATTTATGAAGTATTGTGGTCTTTATGAATTATTGAGATCTTTATAAAGTCTTGTGGTCTTGAAGAAGTCTTGTGGTCTTTATTAAGTCTTGTGGTCTTTATGAAGTCTTGAAGTCTTTATAAAGTCTTATGGCTTTCATAATGTCTTGTAGTTATTATGAAGTCATGGTCTAAATGAAGTATTGTGATCTTTATGAAGTTTTGTGGTCTTTATAGTCTTGTGGGCGTTATAGTCTTGTGGTCTTTATGAAGTCTCATGGTCTTTGTAAAGTTTTGTGGTCTTTATGAAGTCTTGTGGTCTTTATGAAGTCCTGTGGTCTTTATAAAGTATTTTAGTCTTAATGCAGTCTTGTGGTCTTTATAAAGTCTTGGGGTCTTTATGAAGTCTCATGGTCTTTATAATGTATTGTTGTCTTCATTAAATTTTGTGGTTTGTTTGAAGTCACGCAGTGTTTATGAAGTCTGAAGGTCTTTATGAAATATTGTGGTCTTTATAAAGTCTTGTGGTATTCATGAAGTCTTGTTTTCTTAATAAAGTATTGTGGTCTTTATGAAGTTTTGTGGTCATTATTAATTATTGTGGTCTTTATGAAGTATTGTGGTCTTTATGGCATACTGTGGTCTTTATGAAGTCCTGTGGTCTTTAAGAAGTATTGTGGTATTCATGAAGTCCCATGGTCTTTGTAAAGGTTTATGGTCTTTATGAAGTCTTGTGGTCTTTATGAAGTCATGTGGTCTTTATAAAGTATTTTAGTCTTAATGCAGTATTGTGGTCTTTATAAAGTATTTATAAAGTAAGGGGCGGCCGTGGTACAGTGGTAGTGGCAGCTGACCCCCGATCAGAAGGTTGGAGGTTCGAATCCCAAGTTCCCACACCATGTCTCGTTGTGTCCCTGGGCAAGACACTTAACCCCGAGTTGCTCCCGGTGGGACTGGCTGGCTCCAATGTGTAAGAGAATGGGTGGATGGCTGGTGCTGTAAAGCACTTTGGGGCCCCTCTTGGGGGCTGGAAAGCGCTATATAAGTAAGCTCCATTTACCATTTAAAGTATTGGAGTCTTTATGAAGTCTCATGGTCTTTATGAAATCTTGTGGTCTTTCTAAAGTCTTGTGGTCTTCATGAGGTTTTGTGGCCTTCATAAAATCTTGTGGTTTATGGTCTTGATAAAGTCTTGTGGTCTTTACAAAGTCTTGTGGTCTTTAGAAAGTCCTGTGGTCTTCATGAAGTATCATTGTCTTTATAAAGTATCATGGTCTTTATGAAGTATCATGGTCTTTATGAAGTATTGCAGTCTAAAGTCTTGTGGCCTTCATAAAGTACTGTGGTCTTTATAAAGTCTCTTGGTCTATATGAAGTATTGTGGTCTTTATGAAGTCTTATGGTTTTTTATAAAGTATTGTGGTCTTTATAAAGGCTCTTGGTTTGTATGACGTCTTGTGGTCTTTATAAAGTCTCTTGGTCTGTATGACGTCTTGTGGTCTTTATGAAGTCTTTTGGTCTTTATGAAGTTTTGTGGTCTTTATAAAGTCTTGTGGTCTTTATAAAGTCTTGTGACCTTTATGATGTCTTGTGGTCTTTACTCCTTTTTTTATGTGCCAAATTAATAACAAACTCAAATTACTTCACTTCTCATTGTTAACCTTTAGGATGAAAAACAAAAAGACAATGGTCCACTTTAAAGACACGTGGATTCCCTTCAATGTCCACATCTGTCCCTGTCCAGCTCTGTCCAACTCCTCTCATTGATCGGATGCAATACTCTCTGGATGCTCAGCTCCATTCCTTCCAGGTTGGCTGCAGCTGCAGATGTTTAACACGGGTTGACACCCACTGGGCCACTCTGGGCCTGGTACCGTCCAGCTTCATGGCCAGCTGTCGCAGGTAAATCTGGGACAGAGTGGACAGATTAGATATCAGTTCCTGGCTGATGATGTGATCAGCTGAATGTTTGTCAGTTTGCATCTAGACCTGATATGCTCAGAGTCTGTGTTAGAGATGACGTTCAGCTACTACCACACCAAATATTAGCTCATTGTCCGTAAAGGAGTTTGAGACGTTTGTCTTTTGTCTATGGACGTCCAACAATCACTTTCTGAGAGCTTCAACAACACGAAGCTCCAGAAGCCAAACATTCAGAAGCTTCCTTCTGAATGTTTGTTTCTTCCTTCAGGAACTGGATTGGCTGGAGGAGGAGGTGGTCTGGGAGTGTGACTGAGAGGTGTGTGGTCTGATGTGACCCGATTGGACCGCTGTCCCCCCTCAGGACTGCAGAGTGGACTACGTCCCCCAAGGAGAAGAGGATGGTTTCCATCCCAGATAAGGAGAAGGTTTATATTTAGGGTGAAGGTCGGAGCTTCAGATAAAGAGCTGCTGCTTTTGGTGCGTTATATATTTATCAGGTGGACACACACACACACACGCATATAGAACCCAGAGGGTGGGGGATGACCCGGTCAGGAGGCACGGGGGTGAGGGTGGTGGGGTGACCCATCTGGAAAACCAACTAAACCTGTAAGGATTAAATTCTGACTGAGCTGTAATCTGAAGTTTGAGACTTTCAGTTTAAATTTAAGAATATTTTAACAGAGATTATTTTTAAACTTGCAACCATCTGATTTCAGATTAATCTGTAATACAGAGACATTTCTTCTGAACTGAGATTATTCTGAAGTCTGACCAAAATCTGAGATTACTGTGAAATTTAAGCCTTTTTTAAACTGAGATTAATCTACAATCTGCAGTTTGAGTCTTGTTTTAAACGATTGTGACGGTCCGACCCACCGGGAACAGCCCAAAGAATGTTTTCAAATCAGTTTGAGTCAAACTACAGCTCCCAGAATGCACCAGGAGCCACTCAGAGTCACTGGGATCACCAACAGGCTCCTCTGGATACAGACAGGAGAGGATCATGGGTAGTGCAGTGTTTACAGACGACATCAAAACTCATAAAATGTTCTAAAGTTACAGTTTGTTTTTCTAAAAATGTTATTTCATTATTCTGGCCCCGGCTTGTCCGTTCTCCATGCTCGGACTGAAACACAAAGTTTGAAAGATAAAAATTAAATCAGGATTATTTCCTGTAAATTAAAAGTCAAAGTCAAATTAAATGTTCTTTTTGAATTTTTGGACATTATTTTACAAAAGTTGTTTTTAACGGTTTGAAAACTTTTTGTTTGTACAACTATTAAACAAAGATGAAACTTTTTTTGGTGAATGTAAAAAAAAATTTTCCTTTTTTTTTATATATATTTCTAGTTTAATCAGAAATTAGGTTTTGAACTGACTTTAGTCATTTAGTAAAAACAGGCTATTTTATAAAATAAAAAAATAAACATTTTAATGACTCATGATATTGTTTTATTTTCACGCTTTGTGCTTGAATTGAACTGAAGAATTAATTAATGAAATAAAATAAAAGCTCATTTGGACCTGCGAGCCAATCAGCTTTCAGGAAGCGCTCGTAGTCAAAGCGTGCACAAACCCTGCAGCAAATCACTGAAGACCAAGTTCATGACCCTGGTCTGTTGGTTCGAGGAGAAGTTCTGACCCGGCAGGAGCCACGGTCCATTTAAACCCACTCACAGTTCTTCAGATAAGATTGATAACAGTGGAACCGTGAAAGATGTCAGGAAGCAACAAGTTTCCACTGAGACCTTCAGCTGCGAGTCCTAAAACTGCTGACGGACGAGGAGGAGGACACGTCAGCTGCTCACCCATCTGATCCATGACCACCGCCACCCCCCCATCGTGTCCCCCACACCCATCTGATCCCTGACCTCCCCCCATAGAGGACACCCCCACACGCACACCCATCTGATCCCTGACACCACCCCCCTCAGTGACCCACACACACACCCAGTGACCCCCCAAACACACACACAGAGTGATCCCCGCCCCCCACCATCCATTAAACACGCCCCCCAGTGAAACCTTTATATAGAGCCCCTCTTTGCCTCTAAGACCTCGGTGTCGCATCCCCGCCGCAACTCGTCTTCACAAATCCTTGAGTCCCAAAACCCAGGTAGATATCACACACACACACCCTGGTTTGTTTTGCTATCTTTATGGGGCTTTTCCATTGACTTCCATTCATTTTTTCATTCATTTCTGTAGCCTAACCCTGACCTTTACCCTAAACTGGACCATTACCAGTACATACCTAACCCTAAACCTAACACATCCTCAATTCACACCTTAGTCCTAAACCTAACCCCTAACCCACCAACGGCACTTCTTCTTATGGGGCCCGGACTTTGGGCCCCAAAAGGAGCAGTTGGTCCTCACAGTGTAGTATAAGTTGGAAAAATGGTCCGTACCTTACAAAGTAGCTAAACAAGGACACACACACACGCACGCACAGATTCTGCTGGTGACTCTGACGGACCAGCGCAGGAGGACAACACACTGAAGAGGGGAGCAGCTCAAACGATTTATTTGAAGCACAAATGTGAAACCAGGAAAATGAACAGATGAATTTTGTTCTGTGGTTTTAAATGAGCTGGTGAAACCAAAGGCACAGGACCAGGGAGCAGAAGGTGAGGCCGCCCGACTTCTGAGCCGCTGGAGACGAGTTTCTTCCTGAAGAAGAAGAAGAAACAGTCAACACTTTGTTTGTTTGTTTGTTTGTTTTCTTTGTGTGGACACACCTCTGAGCTCCAGCAGGACGTCCCCCTCGTAGCGAGCGAGTCCAACAGCGTGCCTCTGTTCGGTGTCCAGCTCGGCCCACTGGGCCTCTGTGACCGCCCACGCCTGCTCCGTGCTGAGCCACGACAACTGGACCGCGCTGAACACCACCTGTCAGGAGAGCAGGAGCAAAACATCTGGACTCTCATCCCCTCGAGCTGTTCCTCACACGGTTTCACTCGACACAGGAAGAAAAAGGAGGGACGGCAAATATTTATATTCTCTGTAAACGATGGAAAATGTTTACAAGGAAAAGTGGAAAGATTTGTCAGTTTATCACCGCTGGAATGTCTGATCTAATTTAAAGACCAACAAGTTTCAGCTGTGTCGATTTTCACAGTCAAATCTGTTCGAAGGCAAGACACTCGAGGAAATCACACGTTTCCTCCCAGTTAGAAAACGTCAAGATTTGCTTTTTAAGATCATCCCCACTTCTTTCAGATCAGGACTTGAACTGAAGCATTCCAAAACACAAACTGTATTTTCTGATCTATACGTCACAGTTTTTTTGCATCATTTGCATGCAGTGTGACTTAAACACCCAAGAGACTCATTTATGTTTTATTCCCTTATTTATAAACCAATTTAGCTGAGATATGACCGTTTTCATTCATTCTGACTAAAAATATTTAACACTAAATTTTTTCAGCTGCTAAATGGTACCTGAGCAGTATGGCATGCCGTTGTGTCATGTAATAGTTAAAAGTGGCTATTAATGACACAATTGGCCTGACACCTTCATTCTGCTCGCCTGGAGCAGCATCGGTGAAATGCAGCTCATTTGACAGTCAAAGTGCATTTAGTAAGTAAAAGTTCAACTGAGACACACCTTTGCTAGAATTTCAAGCAAACAAATAATTGTTTTTAAGTGTTAACCCTGTTAAATTGTTGTTAAAGTCCTCCCGTGCACGCTCATTTTTGGCACAACACCGACCCACATTTCCGGGTTGTCAGCGGTGACGTGGATGTGACATATACGGCGGAAAATATGGTAGTTTCTTTATTTTTAATTGTAACATTAAAACCATGAAGGGCAGGTGATCGTGCCTAGAAGTGTTTGTCTGTCTGTTAGCAAAATATTTTATGAACCAGTGGTCAAATTAGTGTTTTTAGATTTGAGTTCACGTCATTATTGAACCAGATTCAACCTCTGCGAGGTCTCAGTTAAAAGAGGGATCTAGATAAAAAAAGTGAACAGCACACATCATGAAAGAGTTACATAAGTCACAAACACAATAAAAGACAATAGCTAAAATGTTCTACTGCCCTTCGCCGCTGAACTTGGAGGTCAGTCTGAACCGATGACCTTTAAATGACATAAAACTCACGGATATTTTCCTGGGAGGCATCAGGGCGACAGCTTCGGGGGTGAGTCCCTCCACCTGTTGTCGCAGCAGAGCTGACAGCACAATATCAGGCAGGCCCGCTGGAAACACAGACACCGAGCGCACACAATGAACGCTTCTCGTTTCAAATCCCAGGAAAAGTCTAGAAAACCCTTCATCCCTCAGCCCTCAAACCTAAATCCTCTGGGATCGTTTTAGTTGAGCCTATCCTTCTAAGAGCTGCCGTTCTCAACCAAAAAACAAACTCACTCGCTTCAAAAACATCTCAGCACCGTTTACACCGTCAGGGATGAACTGCTCCGCCGTACCTGCCAGAGTCCCGATTTCAGAGAAAACCTCCGGCCCCCAGGCACTGACCGGACCGAAGGCCTCGGGTCTGGACAGACGGGTTGCCAGAGCCTCCAGCTGCTGCTCTGAACATGGCAGGAACGTGTCCCGCAGGAACAGGGCCGCCACACTGCAGGAGAAAAGGTCAGACACTGTGAACTCCTCCGAGGAGAAGATGAACTGAACCCCGTTCAACATGGCCGCCAACTGACCTTCAAAACGTGGTGTGGTAGTAAATGAGACTGATCCCCAACGCATATATTGAGAACTAACAGATTGTACAAGATCTTTGTTTACTATTGGCAGTTAACTCTGTCTGTTAGCAAAATATCTCATGAACTGCTAAACAAATCCTAATGAAAGTTTCAGGAAATAATCCCTGGATGTTCCTCTGTTTTGGAAACAAACCAATTCAAGATGGTCGCAACAGCCAACAAAACTTTAAAAAAAAAAAAGGATTTAATTCAGTTCATTTTAGCGATGTGCTAAAACTCAATCCGGTTAAATCTGAGGCTCGTTTTCTAAGTAATCAGAATGGATTTTAATTAAACTTTTCCAAATTAGTCATTGGATGAATATTTGTTAAGTTTTGGATTCAATCCAAATCAAGATGGCTTCCACAGTTTGCTGAACTTAGTCAACTTAGTCATTCAATTCAAATTCAATCCAAAAATACTTTATTAATCCCAAAGGGAAATTAAATGTTGTTGTAACTCGTTATCCTCGTTTCATTAAAAGATGTTACAGATGCTGATGGCTGCAGGCAGGAAGGAGCTCTTGTAAAGGTCCGTCCCACAGTGGATCAGAAGAACCTGGACGCAGACTCCGTCCGATCCGTCCACACAGACTCGACTGGCCTCTCGGTTCTCCTGGGCTTCAGGACCACCCGAACGCCGGGCAGAACTCCTCCCAGAGCGATGGCCACGCCTTCCAGCAGTCTGCTGAGCTCTTCGTTGCTGCGGACAGCCGGCAGCAGGTGCCAGGGGACGATCCCGTTCTTCTGCTGTCACGAGCCACGTTTCCTGCCAGTTCCAGGATCTCCTCAGGAGATCTTAGGATATCAGTGGTCAGG
>JARVGS010000472.1:25644544-25654651 GCA_031762315.1 Hypsolebias antenori | reverse complement strand
TTTTTTTTTTTTTTTTTTTTTTTTCAATCGAGAAGGAAAAAAAAAAGCATGAGTTTTCTTTTTACTTCAGATTGTTGAACCGTTTTGTTTTGTTTTTGTGAAGTTCGAGATTAAAAAGTCGTCTGTTAGACGGAGCTTCCAGTTTGTTTCAGAAGTTCTTTGGTTAAACTCGTGTAGGTGTAGAAAAGTGCAGCTGTTTTTAAATCAACACATTTTCTTTCTGAGAAGGGAAAAACTGAAAGATTTGGTCTTTCTGGGCTTCTGTACATATCCAAACATAAAGCTTCTGTTTGAGTTCCACTCTGCTGGGCTGACCTGGAAACAGTCGGAGAACCGGACTTGAAGGATCAGCAGAACACAAACTGGAACTCTAAAAATACTCGGACAGCTGCTGCTGGATCAGATACCAGCAGGCTGTAAAATTAGCAGCAGAGCCGCCGCCGCCCAAAGGAAGGAAACCCCCAGATTACATGTCTGACACAAGTTCAACTCTGCCACTGTGATGAAATGAGATCTGTCCAGGTGTCCTTGTGATGGTACACCTGTTGCCTCTCAGCAAGAAGGTTGCTAGTTAGCATCCCAGCTGGGGTTCTTGCTGGGTGGAGTTTGAATGTCCTCTCCGTGCTGCCTGAGTTCCCCAGAGCATTATGGTTTCCTCCCACAGACCAGATCGAATGGTTGTCTCGTTTGTCTCTATGTGTCCCTGTGATGGACTGAGACCTGTCAAGGTGTCCTTGCGATGGACTGGAGACCTGTCCAGGTGTCCTGTGATGGACTGAGACCTGTCCAGGTGTCCTTGCGATGGACTAGACATGTCCAGGTGTCCTTGCGATGGACTGGAGACCTGTCCAGGTGTCCTTGTGATGGGACTGGAGACCTGTCCACATGTTCCTGTGATGAACTGAGATCTGTCCAGGTGTCCTTGTGATGGACTGAGACCTGTCCAGGTGTCCTGTGATGGACTGAGACCTGTCCAGGTGTCCTGTGATGGACTGAGACCTGTCCAGGTGTCCTTGTGATGGACTGGAGACCTGTCCAGATGTTCCTGTGATGAACTGAGATCTGTCCAGGTGTCCTTGTGATGGACCGAGACCTGTCCAGGTGTCCTTGCGATGGACAGCAGACCTGTCCAGGTGTCCTTGTGATGGACTGAGACCTGTCAAGGTGTCCCTGTGATGGACTGAGACCTGTCCAGGTGTCCTTGTGATGGACTGGATACCTGTCCAGGTGTCCATGTGATGGAACTGGAGACCTGTCCAGATGTTCCTGTGATGAACTGAGATCTGTCCAGGTGTCCTTGTGATGGACTGAGACCTGTCCAGGTGTCCTTGTGATGGAACTGGAGACCTGTCCATGTGTCCCTGTGATGGATTGAGACCTGTCCAGGTGTCCACCGCCTCTCACACAGTGACCCAAAAAGGAAGACACGCATAAAGACGATGGAAGGATGGATGCATGGATGGATGCATGAATGGGTGATAAAAATTGTCTGACATCAGTTTGAGCTGCAGTCAGGACGAGACGTGAAACCAGACCTGAGCTCTGCAAACTCACAACCAGAACCAAAACCACAAAAAGTCTCAAATGCAAAACAGAGTAAAGATTATAAAGTTAACATCTGCTCCAACAGGAAACTCATTACCTCTGATTTGAAAATGGTTCTTCTGCCATGGGGTGTGGCCTAAATTTACATCCAATGAGATAGCTTCTTTACTGACCTGAGTATGGGAGGAGCCTAATCAGACCAGTGTAGTTGACACTGAGGGCAAACTTTTGAAAAATAAAAATAAACTTGCAAAAAACATCCAGAGAAGATGTTTATAAGTTCAACTAAGAAACCTGAACGTTCAGTTCAGGAAGGTCGTGTTTGTAACTATCTCAAAGTCAGCGTCGTAGAGCAGGACTTCACTTTCAGGACTCTTCTGAACGTTGGTTGATGACCTCTCTGTGTTTTGAACGTTGGTTGAAGATCTCTTCATTTCTCTGCAGCCTTCTCAGCAGACATGGAGCGTACCTTCATTGCCGTGAAGCCCGATGGCGTCCAGAGAGGACTGTGTGGTGAGATCATCAAGCGCTTCGAGCAGAGAGGCTTCAAGCTGGTCGCTGCCAAATTCGTGCAGGTAACCATGGCAATGCTGAACACCTGTGTGCACCTGAGAGAAGGAACGGAGGATGTCTTTTCTTCTCAAAACTGAAACATAATTTCTTGTTACACTTGTAGTTGATTCATTTGGTTTTTGAGTGACCCTCTTTTCCTGGTTTGTTTTCAGGCCTCTGAAGACCACATGAAGAAGCACTACCTGGACCTGAAGGACATGCCTTTCTACGCAGGACTCTGCAAATACATGTCCTCTGGACCAGTCTTTGCCATGGTAACACAAACACCACCTTCTGCTTTTAGTTCTTTCCGTTGTGTCAGCCGGTCTCTTCACAACAGCTGAGTCTCAAGGACTCTGCTGGTTTTAGCTCCTCACACCTTGGACCCGCAGAGACCAGATTTTATTTTTAGCTGTCTCAGGGAGACAGAATCTAAACCGAGTCCACAGGACTGACATGTGAGGTTTGGTCTAACTGGTTTGAAGCTGGTTTACTTTTTAAAGGGTCTGAGATCCCACTCTGGCTGAAGGGATTCAGGAACCTGTCGGGGTCTCCCTGATCTTCAGAAACCAGTAAACAGAAGCAGAAACCATCTCTTGGACCCACGAGGTTCACACAGTCTGGTTTTTAAACATCTGGTGTTTTTAGTCGCAGACGTTTGAAACTAAAACGCTGACCTGATCTGGATCAAAGTCCCTGCAGAGTCTAAATCTGAGCTGACTGCTCTGCTGCTGGGTCCGATGGTCCAGAAGAATCCAGGCTTCTGGTTCCTCCCACATGACCACAGGGGGGTCGGTTTGTGTCTTTCAGGTTTGGGAGGGTCAGAACATCGTGAAGCTGGCCAGGATGATGCTGGGTGAGACCAACCCCGCTGACTCCAAGCCCGGCAGCATCCGTGGAGACCTGTGCATCAACATTGGCAGGTGAGGAACCCACTGCAACAACGACAACAATGACGACAACAAACAAACAACAACAATGACAACTAAAACAACAACAATGATAATAACAAACAAACAAACAAAAACAACAACTACTACTACTAAAACAAACAACAACAATTACAACTTAAACAGCAACAAACAACAATTACAACAACAAACAACAACAAAAACAATGACAATAACAACAAACAACAGCAATGACAATAACAAAAATAACAACAAACAACAACAATGATAACAACAACAAACAAATAAATAAATAACAAACAAACAAAAACAACAACGACAATAACTACTACAAACAACAACAATTACAACAACTTAAACTGCAACAAACAAAAACAATTACAACAACAAACAAACAACAACAAAAACAATGACAATAACAACAAACAACAACTAAAACAATAACAAACAACAACCATGACAACAACAAGAGCAACAAATACAACAAATGACAAAAACAACATCAACAACAATAATTACGTCAACAATAACGACGTCAACAATAACGACGACAACAATAACGACGTCAACAACGGTTCACTGCAGGACGTTAACCCTGAAGGTGCAGCTCAAAATGCTCCTCACATCAACAGCAGATTGTAAAGAAACAAACAAATTTTCAGCACGTTTGGTTCAAAACAAACAACAAAATTATTTAACTGTGAAAATTGAGGATATTTTTATTAAAGAGAACATTCAGCCAATACGTATTGTTGATGATTCAAACATTTTATCAGAAAATTAAATTTGATTTTTCAATTTTCAGAACTAAAACATCAGAAAACTTTAAAACTGAGACTAATAAATAAATAAATAATTCTTAAAGTTTCTGAGAATTAAAGTACTGTATTTAAGTAGAAAAAACTCCCAAAATGTAAATTTAATTTGGCCAAAAATAAGAATTGAATTTATGTAGGAAGAATTTATAAATTTAAAAAATGTGAAGAAAAATAAATTTTGAACATAAATTTTAATTGTGCACTTTTCCTAAAATCATGTGATAAATGAAAAATTAAAAAAAGTTATATGTTGAATATTTTAAAACATTTTATCCCAATAAAAATAAAAGTCAAAAATTTTAAATGGAGAGTTAAAAGTTCAAATGGTTTTAAAATGTAAAGCACAAACTGCTTAATTAATAACAAATCATATAAGTCATTGATCAGTTAATATGCATGCATTAATCAGTGATTATGTCCATCAATCAATAAGGAAACTTTAATTTGTAATTAGGTCAATAAATCTGTCACTGATTTAACATGAATCTTTCACCAATTAAAGAATCATAAACCAGTCAAACAGTGATCAGTAACCAGTTAACAATGAAATGATAATAAATAATAATGAATAATAATGTGTTAATACGTAGCTCAATTCTTAATCGATCGTCCTCTGGACTTGTCTCCTCAGGAACATCATCCACGGCAGCGACACCCTGGAGAACGCCAAGTTGGAGGTCGACCTGTGGTTCAAGGCCGAGGAGTTCGTGAACTGGGCCCCCTGCGCTCAGACCTTCCTGTACGAGTAAACCCCGCCTCCCAACAGACGTCCCGCCCAATCCTTCTGACTCCGCCCACTCTGCAGCCGATCCTCTGACTTGGTTTTTTTCAATCAAACGCAACATGATCAATAAAGTTTCATGTTACCAGTTTGTGTGTGTTTAATGAAGAGAACCCAGGTCTACAGAGATCTGGGTCAGAACTTCTCTGGGTCCAAGAAAAGATAAGATGGAACTTTATTGGTCCCACAGGAAACTGTTGTGCCAGAGTTTCAGTACAAATGAACATACACAAGAATCACACAAGATATAAAAAATAACAGAGAATATAAAACCATCATTTAGTTCTAAAACAGGTGCAGACAGAAACATTGAAGAGTTTATTGTAGTGCAGGATTAATTTGATTATGTAGAAAGGAGGAGTTGAAAAGTTTGAAGGACTTCCTGTGTTGTTCTGTGGAGCACCTCGGTGGTCTCATTTTATGACTGAAGGTGCTGCCGTAAGAGTCCAGTGTGTCATGCGGGGTGGGGTTGTTCAGGATCTGGAGCCAGTTCCCCAGCATCCTCTACTCAGACACCTCTGTCAGAGACTGCAGGTCCACTCCCAGAACTGAACCAGCTCTCTTGATGAGCTTAACGAGTCTGTTGCATCAGCTTTCTTCACCCTGCTGCCCCAGCACACCATAGAAGACGACACTGGAGAACACCAAGTGGTAAAACATCTGCAGCATGGTCCTGCAGAGACCACCGAGTGGTAAAACATCTGCAGCATGGTCCTCAATATGACAGCCTGGATGTGTAGCTTCACAGTCATATGTGAGCAGAGTGAACAGGAGGGGGCTCAACACACAGCCCTGAGGGGAGCCAGTGCTGAGGGTCATGGTGGAGGAGAAGTTGTGGATCCTCACAGACTGTTTGTTAAAAAGTCTAGGACCCTGTTGCAAATGGAGGGGCTTAATGTGAACAGTTTGTCCATCAGGGTGTGGGGGATCATGGTGTTGAAGGCAGACGTGAAGTCCACAAAGAGCATATGGACTTAGGTGTCCTGCTGCTCCAGGTGGGTGAGAGCAGTGTGGACCACAGAGGAGATGGCATCTTCTGTTGATCAATTCTCGCAGTATGTGCACTGATGAGGGTCCTTGATGATGTTGATGGTTGTTCTGATGTGGGTCATGACCAGTCCTTCAAAGCATTTAGCGACTATCAGGGTGAGGACTACGGGCTGAGAGTCATTCAGACCAGTGACTGTAGAGCTCTGGAACTGGGATGATGGTGGCGGTCTTCAGGCAGGTGGGAACTGTTGCCAGGGTGAGTGAGGAGTTAAAAGATGTCAGCCAGCACCTCATAGAGCTGATCGGCACAGTCTTTCAACACCTTCCCAGGTATGTTGTCTGGGCCGGTTGCTTTGTGATGATTAATCCTCCTGAAAGTACTCCTTATGTGACTTTATCTGTGCTGCTGATTATCTATGCTGCTGATCTCATGCTGCTGGTTTCTTGCCTTTAAGCTGCTGTATTCATAGCCATCTGCTCACTACAGACGGGTGTTCAGGCTGCTGTTTAATGAACCGTATTATATGACATTATTATTGTTTAACATATAACTTCGATTCTTACATATTGTCACTTTTTTAAATATTTTTGCTATTGTTGGATGTAACTGGGACTCTGGGTACATAATTTCGTTTCACCTCATGTACCATGTGGTGCGAATGGCAATGAAGAACCTAGAACTCTGAATCAGGGGTTCTGGAGTTATATTGTCCAAATGTGTGTTTTCTGCTTCTTTTTTGATTATTTCATGTGTCCATTTTCTGTACAACTAGAACATGATAATGGATGCCTCAAACTCCCCCCCAGGGATTGATTGACTGACTGTCTATTGATTGATTGACTATCTGACCATCTATCTATCCATCCATCCATTCATCTTATAGATTAGGAGTTGTCAGGTTTCATGAACCTCATGAGGACCAACAGAAACCCTGATGACCCTCAGGACGGAGGGGAAGGAGAGTGATTTGCTGTGTGTTCAGCTGCCTTCAAAACTTAAAAGTTTATTTGGTAAATATAAAATTGATCAATTAATAAATGGGGACAAAATATAAGCGAACAAATGGTTGGATTATTTTGCAATAAGATTTTATTAATAAAATGTAAAGTTAATTCATCTTAAATGAATATTTTTCACAATCATGCTGCCAAAAGAAATGTAAAACTTTCATCAGATTTCAGTCTTGAACATTTTTAACGTTTGTTTGCATCAAGTTTCACATCAACACAAACATTTACAAACATTTAGTCCTTTTTTAAAAAGTGGTTTTATAAAAACACCGTTTAATACAAAGAAAAGTTTTTTTTCTGATATGAAATGAGTCGAAGCTGCCGAATGAAAGTTTAATTTTTTTAATTTTTTTTTTTCATCAGGTTGAAGTTATTGTGCCTGGAGCCACAGATTAATGGACAGAAGAAATTAGATTAAATTAATTAATTTCATAAGCAGACTCAAAAACTTTTATGTTTTTTTTTTTTTTTAATAAAAACACAAGACGAGTTTATGAATAAACTTCCTGACGATCTTCAGGATGAAATAATCCCAGATTTTCTTTTAGCTTTTAACTACTGTATAAGGAATAAACACTTATTTGCTTTTATTTATTTTTTGATTATTTTGTTCATTACACTTTTATTTTTCCGACATTACGTCAGTCGTTTTATCTGTTGTTGATGTTTTTTTTAATCTTTGACGAACAAACAGTGACAATAAACAAACATCAAACTTTACAATAAATTCTACGAGACGTTTCTGTCATAGTTTCATTTTCTCTGTGAATAAATTAAATTATAATTCTGATAAACTTCAGTTTTACTGAAAATGTTAAATCAAATACAACTTTTACACGGTTTGAAATAATCTGATAAATTTTATTTTTTGTGTTTTTGTTCCGTTTTAATCCGGTTTGATGAGGTAAACACGTTTGACGTTTTTTTTAATAAATCTGAGCGAACTGATGATTCAGTCAAAATAAAACTTTGTTCTCCACCTTCGTTTTTGAAACTCGGTGAAAATATTTGAACAAAACGAGCAGAAAATCCTTCCGGTTCGATCCTCGAGTTTCTCCTTCACATATATATATATATATATATTTTTTTTTAATCGAACTTAAACACCGGAGCAGAATTTTTTTTTAAAATATACAAAATCTGTTGAAGAAAATGCTTCAAACTGAAGAGAAACTGGGCGATTGTCTGCGTTATTGATGTTAAAAAGAGACAATGGTTTGTCCACGCAGCACCTGAACGCATCACAAGAACACGAACACATCACAAGAGTTCTGACTTTAACACCAACACACTGAATCAAATCAGTCCATGTCCCTTGGTAGTGCCGACTCGAAACTGGAAGGATTGTTTTTGTTCAAGAGGAGGTAAATGACCCTGAACTCATCACAGGGTAAACGACCCTGAACTCATCACAGTTTCAATCGTTTCGCTCCAAAACAGAAGAAAATGTTTCACTGATCTTTGCTGGACAGGAAGTCTGCCGACGAGCTGTTTGTTTCCGCTCCCACTCTCTGACACGAAGACTTCGTCCTGCTGCTGTCCTCCACTGCCGCCTGCAGACCTGAACACACAAAAGGTTCTGATCCGTTCAGCAGAAAACACCTCCAGGTCCGAAATATGTGATCCTTCACTGAACGTGGCTCAAAGAATAAAATGTGTTCCTCCATCTGAGCCTGAGATGTTCGAGTCCATCAGCTGGTTATCAAAAACAAACGACTGTCCGGCGGTCAGCAGGGGGCGCTGCAGGCGGCGCCACACAACAATACATGACAGGAAGAAGAGACTGAAACCGCAAAAGGAGTGATTATATTTCATGTCGGCGAGAGTTGGAAGAGTTTATGCTCTTATAAACGGACTACCAGTCCTAAAGAGAATTCTTGTCAAAATAAAATGGCAGCACGACAGCTCAGTGGTTAGCACTGTTGCCTCACAGCAAGAAGGTCCTGGGTTCAATCCCCGGTTGGACCTGGAGTCTTTCTGTGTGGAGTTTGCATGTTCTTCTTGTGCTTGCGTGGGTTTTCTCCGGGTACTCCGGTTTCCTCCCACAGACCAAAGACATGCATGTTAGACTGCCTTCAGGCCTCCCTTGTGAAAGAGATCTGTGATCTCAATGGGATTTGCCTGGTTAAATAAATGTTAATAGTAAAAGTAAAAAAGAATAAACAGTCATGTGACAAACAAGTTCGTAACTGACTTTGTCCTGTTTGAGCAGTACTTGACGCATCACTTCCTGTCCCATCACCTCCCATCCCATTACATCCTGTCTAACCACTTCCTGTTTAAGCACGTCCTGTCTGAACACATTTTGTGTGACTACTTCCTGTCTAAACACACCAGTCTCATTACTTTCTGCCTGAGCACTTCCTGTTTTAACACTTCCTGCCTGAGCGCCTCCAGTTTGAAAACTTCCAGTCTAATCACTTGCTGGAGCGCCTCTTGTCTGAACACTTCCTGTCTCATTAGTTCTGTTTTCAGAACTTCCTGTTTGAGCACTTCCTGTTGTGTAGTTGTGTGCACGTACAAGTCACATGCGTTTACCTGCTCCCCGTTCAGCGTCTGGGTCAGCGGAGGTCAGCTGGGCGGCGGAGGCCGGTGAAGGAGGTGATGGGTAATCGGGCGGAGTCTCGTTCTCGTCTCCTGATAGGCTCTGGAGGACTCCTGTTCCCATGGCAACAGAGAGGCTGACTGGTCGCCTAGCAACGGGTAACTTCCTCTCTGAGATGGAGATTCAACCAACAGGTGTTCAGATGTTCTAAATTGTTTTCTTCCATAGAACTTTAAGAATCTTTAGGTGAAACATTTCAGAATTAAAAAAACACAAAACACATTTTACTGCAACAGAAGAAACCAGAACAGATGGGACATACTCTTCTTCTGTCCTCTGTACTGCTGAGACTTCCTCCTCTGCTTGGATGCTGCAGACTGCAGGTCTCTGAACCCTGAAACAAACAAAGTCCTCAGAGACCGTGGCTCACCTGTTCCCCGCCCAGAAAGCCCAGCTCCAGTGATGTGTACCTGTGTTAATGGCTGGAGGCTGAAGCTGGTACCCAGTCAGCTGACACCAGCCCACCGGGTACAGGTCCGGGGACTCACAGTCCACCCACTGGTCATACTCATCTTCCCAGCCGTCAAAGTGGATACGCAGCAGCCGGTGGACGATGCGGGTCACCGTGGCGACACAGATGAGCCGAGGCTCCATGAGATCCACTGCCTCCAGCTTCATCCCGGGACAGAAACCGTGGTTCGGGACTTCCTGTTGAGACAGACATCAATGTGTTTAATTTTCTTTAAAGGCAACTTTAACAGCTCAGAGGACCATTTTTAAATATGTTTAAAATAATAAACCCTAAAGTTAGTGAAACTAAACTAGTTGATGAGCCACACAATGAAGATCTGGGAGAGAGTTGTGGAAGCAAGACTTAGACGAGAGGTGACTATCTGTGAGCAGCAGTATGGTTTCATGCCAAGAAAGAGCACCACAGATGCCATCTTTGCTTTG
>JARVGS010000472.1:25632778-25644221 GCA_031762315.1 Hypsolebias antenori | reverse complement strand
AGGGACAGTGGTTTGGACATGTCCAGAGGAGGGACAGTGGGTATACTGGTAGAAGGATGTTAGAAATGCAGCTGCCAATGCAGTTAGAGAAGACATGGAGGTAGTTGAGTGAGGACAGAGGACACAGAGGACAGAGGATGCAGAACACAAAATGAGATGGAGGAGGAGGACTTGCTGTGGAGACCACTGAAGAGGGAACAACTGAAAGATTCTTTCTAGTTTTTATTTTGCTTAAGAGTATAGTTTCCTCAAATGAGTGGGGTTAATCTACAGGGGCAAGACCACCAATGACCCCCCCCCACCACCACCACCACCACCACCACAATCACCGTGGCTCCTCCATTGCACCTGGGGGTGGATAAAATGTCTCCCTCCACTCTCCAGAATCTGTCACTCTGCGCTGCCTCGGACGAGAAATAAAAACCTCCCTGTTCTTCTCCACAGTGGAACATCATCAACTTGAATATCTTGCAGCAAAAACATTTAAGTTCACTTCATTCTCTGTTCAATTCCAGTCCAGCAAAACATTCATCTCCAGAACTACAAACATTCACTATTCAAACCTCAGGGGACATCAGAGTACTGCTTGTACAATTATATATAGTTTTGAACAGAAATGTTCAGCTACGCTGATGACACTCTGCTGTTGTTAACGGTGAAGGTATAAAGATGGACTGCCAGGCTGGATGTTCCACCTGGAGGTTTGTGGACCTCACCTTGTTGAAGAGGTTGACCGGTGCAGCCACGGACTTGCTCTCCTTCAGATACTCGAACCACCTGAAGGGCAGACTGGAGTAACCTGGCAAACCAGAACAGGATGAGTAGAACTGTTCTCTGGTGTCGTTTTGAAAATGTCAGGTGATTTCTCGAGCTTCAGAGTCGACGGATGAACAAAACTGAAGAGTCCACTTTTTCTAAACGTGTCTGGATTTTCCTACACAAGATTTTATAGAACCACCCCAGATATTCAGAACATATCTAGGATTTTCTTAAACGTGTCATGGTTTTATCACACATGTCATATGGCCTTCATTTTGGTCCCTCCCCCAGCTGGGCGGAGCTTTCTCCGTACCTCTAGGGGGTGTCAGATCTATGTTGTTGATCTCACAGAACCCAGCAGGGAAGATGGACGGAGACATGGAATGATAGCAGAACCAGTCCGAGCCGTCGGCAGCTTCCGAACCATCTATGCCAATCATCAGATACCCGTCTGCCAGAACCTGACGGAGAGAGGTCAAAGGTCACATAGAGCTGACGGCGGTTCCTGACAGCAGTGAAAGGTTGGCTCACCTTCCTAACTGTGGCCACACAGATGGCAGACAGGTTCAGAGGGTCGATGGCCTCCAGCTTCATCCCGTCTTCAAACCAGGGTCCGCTCTGATCCACCTCCTTCACCTGCAGGAAGTGACATGAAACCTCAGGTTTCCAAACCAAACCAAAGGAGGCAAAACCATCAGGTGTTTCCAGTGTTCTACTGCCCTCAGGAGGTGGAAATGTGAATCAAACACTCTGATGGAGATGGTTAGTTAACGAGGACTTTGTTCAGTAAAGTAAAACGTTAACAGGAAGTGCCTTTTATTAAAACAAATGAAAACATTATCGCACAGGTGAGGAGATAATGCTCAACATGTTAAAACAAACTCCTTCCAGCTGCAGGCGAGAGAAGTTCAGGTGATGCTCACCTTCACAAACAGCTGTCCAGGTGCGTCTGTCTGCCCATCCAGCTTCTTCGTCACGTCTGAAAACAAACACACAACTTCAGCGCCGGTCCTTCTTCCCGCCTCGCAGACCTTCACGATACCGTCTGACCCACCGGATCGTTTGAAACGATGCCCGATGGACCGAGACCAGCCCACGCTGTGGATCAGCGGGCTGTGCATATGACACCAGAAGTCATCGGAACCGTCAGCGCACTCCTCGTACACGAGCCGCAGCCGACCGCCGATCACCTGCGACGAGACCACGGTCAGGAGGAGCTGAGCTGAGCCGAACCAGAACCACGATGGTCCAACTGACATTCACCTGCTCAACCAGAGCCACACGAGTCCGACACAGGTGGGTCTTATCCACCACTTCCACCCTCATCAGCTTCTTGAAGGGAAACTGCATGCTCTCCTGCACCTGGAGGAGGAGCAGGAGGAGGAGCAGATATATACTGATTCTCATTAGTTGATTTTTGGTGTCTTATTACTTTTGTCAGTTTCAAGTCATTTCAGTCATATTAGTTAGTTTTCTTTCTTTTTTAATAATAATAATAATAATAATAATAATAAAAGTATGAACACGTGTTTGTCTGTGACTTTAAAAACTCTTCCTGCTGAAATAAGACAGTTTACCATTTGACCCCGCCCACCTCATTTAATATAACTGTCAATCACTGGCGTCTCAGTGAGTCATTTTTGTTTAACTATATAATTTAAAATCTGTAGGATGTTGTTCAAAAATGTGTAAATTTCACAAAATGACACATTTTATACAAAAAGGATGACTTTTTGAAGCATTTGGTTCAAACAATGTTTTTCTGTGGGTCATGAGAGGTAAAATGTGTACAGTACACATTTTCTCAAGTCTTGTTTACAGCGAGGGCGGGGCAAAAGGATTAAATATGTTCAGGGGAGTGGTTTGATATAATTAGCCACACCCAGCATATTTGTAGGCATGGCTTAACTGGAATAAGTTTAGTCCTAGCCTGAGAAAATTTGTGCAAATTGGATAAAATACGTAAGATTTACACGAACATTTAATGTTATGATAAAATACTGCGGAAGCCACGCTCACCTGCAAACAGTTATCCAAAAGTAGCAAAACGCTAGCTAATAAAGGGAGTACCAACAAGCTAGCTAGAAGCTAAAAGTAACTAAAGGTTGTCTAAAGGCTAAAAATTGCAAAAAGCTAGCTACAAGCTAAAAATATCTGAAGTTTGGCTCAGAGCTCGACGTAGCAAAAGACTGGATAAAAGGAGCCAAAGCTTAGCTAAAACTTTAACCTTCAAAGTTAGTTTCTGCGTCACCTTGGATGAAAAGTTCAGCGGCAAAGTTTTAGATCCCGTCAGTCGTTTGATGAGGAAAGTCTTCCAGTTGGTGAACCTGTGCAGAATACCTGAGGACATACAGAACACCTGCTTTCATCAGCCAATCAGAATACAGACAGACAGAACACCTGCTTTCAACAGCCAATCAGAAGACAAACAGACAGAACACCTGCTTTCAACAGCCAATCAGAAGACAGACAGACAGAACACCTGCTTTCATCAGCCAATCAGAAAACAGACAGACAGAACACCTGCTTTCATCAGCCAATCAGAATACAGACAGACAGAACACCTGCTTTCATCAGCCAATCAGTAAACAGACAGACAGAACACCTGCTTTCATCAGCCAATCAGAAGACAGACAGACAGAACACCTGCTTTCATCAGCCAATCAGAATACAGACAGACAGAACACCTGCTTTCAACAGCCAATCAGAAAACAGACAGACAGAACACCTGCTTTCATCAGCCAATCAGAAAACAGACAGACAGAACACCTGCTTTCAACAGCCAATCAGAAGACAAACAGACAGAACACCTGCTTTCATCAGCCAATCAGAAGACAGAAAGACAGAACACCTGCTTTCATCAGCCAATCAGAAGACACAATTTCTTATTTTGTTTCAACTTTGTTTAAAATTAAAAGCCTACTTTTAAACTAAATGTAACTGAAAGTTTGGATTGCTGAGGTTCCAACATTTCAATCAAAGCAGATGTGGACTGATGGGCAGAGCCTAATGGCGCTTTGCCACAGTCTCAAATCATCGACTCCACCCCACACCGCACCAGTTAAGGGCCTCTCCACGGTCGGTACCACCCCACTCATCCCAGTTCATGGGCCCACCTTCTTCATGGTTCCAAGCAGGCTGCTCTGAGGGGAAGATCTTGACATAAGCAGACAGAAGCCATTGACTGTCCAGCGGAGATACGTCACTGGATGCCTTGCCTAGCAAAACTGCAAACTACACATGAACCTCCACTTCCTCATTATGTTGATGGATGGCGCCACAAGAAATGAGCTCATTTACTGAGAGACATCAGCGACGATGGCAGCATGGCTACACACGGACTGATGAGCAGTGCCGAGAAAGCTAAAGTAGCTGGAGTCGTATTATAAGGAGATTAAGGACCACAACGGGTGTAGTGGCTCAAACACAACGACTAGTTATGATCCCGCCCACTTTACACTGACAATCCCGCCCACGATGTGGGGAAACAAGTCACAGTGACAGATCACCTCCACCTGTGAAGAACCAAGAAGATGAGAGCCAGGTGGAACCACACTCATTGATGGCAAAGCAGCATAACTGGGTCAGTGAAACTGTCCAATCAGAGTTCATGCTCAATACTCCAGGTAACAATCCAACAATGTTCAGTCAGGCCATCTGGACAGTTTTTTGCTGACAAGTTTCATCCTAAATCCAAAGGACTTCTTCAGTCTGAGGGGCCACCAAACAAACCGATACCCACAAACAGCACACTCCCATAGTGGGAAAAAAAAAACAGTTTGCTGGTGCTCCATACACTATGGAATGTGCTGTTTGTAGGAATCAGTTTGTTTGGTGGCTCCTCAGACTGAAGAAGTCCTTTGGATGAAGGACGAAACGTCTCAGCAAAAAAAAAAAAAGACACCGTCCAGTTGGCCAAACTGAACATTGTTGTCCAATCAGAACAAGCCGCAGGAACGGTTCTGTTTCTATAGTAAAGGTGAAAATGTGAAGCGAACCCAACGGTGTAGGCTGCACAACCAGAACAGCTTCGTGTTAGTAAAATCGTCTGTTTGTGTTATTTTCACTTCATATTTTAATATTTGTGAGTAGAGGAGTGGTGGCGCGGAGGTTAGAGAAGGTGGGCCTGTGATCGGAAGATTGCTGGTTCAACTCCCGGTACAGACAACATCAAAATGTGGGTGGAAAAGGTGAAGCGCCCACACCTGCCTCCACCCTTATTTGCCCTCACTCTGGGCCCTTGAGCAAGGCCCTCAACCCCCACCATCTGCTCCCCCTCGCCCTAGACGGAGCTCTCTGCTCCACACATAGTGCTGTGGTAGCTCGGTGGTCTGTGGTTGTGTCAGGAAGGGCATCCGGTGTAAAAATAACTGGCAAATCTTCGTGCGACTTAGTTCGATGTGGCGACCCCCGAAGAAGGAGCAGCTGAAAGAGAAAAACAAAAAAACAAAAATATATATATTTGTGAGTAAATGGGAAGCATCTCTTACTCTGCGGGGGGACCAGAGGTTTCCCTCCAGCTGCACACCAGCCGACAGGGTGGATGTCAGGAACGCACAGGTTCAACCAGAAATCTCTGGTGGCGTCGCTGTCGAAGCCTTCGTAGCGCAGTAAGGCCTTAAAACCTGCAGAACCACACGTTACAAGTCAAGTTCCTTCAAAAAGAACCGGAGGTTACCGGACTGCAGGAGCTGGATGACAGCACAGAAAACACCATCAAGCAGGACGACATCAGTCGTGTATCGTGTCCCAGTTCTGGTTCCTATCTGCTTACCAGCCAGTTTGATGATGCTGGCAATCCAGTAAACCTTCATGGGTAGACCGCTGTCAGTGTTCAGGACTTCGACCCGAACTCCTTCGCTGATGTCGTCCCATGACTTCCCCATCGGGACCTGAAACAAACAAAACAACGTCAACATAAACAAACTGCAGACACACACACAGAACCTGCTGGCGTGTCATCTAACACAATGGTTCCCAACCCTGGGCCTTGAGGAACACCATCCTGCATGTTTTAGTTGTTTCCCTGCTTTGACACATCAAATATAAATGAATGGGTGAATAACAGGCTTCTGCAGAACATGAAGAAGTAATTAAATCAATTAATCAGGTGTGATGGAGCAAGAAAACAGCTAAAACAAGCAGGACGGTGTTCCTCAAGGACATGTGTTGGGAACCACTGATCTAACAGGACGGAACAGATCAACCACAGCTCAGATCCATTCTTTACACGATCAAACGCCATCGTTAAAGGTCGATCATTTTTAAAGAAAGAAAATCTTCAGTCATTCTTCTTCGCATCTCTGTTATTCTCCGTTTGCTGGAACATAAATAATCTGGAACAATCTGCAGTAATTAAGAGTTTCTGCTGAACGTACATGTTTGAAGCAGCTGACTGGCGCTCCCGTCACGTCTCCGTCTCCGAGGTAACGGCCCCAGTCGAACATGTCCACAGGGACTGAAAGACAAAGACATGGACAACCTCAGACAGGACGCAGACTACAACCGAAGCAGCTCAGGATGAGTTAAAGATACGGAGACCAGCAAGCTCTAACACTACAAGTTAAACTGGGACTAAACTAGATGTTAAACTGGAACTAACCCAGGAGTTAAAACTGGGACTAAACTAGGAGCTAAAGTGGGACTAAACTAAGACTTAAATTGGGACTAAACTAGGAGTACAACTAGGACTAAACTGTGAGTTACTGGGACTAAACTATGAGTTAAACTGGGACTAAACCAGGAGTCAAACTGGAAAAATAAACTAGGAGTTAAACTGTGAATAAATTATAAGTTAAACTTCAACTAAACTAGGAATTAAACTGTGACTAAGCTGTGAGTTAAACTGTGACTAAACTAGGAGTTAAACTGTGACTAAAATAAGAGTTAAACTGTGACTAAACTAAGAGTTAAACTGTGACTGAACTGTGAGTTAAACTGTGACTAAAATAAGAGTTAAACTGGGACTAAACCAGGAGTCAAACTGGACATAAACTAGGAGTTAAACTGTGACTAAACTAGGAGTTAAACTGTGACTGAATTGTGAGTTAAACTGTGACTAAAATAAGAGTTAAACTGTGACTAAAATAGGAGTTAAACTGTGACTAAACCAGGAGTCAAACTGGAAATAAAATAGGAGTTAAACTGTGACTAAACTAGGAGTTAAACTGTGAATAAATTATGACTTAAACTTCAACTAGGAATTAAACTGTGACTAAACTGTGAGTTAAACTGTGACTAAACTAGGAATTAAAATGTGACTAAACTGTGAGTTAAGCTGTGACTAAACTAGGAGTTAAACTGTGACTAAACTAGGAATTAAACTGTGACTAAACTGTGAGTTAAACTGTGACTAAACTAGGAATTAAACGGTAACTAAACTGTGAGTTAAACTATGAATAAACTAGGAGTTAAACTGTGACTAAACTAGGAGTTAAACTGTGAATAAACTAGGAGTTAAATGGCAACTACACTATGTGTATGTACTATGTGAATGTGACTAAACTATGAGTTAAACTGCGACTAAACTGGGAGTTAAACTGTGACTACACTAGGAGTCAAACTGCAACTAAACTAGGAGTAAAACTAGGACTAAAATGGTAGGAGTTAACCTGAAACTAAACTAGAATTTGAACTGGAAATGAGTGATTTTGTTCAAAGAAAACCTCCATTATTTATGTGTACATTTATAATACAGTATACATAAATAATGAATCTAGTATCAGAAGTTATGTTACAGAAAGCTGGATTATAAAATAAATCTGACTGTTTTTGTTGAAGTCCCAGAGTCAGGAGCAGTTTTTGTTACCAGACAGTTTTTAATACCTCAGCAGTTTGACAGAAACCCTAAACGTGGTCCGCCTCAGTCGGGTTCTGAACTCACCGCTCTTTCGGAGCCCACCCTGCTGCTGGGGCTGCTGCTGGTTGAAGGCAGAGAGTTTGGACGTCAGAGGCTGCTTCTGCAGAACTTTAGCTTTCTTTGTTGGAAGTTTCCCCTGAAAACACAAACACGAGGCAGGGCTGCTGTTTGCAAAAGAGACAAAGGTTTTGTTAAACAACTGTTTCAATGGAGAGTTTTCTCAGACGGACTGAAGGAGAACCAAAGAGCAAACAACAAACAACTTTTAAAAAAAACACATGAGAAGGAGAAACAGGGTAAAAGCTCTTCAGTCAACCAGGATTATAAATGTTTGGACCAAACCCTTTGTTGTAAATTTCAACAGCAGCGACTCCACTGATGACCTCTGAACTTCGGGTTAGTCCACTGACTGAAAGGATCTGGTTCCTGTCGAACCGGATTGGGTCTTTCAGCACCACAGTTCTGAATTCTGTTTTTATTTTGAACGGAATCAGAGCCAGACCTGATCCTGAATAATCTGTTGTTTCCATCTTCTGTCGGAGCTCTTCTGTTTCAGACAAAATGTAAGAAAAGTAACTTTAAGAAGAAGTAAAACACAAATCCTGATTTATTCTAAACCCAACACAGACCCTGCAGCCACACTAGACGGGTTTACACAGGTCCACATGAGAGTGACAGAACCAGCAGGTCCGGGAGGTCTACCTGCAGTCTGGCCAGGATGCTGGCCTTCTTGGAGTTAGACGAGTAACTTCTGGAGCAGGAGACGCTGCAGAACCGCTTGGTTTTACTGTAGAACGCATCTCGGACGCCGACCATCCCGCACATCTCACAGGTGGCTGAGGACAAACGACAGCCGGAGTTAAAGAAGTCCTCCCTGAGCTGCCCAGGGCGACCTGAGTCCAAAAACTGCACACAGTAACCAGAAAGCAGCTGTGCACCAGACCCTGGATAAAACCAGGAACAGGTCCAGTTCAAAATCAATTTAAACAACCAAGACTAACCTAGACCAAACCCAAGACTAAACCAGACCAAAGACCAAGTCTAAACCACATCAAACACCAAGACTAAACCAGAACAAACCCAGACTAAACCAGAACAAACCCAGACTAAACCAGAACAAACACAGACTAAACCAGAACAAACACAGACTAAACCAGAACAAACACAGACTAAACCAGACCAAAACCGAGACTAAACCAGAACAAATCCAAGACAAAACCAGAACAAAACTGAGACTAAACCAGAACGAATCCAAGACTAACCAGAACAAAGACCAATACTAAACCAGACTAAACACCAAGACTAACCCTGACCAAAACTAAACCAGACCAAATTCAAGACTAAGCCAGATCAAACACCAAGACTATACTGTAGACCAAACACCAACACTAAACCAGACCAATACCAAGTGTAAATTAGATCAAACACCCATAATAAACTAAACCAAACACCAAGAATAAACTAGACAAAAACCAAGTCTAAACAAGACCAAAAATCAAGACTAAATTAGACCAAACACCAAGACTAAAACAGACCAAACACCAAGTGTAGTCCAGAATAAAACCAAGATTAAATCAGACCAAACACCCAGACTTAACCAGACGAAACATTAAAACTAAACCAGACCAAATACAAAGACTAAATTGGACCAAACATCAAGCCTAAACAAGCACAAACACCAAGGCTAAACTAGACTAAAACCAAGACTAAACCAGAACAAACACCAAGACTTAACTAGACCAAATACCAAGCCAAAGTTTCACCAAACACCAAGACTAAACCAGCCCAAACACCAAGACTAAACCAGACCAAAATCAAGACTAAACCTGACCAAGCACAAAGACTAAACCAGACTAAACACCAAGACTAAACAAGGCCAAACACCAAGACTAAGCCAGACCAAACACCAAGACTAAACTGGACCAAACACCAAACCTGAACAAAACCAAACACCAAGGCTAAACTAGACCAAAACCAAGACTAAACCAGAACAAACACCAAGACTAAACTAGACCAAACACCAAGACTAAATTACACCAAACACCAAGACTAAACCAGCCCAAACACTAAGACTAAACCACACCAAAACCAAGTCTAAACAAGACCAAACAACAAAACTAAAGAAGGCCAAACACAAGACTAAACCTGACCAAAACCAAACCACACCAAACTCCAAGACTAAACTAGACCAAAATCAAGACTAAACTAGACCAAACACAAAGACTAAACCAGACCAAACACCAAGACTAAACCAGGCCAAACACCAAGACTAAACAAGACCAAACACAAAGACTAAACCAGACCAAACACCATGACTAAACTAGGCCAAAAACCAAGACTAAACTAGACCAAACACCAAGACTAAATTACACCAAACACCAAGACTAAACCAGAACAAACACTAAGACTAAACCAGAACAAACATAAACTCAACCAGAAGAAACACCAAGTTTAAACCAGACCAAAAACCAAGTCTAATCCAGTCTTAAACCAGCAAAAATTTGTACTTAAAACTAATCTGATCCAAATCTATTTTGTTTTTATTATCTCTAAATTTTAAATAACTTCAAACACTACACCAGTGGTTTACCAGTCCCATTCTAATCCAACACCACATATAAAGACAACACTAATACCTGATCAGAACCAGGTCAAACTAGCCCCAAAGCAGAAACTAAACAGTCCAAACCCAACAGTAGTTCTGACTCCTGTTAAAAACTTGGTTTATAAACTGGTTAAATACAAAATCTAGCACCTGGGCTAAAAACAGGATTCACTCCAACCTGGTCCATTCAGGCCTAAAGGAAACAAAACATTGTCTGAAATAGCAGAGTCAAGTTTTGACAAGTCCAAACCCAAATCTGGACACTAGCACAAAAAAAGTCACAAAAAATTCATGACAAAAACTGAATCCAATTCATCACAAACCCAAGTCTAAAACTTGGGTAAATGAAACCCCAAACAAAGGACCAGAATAGACCAAAACTGGGTGCAGAACCAAAGAAACATCAAACAGATGAGTTAACTGTTTGTGTTTAAACGTGCATTTAAAAACTAATATTAAATCTTAATTGCTATTGTTTATTCATCCTGTTGTTTGGATATGTCCAGAAATACGACATTCTGTTTGACTGTTTGTCTCACTGACCCATGCCGGTCTTCCCATCGGGGTACGTGTAGACCTGTCCGTTGGTCTTAATAAGCATCAGGGAGGAGGAGGAGGGGGTGAGCTGAGTACCCCCTCCTAAAAACTCTTCATCATCACTGTCTTCAGGGCTGGAGGCGCCGCTCCCCCCACTGGAGTCGGTGCTGCAGCTGCTCCTGTCCTCCTCCAGCCCGTCGAGCATCCCAAAGGAGTCCCGCCGCTTCCTGGACAGACGCTCCAGCTGAGGAAGTGTTTCAACAGGTAAACAACTGCAAAGCCAACTCAGAGGTATAAAGTCCTTCTTTAAGAAAAAAATCTGAAAAATTCTCATGAAAACGCAAATTTGCAAAACTTAGACATCTTTAAATAAAATTCATTAAAGTCCTGATCCAGACTTCAGTTCTTTATATTTTTCACCCTACCAGGTCTGGCTCAGCAGGTCTTCAGACTTTCTGGAGGTCTTTCAGAGTTTTACATTGTTTTTGGCAGCTGTTTTTTTTTTTAGCTTCAGTCATTTTCTTGAACATTTTTGAGGACATGTTTTAAACTGACCTGATACAGCAACAGTAATTAGGGAGACAGGTAGGAAGGTACTTGGTGTGCCATCTGGACAGAGAATGGATGATAAGGAAACCTGGTGGTGGAATAGTGAAGTGCAGGACGCTGTTCAAAGAAAGAGA
>JARVGS010000472.1:25504089-25514462 GCA_031762315.1 Hypsolebias antenori | reverse complement strand
CATTGAAAAAAACATGTTTAAAAAGACGTTACGGCCGCCATGTGGCCGGCGCTCCGAGTTACGGCCGAAAATCCGGAGTCACGGCAGCCACGTGGCCGGCGCGCCGAGTTACGGCAAAATCGAGGTACGAACGGGCCGTAGGAACGGAACCCGTTCGTAACTCGAGGACTACCTGTATATTGTTTTGACACAGTAATGACTCAAATACTTGAAGGTAAACACAATAAAATGGCCGCCACTGTTTACAAATAAACAACCTCTCAGGTTGGACTGATGCCACAAGTCTCCTATTTTTATCACCCCTACGTTTATTCTGACACTGTCAGCAGGGCCGGGACATTGCTCCAGTTAATGGAGGTGCAAGACCTGGATGGGGGTTCAGAACAGTTCTCTGCAGACTCAGCAGAACCAGTCTCAGGTGAAGCTGCAGCTCCTCAGCCTGCAGCACTTCGGCTGTTTGTGCATCAGCGGTCAGACAGGACAAACTGTGTTTGTGCATCAGAGGTCACTTCCTGTCGCTCCTCACCTCGCCGTCCTGTGATGTGGCACTGTGGGCGGGCCTAACAGGCCTGGCCCCGCCCACTTCACAGTCAGCCTGTCATCATGAGCTGATGTTAGTCATGTTGTGCTGATACTGATCACATGCTGGTGTTGCCGTCTGTCTTTATAACGTTTGTGTTTAAATTTAAATTAAATATTTGATTTGAAAAGTCGAACCTGTTCGTGCGGCGACCTTCATCAGGTCTGTGGAGGTCGAGTTTTTCATCTTTTGCTGGCGTTACTTTACACAGCTTGACATGGCTTGTTATGGCAAGGCCCACGGTAGTTTTGAGGTCGGTGCTGCGGTCTCGTAATCCTGAGGCTGCAGGTTCGAGCCCAGGTTGTGTCAGGAAGGACATGAAACAATTTCCAAATCTCAAAGAGTTCACTCAACTCCTGCAGAAGGGAGCAGCCGAAAGAAAAACAGTAACAGCATGGCTTGTTATGGATTCGGGCACTCATGACCTGTATTTGTCTGTTAGCACAATATCTCATGAACCGCTGAATTTGATGAAACTCTCAGAACGTAACCACTGGTCGTACATCTGTAACAGATCAACTTTGGAGTCAGCCAGACTGAAAATGGACACCACAGCTGAACTGAGTACTGTACAAAGACTTTAATGAGCTAAAGTTTAGCTTGATGGTAGCTGGGTTTATAGATAGCACTCGATCTTTGTTAAAAACTGGCAGTGCTGACAGCAAATCATCACCTGAACACAAAACCCAAACAACAAGCTTAAATGAGCAAAATCACAGTTAAAACCTAAACATACAGAAATAATAGCTACAAGCTAAACCGCGAAGAGCTGTTGCTACAAGCTAAATTAACATAACTGTAGTTAAACATTTTAATTTGCAAAACTGTAGCTAGAAGCTAACATTACCAAAACCATATCTAAAAGCTAAAATTAAAAAGCAACAGCTACAAGCTAAAATAGCAAACTCATTGCCAAAAGCTATAAATAGAGAAACAGTACCCAACCATCCATCATCTTGTTCTGGACTCAGGTCTCGGGGGAAGCATATTGAACAGGGAGGTCCAGACATCTCTCTCCACAGCCGCCTCTCCCAGCTCTTCTGGGAAAACTTCAAGGTGTTTCCAGACCAACCAAGAGACATAGCCTCTCCAGCGTGTCCTGGGTCTTTCCTGGTGTATCCTCTCAGTTGGACATGCATGAAGCACCTCCCTAGGGAGGCGCCCAGGGAGCATCCTTACCAGATGTCTGAACCACCTCCACTGACTCCTCTGGATGTGGAGGAGCAGCTGTTCTACTATCTTGATAACTGAACTTCTCATTCTATCTCTAAGGGAGAGTCCAGCTACTCTGCAGAGGAAACTCGATTCAACCTCCTGTATCCACGATCTCATTCTTTCTGTCTCTACCCAGAGCTCATGACCAGAGGTGAGGGTAGGAATGTAGACTGACCGGTAGACAGAGAGCTTTGCCTTACAGCTCAGCTCCCTCTTCACCACAATGGACTGGCACAGAGTTCGCAATACTGCAGATGTTGCACCAATCCATCTGACGATCTCACGCTCCATTCTTCTCTCACTGTGAACGAAACCCCGAGATACTTGAACTCCTCCACTTGAAGCAGAACCTCACCCTCGACCTGAAGAGAAAAATCCACCCTTTTCCAGTTGAGGACCATGTCCTCAGATTTGGAGGTGCTGATGCTCATCCCAGCTGCTTCACACTCGGCTGTGAACCGCTCCAGTGAGAGCTGACGATCATGATGACGCCAACAGGACCACATCATCTGCAAAGAGCAGAGATGAAATCCTGAGGCCACCAAACCGGACTCCCCCCACCCCCTGGCTGCACCGAGAAATTCTCTCCATAAAAGTTATGAACAGAATCTGTGACAATGGGCAGCCCTGGTGGAGTCCAACTCCCACCCTGAAGGGTCCGACTTACTATTTGGAATGTGAACCAAACTATTGCACCACTTGTATTGGGACTGAACAGCCTGTAACAACGAGTCCCCAATCCCATACTCATGGAGCACCCCCCACAGTGTACCCCAAGGAGCACGGTCAGATGCCTTCTCAAAGTCCACAAAACACATGTAGACTGGATGGGCAAACTCCCATGACCCCTTGAGGACCCGAGTGAGAGTAAAGAGCTGATCCAGTGTTCCACGGCCAGGACGGAATCCACATTGTTCCTCCTGGATCTGAGGTTCGACCAACAATCGGACTCGCTTCTCCAGTACCCCTGAATAGACCTTACAGGGAGGCTAAGGAGAGTGATGATCTGTAATTGGAGCGTCCAGAAACAGTACAGCTAAAATGAACAAATCTATAAAGAACAAGAGAAAAGTAGCTACAACTTTAAATGAGCTATTTGTAAAAGTTAAAATGAACAAACCCATAACTATACACTAGAATTATCCAGTCATGTAAGTCAACATTTGCTAAACTGTAGCTAAAAGTAGCATGAAAGGACAAAAACAACCAGAAAATGAAAATTATTTCAAAGAGAACAAAGTTTTGGAGGAATTGAAGAAATCTGAATACATTTCTATGGGGGGGGGGGGGGGGGATATTAGTAAATAATGTTAACTAATCTGAAAAATATAAAAGTTACAAAAACGAAATTTCACAGAACACCATTCCTGATAAAGATGAACGTTTGGATTGATGAACAGCTAAAGTAGCACAAAGTCCTGAGATGCATTTAGATTGTAAAAATTAAAGGAAAACCAATAAAGGGAAAACAGTTGATTCAGCATTTACACAAATAAAGAGCTACAGTGTGTAGAGTCGAGTCCTAAATATCCAGTTTTCAAAATACTCTTTACTTTAATTTCATTTCTCAGCCTCCATAATGAAACAATCTTTCCAAGAAATATAAGATTTCCTTCAAACGTTTCCTGTCAGCTAAAATCCTCAAAGTTTCCTCCATGTCTGATCGACAGTTCTGTTAATCTTCACTGGATAAAATCTGGTGTTTTCTCTGGTTTTAGTCAGGATGGGGCATCAGGATGCTGAGAGGCTGCAGGATCGGCTGACTGACGCTCGGCCGGAGGGCCTGAGCTGATTGGCCATTGGGCGGTCATGTGATTTATGGTTTAATGGCTCTGCTGTTGTCCCTGGCCTCCTAAATGTGTGTTTTATGTGAGCGCTGTCATGCATTATAGATGCACCCCTCCCCCCCTCTGTAGCACAGCCTGCACCCTCCTCTTCCTCCTCTTCCTCTGAAAACCCCCTGGCCCCTTCAGCCAATCAGAAAGCAGCTTGTTATGACCAGTCAGAGTCCTGGATCTGGACCAGGGTCCAGTTATTGATCTGTTTTATTTGTTTCTGATGCTTTTATTTTGAATATATATATGTAATAATCTTGGATGAAGTCTTTTCAGAATAAAACACTTAGTATAGTGTAGTATTTGAGCTTTAAATCTCAACATTTCTGAGAACTTGGGGTTTGATTGACGACATTGTTAATTAGTCTTTAAACTTGTCAAAATAACATTTCATCAATAAGTGAAGGTAAAGGTTTGCAGCTCTGCTCTGATTGGTCAGTTGCCTCATCCGGCTCCACCCACAGTCCACTGCTGCTGAAATGTAACATTTTGACAGTTTTTCATTTACTCCAGACTATATTTTTCTACAGATTTTCAAACATAAATGTGAACGCAAACAGGCAAAGGTCAGAAAAATCCTTTGATATAATTTTATTTAAGTTTTCACACGAAGGGGGCAGAATGGTGGTGCAGAGGCTAGAGAAGATGGGGTTGTGATCGGAAAGTCACAGGGTCAAGTCCTGGTACCATCAACATCAACATGTGGGTGGTAAAGGTGAAACACCCACACCTGCCTCCACCCTCATTTGCTCTACTCTGAGCCGAACCGTTTGAGTCAAATCAAAGATTTTATTTTAATAGAATCTGTTGCTCAGGTGTTTGTTTCATCATCAGCTCTCAGATAAAAACAAACAAACAAAAACACATCAGATGTTTCACATCCTGGAAACAAACGTAATCTTAAAATAATATAAATGATTATTCAGCAGAAAGTCCCGCCCTGTTTTTGGACCCGTTTTGTAAAAATCAGAACTTGTTTGTGTTTCAGTCTTCTAATGTAGCTAAAGTTGATTAAATAAATAATAAATTATATTTGTTGAGTTAAAAACACTTCTTCCAGATCTGATGACAGAAAGCATTTGAAAAACTTACATGTTTTTATCTGAAAATATCCAGAGCGTCTTTTAGAAAATGTTACAGTCCCTGAGGATCGTGGGAAATGTAGTTTTTTATTTTGTAAATTTGGTGGGAATCTGGACTGATCGTTTGCATTGATTCAGATGACCTTCACGGAGAGAAGGATTCTGGGTAATTTTGGCTCCAGTTTGGACCAGAAGTGATTTAGTTTCTGAACCTGAAGTCGATCCGTGAATGTGTCACCATGGCAAAAAAAGGACATGCCTCCGACAGGACCAACAAGAAATAGCTCATCTTCATCAGAACATTTAGTTTACGCTCACGACCTTTGACCTCACAGCGACCCCCTTAGACTGTTTCAGATATTTGGATCTTGAACCTTCAGTTAGTTCTTGTTGTTCTTGCCTTCTTATAATCTCTTTACCTTGTTATAATTATTCTTTGTACTTTTGGATAAAATCTCACATCACTAAAGGGCCAGGTTTGATTTGTTTGATCTTCCTCTGATAAGTTTTTATTCTTGTGGGCGTTTCTGTGTGTGCATGTGTGTGTGTGTGTGTGTATTTGTTACTTTGTAAGGCCCATTTTTCCAACACGTACTACATTGTGAAGACCAAACCCCAGGACCCATAAGAAGAAGTGCTGTTGGTGGGTTAGAGATTAGGTTTAGGGTTAGGTATGTACTGGTAATGGTTAAGTTTAGAATTAGGTATGTGCTGGTAATTGTAAGAGATGGGGTTAGTTATGCACTTGTAATGCATAGGGTTAGGTATGTGCTAGTAATAGTTAGGTTTAGAGTTAGGTACTTACTGGTAATGGTTAGATTTAGAATTAGGTATGTGCTGGTAATTGTTAAGGTTAGGGTTAGTGATGCACTGGTAATGCGTAGGGTTAGGTATGTGCTAGTAATAGTTAGGTTTAGAGTTAAGTATGTACTGTACTGGTAAACATTAGGTTTAGAGTTAGGTATGTACTGGTAATGGTTAGATTTAGAATTAGGTATGTGCTGGTAATTGTTAGCGTTAGGGTTAGTGATACACTGGTAATGCGTAGGGTTAGGTATGTGCTAGTAATAGTTAGGTTTAGGGTTAAGTATGTACTGGTAATGGTTAGGTTTAGAGTTAGATATGTGCTGGTAATTGTTAAGGTTAATGATGCACTGGTAAAGCTTAGGGTTAGGTTTAGGTATGTACTGTAATGGTTAGGTTTAGGGCTAGGTATATGGTGGTAATTGTTAGGGTTAGGTATTTACTAGTAATGGTTAGGTTTAGAATTATGTTTGTGCTACTAATTGTTAGTGTTACAGTTAGGTATGTGCTGGTAATGGTTAGGTTTAGAATTAGGTATGTGCTGGTAATTGTTAGGGATAGGATTAGATATGTACTGGTAATGGTTAGGTTTAGGCTATAGAAATTAATGAAAAATGAATGGAAGTCTATGCAAAGTCCACATAAAGATAGAAAGACAAGCGTGTGTGTGTGTGTGTGTGTGTGTGTGTGTGTGTGTGTGTGTGTGTGTGTGTGTGTGTGTCTTTATTAGCCAATGAACCAATAAAAGCCATCCTTGATTAAGTAGATCTTTGCTCCTCATTAGATACCGACTCATTTAATTTGTCCTCCCGGCAGCTCCGTGAAGATCTACTTCCAGAGGAGGGCTCAGAGTTCTGGGGTGGTTCCAGTGGTTTTCAGAACCTTTAATGGTTCTGGTTTTGTGCTTATATTCTCACTGACTCACTGACAGATAGAGGGAGGAAACAGGTTTTAATTTGAGGATTTTAAACTAATCTCAGAACCTGAGGACGACAGGGCTGATGGGCTGCTGCGATGCATTCACGGCCAGGAAGTTGCTTCTGGTTATTTCTCATCATCATTACAACGTTCCTGTTTGGAACAAGTTTAAAAAAATGTTTATATATATAAACATAAAAAAGAAAGCTATTCTGATGCATGCTCAATAATCTAGGTAGGGAAAAAAAGTTAAGTCTGGTCCTCTGGGCATTCAAAAAAAAAAAAAAAACAAAAAAAAAAAAAAAAAAAAAAGTAAAAACATTTCAACTAAAAAAAAAAAAAAAAAAAGAAAGCATTTGTTCAGAGAACACATTTGGTTTTCTTTTTGTTTCTCTCTTTTAGAGAAGACGAAACGGGTCCAGATTAAATGATTTAACCTTTTTTTTGTTATCTACCTGGATGATTAAGCCTTTTAGAGAAGACAATCTTGATTTTTTTTTTAATAGATTCCAGTTTTGTTTGAGTTCTCATCACCTGTTTGCTGCTCCTGAAGGAGTTTCTCCTCCTCAGCTGCATGGCTCCTTCCTCTTGCTGTGTTTAAGGACCAAGGCTGCCAGAGGACGACGCTGAAACGTTACCTACTTCAAGTGTTCAGCTCCTTGGAGATGAGAATCTAGTTCCTGTTCCGAGTTTGTTGTCCAGCCTGAGTTTGCCTCGACCCGTCATCCTAAGACCAGTCGTTCTCAGACATTTGAGGCCTCTCCAGTCCTGAACTGTTTCCTCCTGCATCCAGCCCTGTAATTACTGTAAATACTGTAAATAAATTAATTTGTTCCTTCTTACTTTAAGGCCACCTGAATATTCCTGGGCTTAACACTGCTCAGACGAAACTTGAAACTGAGGAAATTAAATTTTATTTTAATGAGAACACGCACAAAAAAAAAAAACAACGCAGTTTGAGCCTTGGATATTTTCAACAAGTTTTGTGTTAGATCAGGCGACAGGAAGCTGCCGTACACTTCCTGTCTGCGGCCACCTCCCCACCACCAGCAGCTTAAAGGTCATGGAATGCTCCTGATGCATCAATTACCCAGAATGCCTCAGTGCTGCAGAGAAAGGATGCTGGTCGAAGGACGAAGCATCACGAGTTCACAGCATGAATACATTTAAAAAAGCAGTTCTTCCTCCTCCTCCTCCTCTTCTTCTTCTTTTCTGTGTCTTTATTCGTCCTGTTTGTCCCTCCGGCAGAAAACCTCTCTGATTATTTGGACACAAAGAATTCGAGAAGAAGGACAAGTGGCGTGTGTGTGTCTGTGTGTGTGTGTGTGTCGCTGCAGCCTGACGCTGCGTTCGAGTGCTCATGAGAAGCTCTGAATTCTGAGTCTAGCTGAGGAAGGAAACGGTGAAGACTTCTAGCACAGATGGACTCTGGGTAGAGCCGGAGCTCCCAGAGGATTGTGGGTAATATGCCGGCGGCGCGGTATCTTGCACACACACACACCCGGGTGCAAAGTGTGTACTCATGCAAACGGACGAACGCTCAGCGACACCTGAGATCGACGAGATTCAAGTCTGAACCACGAGAGAAGATTTTATCAAAAGAGAAAAAGAAACAACAAAATAAAAACAAGTAAAACAAATAAACTGAATAAAGTGAAGGAGGAAATGAGAGAATGGACGGAAACATCGAGATGAGGGTGTAAGGAAGGAAAATAACATTTTAAGTTGTTTCTACAATTTCTGAAGTTTATGACAAAAATTCTAGTTATTAAGATAAACTGTTTTTTATGTAATTTTTACAAACTTAAAACATAAAAACATTTCAATTAATAATGAATATTATTATGAAAACCTGCTGCTTTCCTCACTATCTGCCTCTCCCACACCTCATCTCTCTTTGTCTTCTTAACAAGCTTTACTGTGAAAAATATGTTTATTTATAAAGTACATTTTAAATAGGCAGCATGGTGGCTCAGTGGGTGGGGCTGCTGCCTCTCAGTGAGCAGGTCGCTGGATCAATTCCCAGCCGGGGACCTTTCTTTGTGGAGTTTGCATGTTCTCTCCATGCATGCATGTTTTTTTTCCGGGTACACCAATTTCCTCCCACAAGCCAAAAACATGCATGTTAGACTGACTGGTGACTCTAAATTGTCCCTAGGTGTCCCTGTGATGGACTGAGACCTGTCCAGGTGACCCCGCCTCTCGCACAGTTACTGGTGGATATGGGCCTCAGTGACCCGTAACGTAAGAAGCAGGTCAGAAGATGGCTGGATGATAAAAGTTGAAAAGTAAAATTATCAGTTTTATTTTATTAAAAATCATAATTTAGGAGCTCTGCTGTCGGGATGAGGTTATTTAAAGTGAAGCTTCAGGAGCTCAGCCTCTTCTTCGCTGCCTCCTCATCCTCCTCCTCCTCAAACGAAGAGCAAACAGCAACGTGAGTGTTTCTGTTATGTAAGAGTGTCCAGATATTAGTCAGGGCCGTCCTGCTTGTCACAACCAAACCTGAACCCAGAAATTAATCTGAGCTCGTCGGAACCATCAGTGTCTTAATTTTCTGCAGTTTGAGTTTTAAAAGTTTCATGTTTGAGCTTCATGTAAAAAAAAAAAAAAAAAAGTCCTCGCAGCTACAAGGGCTGGGTCTAAATGCTGGAAAGGTCTTTGTAAATTCTCCATTCCAACTGAAGAGCAAGCTTTTAATTTGTAAAAGTCAAACTAAGTTAGTTACTTGAGTTAAACCGCCGCGGTTTGCTTCAGTTCTTGTTTGTTTTTGTGTGTTTAGTCTTAAGCAGAGACTTGGGTCCCAGTTTCTTTGGGCCCTCAAGGCCCTGGTGGTTGTGCTTGTGCTTCTTGACTGCTCGAGTGATTTTCACTGGAGGTGCAGGTCCGACCTGAGGGTCGCTGTGGATGTGTGTATTTCCTGGAGGTGCTGAGAGACTTAGCCGCTTCTCGGTTAAGAACAATTCTGATCTCCTCATTTCTGAACAGTTCTTCTCAGGTGTACTGTAGGTGTGTCTCCTTTGTGAGTGTATCCCCCACTCTGCGGGTGGGATCAGCGGTTGGAGCTTAAGGAGGGGGCGGGGCTTATGGCAGCATTCGCTGCTTGCTGAGGACAGTGACAAGTCTCCAAATACACCAGAAAAGACAGCTGGATTTGTCACATTTTCGTTTTTAAAAAAGTTGCTAGATTGGTCTGAAAGTCTCTACAACACTGGGAGTTAACGAGCACAGCCTTGGATCATCCAATGACATGAATCCACGGGCCAGTCAGTGGCTGCAGTTTTCTGATGTCAGATCGCTTGTTCAGCTCGGCTCGTTGGGAACCATTGATGCGGGTCCGAAAACCAAGCAGGGAACAGGGAATGGAGACACAACTGGCTGACGATGTGTTCATGTGAACTGATTAAAGTCATGTAAAGTAGCTGTAATCTCTCCAGTGAGTCCTGAGTCTTCCCCGGGGTCTCCTCCTAGTTGGCCATGCCCTGAATACCTCCTTAAGGGAGGAGCTTCTCCTTGCAGCTCAGCTCCCTCTTCACCACAATGGACCAGCACAGACTCCACAACACCGCAGAAGCTGCACAGCTTTGTCTGTTGACCTCATGCTTCGTTCTTGAACTCCATTCCTGAACAAAACCCTGACATACTCCTCCACTTGAGGCAGCACCTCACAAACCACCTTTTTCTGACTGAGGACCATGGTCTCAGGTTTGGAGGTGCTGATTCTCATCCCAGCCGCTTCACACTCGGCTGTGGGGTTATGCTGTCAAAGTTCTCTGTGGTGTGACTTGTAGATCTTTCTGACGGGTTCTTCTGCCAAGTGTTCCCATCAAACCCTCACCACACGTTTGAGTCTACTGGGTCAGTCCGGCATCTTCCCCCGCCATCTGATCCAACTCACTACCAGGTGGTGATCAGTTGACAGCTCAGCTCCTCTCTTCA
>JARVGS010000472.1:25412209-25426285 GCA_031762315.1 Hypsolebias antenori | reverse complement strand
CAAAAACGAACATAGTTGAATGATACAAGATATATATGTTGTGCCATTTTATGTAAAGTTCAAAAATCATGTCACACACACTTTAAGGCTTTATAAACCCTTCCCACTGTCTTATAAACACTTCAGTGTTTCCCTACATTATGCAAGCCCCCCCCCCCCATGCCCAGCCCCTGACTGACTTCATCTGCTCTTCCAACACTTTGGCGATGAAGCTGATGAAGATGAGATGTATGCACACACAATATATAAAACTGGGTGCAGTGAGGGACTACAGCCTTTAAGATAATAAAATGAACTCCAGGATGAAAACAGCCGCCTTTAAAGTTGTTTTTTAAGTAAATAATGTGAAAACAAAAGGCTCAGTTGGAGTTCCGTCCTCGGGCGGGGCTCGGGTCCAGCAGACAAACAGTCTGATGAGTTCAGTCGTGGTTCTCCTCTCGTCTCACGCAGCTCATGAAGGTCCAGTTTTCAGTCTCCTGTCCACCGACAGCGTCCTCCTGAGCGCAGGGAACGGCGAGATCAGCGCCTGGAGCTGGACCGAACTCACCAAGAAGGTACCGGTTCTCCGAGCCCTGAACAGAAACGACGCGCTGTTTGTGAGAAGTTCTGAAGTTCTGTGTCTCCTCAGAACGTGAAGCCTCTGTGGACAAAGAGACCGAACTACAAGTGAGGACGAGTCTTCTGCTTTCTGTTCGTCCCCAAGGACAAACTCATGCCTCTGCTTGTCCCTCAGCAGGTCCAGTCTGGAGATCCCAGAGATCAACTGCATGGTCCTCAACCCCCAAGTGAGAACACACGTTGACACTTTGAATCCAACTTTATTGAGACCGCAGCACTCACACACAGACAGAGTGCAAACATCTGGACGGTTTGTGTTGTCAGGACAACAGTCTGGTGGTCGGAGCCGGGGACAACAACGTCCACGTCCTGGACCTGGAGCAGGGAGTCTTTAAGGTGCGTCGCTTCGTCCCTTGTCACGACAAAAGTAATGATCACGTGACCGCCGCGTTCTTTCCACAGGCTGTCCTGCAGGGCCACACAGACTACGTGCACTGCGTGTGCGTCCGGGAGCGGGAGGCGGAGCTTCTGTCAGGCGGTGAAGATGGAGCTGTGAGGATGTGGGGTGAGTGACATCATCAGGTGTTCATCAGCAGGCAGCCATGATGAGGATGATGATGTTGGTGTGTTGTTCAGACAGCAGGACGGGTCAGTGCGTTCACTGCGTCGAGGTCTACAAGTACGAGGTGAGAGCTGACCTGAGACCAGCTGCTCCATCAGCTGACCGTGTATAAACCAGAGAAGTGACCAGAGTCTGGTGTGTTTCAGAGCTGTGCACGGCCTCAGTACGGGAAGTGGATCAGCTGTTTGACCATGGACTCTGACTGGATGGTAACACCGACAGGAAGGAGTCTGAATTCATTTAAAAATGAAGAAAAACTGATTGTTTGAGTAACTTTGCCAAAATTATGTTGGACTCCGTAGTTTCCTCTGGTCACACCACCCACCACCACCACCACTACTCATTCATTTCAGTTCAGTTTATTTCTGCAGCTCCAAGTCCCAACAAAAGTCACGTCAGGACACTAAAAACATGCACATACATCATAAAAGACAGTAAAAGTTCTGTATCTGAGGGAGCAGCAGATTGTGTTGAATCTTCACTTCGTCACAGTCTCACATCCTGAGCAAGCACAAAGGAGACAGTGGAAAGGAAAAACTCCCTTTAACTGGAAGAAACCTCCAGCAGAACCAGGCTCAGGACGAGCGGCCATCTGCTTTGACCAGCTGGAGTTTGAGAGGAAAGGAAGTAGAAACAGACACAGAATGGCAGGTCCAGGTGAACTTTATGTAGGAGGAAAGACTAAAAACAATGTTAAGATAGAAATAATTACAAATACAAACAGGAAGAGTAGAGCAAGTAAAGACAGAGCAGAGAGAGGAAATGTGTTCAGTTTGTCCTCTAGCAGTCTAACCATATAGCAGCAGAACTAAGGGATATCTCAGGAAACCCAGGCAGATCTTAAATATAGGATTTATAAAAAAGGAAAGTCTTAAAACTGGACAATGTGTCAGCCTCATGGACAGAAACTGGAAGTTTGTTCCACAAGAGAGGAGCCTGAAAACGGACAGATTTTCCTCCCATTCTGTTTTTGGAAACTCTAGGAACCACAAGTAAACCTGAAGTCTGAGAACAAAGTGCTCTGTTAGGAAAATATGGAAAAATAAGATCTGTAATATAAGATGGAGCTAAGTTTTTGAGCTTTGTATATTAGAAGTAAGATTTTGAATTCAGTTCTGGATTTGACAGGGAGCCAATGGAGAGAAGCTAAAACTGGAGAGAGATGATCTCTCCCAATAACTCCAGTTAAGACTCTGGCAGCAGCATTTTGGATCAACTGAAGACTTTTTTTAAAGAATCTAACAAGGTTGAGTCAGGACCTCTGGATGGGTTATTCTTCGTTGAAACGTTTCGTCTTTTCTTCAGACAGTCCTCATTCCTGACTGAAGTTCAGTCCCGTCCAGTGGACCTGACTCAACCTCGTTACATTTGTCTCCCTGGATTATTGAGCAGCATCAGGACAAATTATTCATTGTTAATAACGTTGTGTAAAAGGCAGAAGAGCAGCGCCCAGCAACAGTTTCTTCTGCACTCAAAGCCAGTGTTTGGAAGAACTTTGACTATGGTGGCCTCAGGATTCAGTCTCCACTGTTTGCAGATGATGTGGTCCTGTTGGCGTCATCATGCCATGATCTCCAGTTCTCACTGGAGCGGTTTGACTTGCAATTGGGACGAGGTTCAGAACCTCCTGATCGGAGGCCATGGTCCTCAGTCAGAACAGGGTGGACTATCTCTAAGGTTCTGCCTCAGTGGAGGAGTTCAAGTATCTCTGGTTTTGTTCAGGAGTGAGGGAAGAATGGAGCGTGAGATTGACAGATGGATCGGTGCAGCGTCTGCAGTATTGTGGACTCTGTGCCGGTTCATTGTGGTGAAGAGGGAGCTGAGCTGTAAGGCAAAGCTCTCTGTTTACCAGTTGGTCTACGTTCCTCCCCTCACCTCTGGTCATGAACTCTGGGTAGTGACAGAAAGAATGAGATGGTGGATACAGGAGGTTGAATGAGTTTCCTCTGCAGGGGAGCTGGACTCTCCCTTAGAGATAGGGTGAGAAGTTCAGTTATCAGGAGAGAGTAGAACCGCTGCTCCTCCACATCCAGAGGAGACGGCGGAGGTGGTTCAGACATCTGGTCAGTATGGACCCTGGATGCCTCCTGAGGGAGGGGTTCTGGGTTGTCTTTCAGCTGGTCTGGAACACCTTGGAGTCCTTCCAGAAGATCTGGACCTCTCCAATAAAACTGCTGACCCGAGTCCAGAACCAGATGGATGCTGAGAATTGGAAAATGTGTCATATTTTTAAGAAAACTGTCCACAGCAAAATGTTTGTCCAGATCTTCTCCATCTCTTAGTGGCACGCTACCTTCTGTTGCTCCGTAGAACTCACTCTGCAGCAGGTCAGAAAGAAAGCTCTAACATGGAAGTCACCACAAAATGTCATGTCCCTGAACTCAGCATTTAGTTTACAAAATCCTGTTGGAATGAAAACTTAAACTATTTAGTTTATTTTAGGTCAGAGATTCACTGCACAGGATTTAAGTTTTATATCTCAATAAATCCCAGAATCAAATCCTGAGGTAAATACTCAGATGTTTGTGATGCGTTCAAGTGCTGTCACTCTGAACCCTGAGGAGGAACACTCCTTCAGCTGTTTACAAGTTGTTGTTGTTGCTGCAGCTGTGTGGAGGAGGTCCTTCGATGTCTCTGTGGCATCTCCGCTCTCTGTCTCCGACCTCGGTGTTCCCTCTGAGCGGCTGTCAGCGGCAGGCCGCCTTCCACCAGGACATGGTGAGAAACCACCACTGGCTTCGCTCGCAGACCGGTAAACAAACAAACAAACAAACTGTGCATGTGTGTGTGTGTAGATCCTGGCAGTGGGGGAGGGTGCGGTCGTATCCCACTGTCTGCTGGGCGGCGAAGTCAAAGCTCAGATCCCGTGCACGTCATCGAGCCTCAACACGCTGCAGCTGAACAGCAACAGCTCCGAACACCGGGTGAGTCCCTGAACGCAGCACAGGAAGTGACGTGTGAAGGGGCGGGCAGGTAAAGTTATGTTTTGTTTGCAGGTGCTGACGGTGGGCGGCAGCAGCAGCCAGGTGGATGTGTTCACCAACCTGTCGTACCGAGCGTTCTCATTTAGCTTCTAACGTTTTCTACAATAAAAGCTTTTTCTACAAACTGTGTCATTTTAATGCTCCAGGACCAGATCTGGGTCAGAAACAGGTCCGCGGAGAACTGCAAACTGAGACCGGCTCAGGTTCTGGTGTAAATCAAAGGAAAAACTCTGAGCTGAGTTTAACCCAGAAACATGTTTTTAATAAACATGCAGTTTATCAAACGGCTCCACCTGCTGCGCAGAATGTTTCATTTCTGCTCTTTTCAGGAAGAAAACCGTGGTCACATGATTTGTCTGAGTGAACAGCTGGAGACAAGTGGGAAGATGGACTAATTTTATTTAAAAATAAAATCATGCACACAAATCTTTAATATGTGATAAAAACTAAAACTAGTGCTGCATTCAGGGGAAATGGGACAAATCTGACAGCAGGTTTCTGACTTGCAGGTAAACAGTCTCCTCTTTTAATGTCCAAGTGTACCGGGTAGTGTCCAGAGTAACGGTGGGCATGGCCTCGGGTGTCCGAAGTAAGAGTGGGCGGGGTTTATGTGTCAGGATTAACAGTGGGCGGAGCCTCAGGCTGCTGACAGGCAGGCCTGCCGAACGCTCTGAGCCCAGGTGTTGAGCAGCTCCGTCACAGAGTGTTTGTCCGGCAGCTGCAGCAGTTTGGATGTCATGTTCCTGTAGACCGTCTGCAGGAAGCTGTTCGCACCTGAGACACAACAGAGAGGACGTTAAGAAGACAAGACGGAATCGATAAGATGGAACGTCAACAAGAACACAAGACAGGATGTGAATAACAGACGGAGAAGATGGAAAAAGAGACAGGCAGAACGTCAATAAGAACACCAAGACCATCAACAAGAACACGAGACGAAGAACGTCGACCAGAAAAAGACAGGATGTCAACAAGAACACGAGACGGAGTCAATGACGAGGGAAAGTCAACAAGAACGAGAGACTGGGAGAATGTCAATAAGAACGAGACAGAAATAACGTCAAGGACAAGAGACACAGAACGTCAACAAGAACACATCACAGAGAGAATGTCAACAACACAGTCAATGACAAGAAGGAACGTCAACAAGAGACTGGGAGAATGTCAATAAGAACAAGAAATAGAAATAACGTCAAGAGACAGAGAATGTCAACAAGATCCACAGGACATCAAGAACTCAAGGCAGAGGTGTCAGAGAATTTTCAGTCAAGGGTTATTAGTTTTATTGTTTTTCTGAGATGTCTGAGAAACGTATTGCCCTCCCTGAAAACCAACTGGCTCCCAAAACGTTCTCTTATCTCCAGCTGCCAACTCAGAAAAAGTCGATTCATTGCAAGAACCAGTGGTTTTGTAGAACCTCAGCTCAATGGTCTGAAATTCTGGTTCCAGACAGGGACAGAGTCTGGACCCTGAAGGGGACTCTGATCTGGACTCTGCAGCGTTTGTGCGGTTGACTCACCATACTGCTCTCCGTCATCAGCCCAGTGCGGGCTCTGATCCGGATAGTCGGCAGGAACGCTGAGCTGCAGAGGAGGAACGCTGGGAAGGTTTTTATCACCTGGAACACAAACAGACGGATCAGAACTGCTCCTGAGGACGGTACCGTTAGAACTGATGATCCTGTTTTTACTGATCAGAGGAGCTAACAGCTGCTCAGAACTGGTCCCAGTTTTGGGCTCTGTAACTCACCCAACTTGCAGATGAGGTGGACGGTTCCGTTGTTGCTGGAGAACGAGGGGTCCAGGTTGACCAGGAACTTGATGTCCAGACGGGCCACCTCCCCCTGCAGGATGTTGGGGATGGTCTGCCGCTCATCTTCCTCGTGCTTCCTCTTCCTCCCGGAGATGTTGGGGCCCCTGAGGAGCAAACGAACGAGTCAGACACCGAGCGGTGAAGTGCCTCCAGCCGTCTCGGTAGCGATACATACGTGATGGGCGGCCCGTGGATAGCACTCATGGCGGGGGCGAAGGTCCGGTACAGGGAGTGGTTGAAGACAGGAGAGCGGATTCTGGCCATGACAGCATCCAGCAGCGGCTGGCAGAAGTACTGCTGCTTGGTAGGAACTGGTGGAGGGGGCGGAGTCGGCTGAAACAGACACAGAAAGAGTCCGGTCTAAAAACTGTCTCCAGCAGATGAACACAGACCTGACCTAGGAGCTGAAAGGCGCCTTCTCTTTACCACAGCCATGTCGTTCTTAAGCTTCTCCAGAGCGATCTCACATTTCTGCAACGTCTTCAGAGGACACCTGGAGGACAGGTCAGAGGACAATCATCACAGGACGTATCAGGAGAAAGTCTCCGGTCTCACAGCTTCCTGTGACGACATAAATAATCTGAGGTGTATCCACATTGAGGAAACAGACGTTACCTGATATTTGGATCAGTCAGGATGTTCAGTAGGCTCTTCATCTTACTCAGGTCCTTCTTCCTGTCTGAAACAACAACAAATAAACAAACAAACAATAAGCACAAACATCCACTTCATTTTTGTTTTCCAAAAAAATTTTTTTTAAACCTGTCCCTCCCTGACAGTGGGCAAAATAAAATAGATGGATATCTCCTACACAAAACTCACAATGTCTGTTTGAGGGCTATTTTTCAGTCAGAATTCCTCTCCAACTTGTAAAACATCTGTATGTTGCTCCACCCACACCCTGATTCACTAAAAAGGTGGGAAAATCTAGCTTTCTGATTGGCTGAGGCTGCATAAAAACTGCTTTCCATCCATCATCGCTTGTTCCATAGTCAGGTCTTGGGGGGCAGGAGCTTCAGCAGGGAGATTCAGACATCTCTTTCCACAGCCACCTCTTCCAGCTCTTCTGGGAAGACTCCAAAGTGTTCCCAGACCAACTAAGAGGCGCAGTCTCTCTAGCGTGTCCTGGGTCTCTTCCCAGTCCGTTATGCTCAAAGCACCTCCCTAGGGAGGCACCCAGGGAGCATCCTTACCAGATGTCTGAACCACCTCAACCGGTTCCTCTCAACGTGGAGGAACAGCGGTTCTATTCTGAGTCTCTCCTGACAACTGAACTTCTCACCCTGTCTCTAAGGGATAGTCCAGCTACCCTGCAGAGGAAACTCATTTCAACCACCTGTATCCATGATCTCATTCTGTCAGTCACTACCCAGAGTTCATGACCATAGGTGAGGGTAGGAACGTAGACCGACCAGTAAACAGAGAACTTTGCCTTACAGCTCAGCTCCCTCTTCAACACAATGGATGGGTACAGAGTCCACAATATTGCAGATGTTGCACCAATCCATCTGTCAATCTCACGCTCCATTCTTCCCTCGCTCGTGAACAAAACCCAGAGATACTTGAACTCATCCACATGAGGCAGAACCTCACCCTCAACCTGAAGATTATAAGACTGAGGACCATGGCCTCAGATTTGGAGGTGCTTATTCTCATCCCAGCTGCTTCACTCAGCAATGAACTGCTCCAGTGAGAGCTAAAGATCACGGCACAATGACACCAACAGGACCACATCATCTGCAAAGAGGAGGAATGGAATCATGAGGCCACCAAACTGGACTCCCTCCACCCCCTGGCTGCAACGAGAAATTCTGTCCATAAAAATGATGAACAGAATCTGTGACAATGAGCAGCCCTGGTGGAGTCCAACTCCCACCCTGAAGGGGTCCAACTTACTACCGGCAATGTGAACCAAGCTCTCGCACTGCTTGTATAGGGACTGAACAGCCCGTAACAACGGGCCCCCAACCCCATGCTCGCAGAGCACCCCCCCACAGTGTACCCCGAGGAACACAGTCAAATGCCTTCTCCAAGTCCACAAAACACATGTAGATAGGATGGGCAAACTTCCATGACCCCTGAGGATCCTAGTGTGGGTAAAGAGCTGGTCCAGTGTTCCACAGCCAGGAAGGAACCCACACTGTTCCTCCTGGATCTGAGGTTCGACCAACAATCGGACTCACTTCTCTAGTACCCCTGAATAGACCTTACCAAGGAGGCTTAGAAGAGTGATGCCCCTATAATTGGAGCACACCCTTCGGTCACCCTTTCTGAAGAGGGGTAACTACCATCCCAGTCTGCCAATCCAGTGGCACTGCCCCCTATGTCCATGCAATGTTTTAAAGGCATGGCAACCAAGACAGCCCCACAACATCCAGAGCCTTAAGGAAATCAGTGTTCTCCACTCCCAGAGCCCTGCCGCCTCGGAGCCTTTTAACTACCTCGGCAACCTCAGCCACGGTTATGGACTGACCAACCCTTAAGTCCCCCAACTCGGCTTTCTCCATGGAACATGTGCGGGAGAGATTGTGAAGGTCAGAGAAGTATTCCTTCCACCTCCCGACAACATCACTGGTTGAGGTCAACAGCACCCCACCTTCACTGAACACAGTGTTAGTAAAGTGCTGCTTTCTTCTCCTCAACCGCCTGATGGTTTGCCAGAATCTCCTCGGAGCTGACCAAGAGTCTTTATCCAAGGCCTCACCGGATGCCTCCCACATCTGAGCTTTTACCTCAGCAACAGCCAAGGCTGTGGACTGCTTGCCCCTCTGGTACTCCTCAGCTGCCTCCTGAGTCCCACCTGCTAACAAGGACTGGTAGGACTCCTTCTTCAGCTTGACAGCCTCCCCACCACCGAGTTCGAGGATGGTCACTGCGAGAAGCACCGACAACCTTGCGGCCACAGCTCAAGGCAGCTACCTCAACAATTGAGTTGTGGAACATGGTCCACTCAGACTCAATGTACCCTGCCTCAGCTGGGATGTGGTTAAAGCTCTCCCAGAGGTGTGAGTTGAAGATCTTTCTAACGGGTTCTTCTGCCAGGCATTCCCAGCAAACCCTCACTACACATCTGGGTCTACCAGGTCTGTCCGGCTTCTTTCCCGCCATCTGATCCAACTCACTACTAGGTGGTGATCAGTTGACAGCTCAGCTCCTCTCTTCACCAGAGTGTCCTAAACAAACGGCTGCAAATCAGATGACACAACTACAAAGTCAATCATTGATCTACGACGTAGGGCGTCTTGGTGCCACGTGCACTTATGGACACCCTTATGTTCAAACATGGTGTTCGTGATGGACAAACTATGACTAGCACAGAAGTCCAACAACAGAACACCGCTCGGGTTCAGATCAGAGAGGCCATTCCTCCCAGTCACCCCTATATAGGTCACACTGTCATTACCTATGTGGGCACTGAAGTCCCCAGCAAAATAAAGGAGTCCCCAGTTGGTGCACCTTCCAGCTCCCCCCACCAAGGACTCCCAGAAGGCTGGATACTTTGAACTGTCATTTGGCATGTAGGCACAAACAAGAGTCAGAGCCCGTCCCCCTACTGAAGGTGCAGGGAAGACGCCCTCTCATTCACCGGCGAAAACTCAAACACACAGGCACCAAGTTGGAGGACTACAAGTAGACCCACACCAGCTCAGTGCCTCTCATCATGGGCAACCAGAGTGGAATAAGATCTAGTCCCACTCAAGGAGATTGGTTCCAGAGTCCATGCTGTGCATCAAGGTGAGCTCAGCTAGATCTAGTCGGTACCTCTCAAACTCACGCCCAAGCTCAGGCTCCTTCCCAGCCAGAGAGGTCATGTTCCATGTCCCAAGAGCCAGCTTTGGTAAGCCAGGGTCAGAGCACCAAGTTCCCCGCCTTAGGTCACTGTCCATGGTGTCATGCATCCGACTCATATGGCCCCTCTTGCAGGTGGTGAGCCCACAGGAAGGCAAATCCATGTTGCTCATTCTGGCTGAGCTCGACCAGGCCCCATGAGTAGAGACCCAGTCACCAGGCACTCAACAACGAGCCCCTCCCACAAGCTTAGCTCCAGGGTGGGGCCCCGATAACCCACATCCGGGCAGGGACACTGAGCTCTTGCTTTGCTTTTATTATTTGAAATTTTTTTTATTTAAATCTGCATCTGGGTTCAAGACGCTTGTTTTAGTAATTCATCGCCCACCAGTAAAAGGTGAGTGACAATGTATTTGTCTGGTGTTTGTGATGCGTCATCAGCAGCCGACCTTCATTTTTATCGATCTTGTTGATCATGCGGCGAAGTGGTTCGATGTATTTGGAGAGCTGCTTCAGTTTTTCCATGTACTGCTGGTCCTCCAGGGATGTGGCTCCTGCCGGACTCATCACCGAGCTGGGGTTACCTGCCAACAGGAAGTGACACACTGAACGTATAAACACTTCCTGTGAAGATGCCAAAATGACAGGAAGTCCACCACATGGTAACGATGCGGGTGTATTACCTGGAGTGTTGAGTGGTCCAGGTGAGGGTACTCCGTGGCTCGGCTGGGGGGTTCTGGAGGAGGCAGAGCTTGGGGAGGGCTGAGGAGACGGACTGGGCTGGAATCCCCCCGGAGACGGCGTTGGACCGGAACTGAAGGGAGAGCGCAGAGAAGCAGAGAGAGTTAAACAGTCCTGCAGCAAGTGGTGGGGTGGGGCCTGACAACACCTGGTGTACCTGGCAGAGTTTGGCTGGGAAGAGGGGGGCTGCGGTGATGGCTGGGGAGGAGGTGGCATCTGTGGCGTGGGCACCTGCACAGGTGAGGGTGATGACATCATGGGGTGCTGTGGAACCTGTGGAGGTGATTGGACGATGACAGAGGTGTGGTGTCCAGGTGAGTTTGTGTCTTAAAGGTTGGTTCCTGGCTGTAGGTGTATTTTTGTAAACTTCGTCTTAACAAGATTCTTTTTTTCTTTCAATCTAAACTTAGATTTAGTTCTTATGTTTAATTTCTTTCTTCAGCAGCTTATTCTTAAAACAAATACTGGGAGTTTATTGTTGTTCTGTATGGACACGAACCTGCGGCGTCTGTCCGGAAATCCCGGCAGGGGACGGGGCGCTGTTCGGAGGAGGGATGGAGGCATTCTGAGGACCTCGAGGCAGCCGGATCATATTCTGCATCGAAGGACGAACCATCTTTAGAAGAGGAACCAGAGCAGAGGGACGGGTGAGATTCTTAAAGTAAAGATGGTTCAGAGCAGGAGGCAGTGCCTGCAGAGATCTCACCTGCCCAGGTCCAGCAGCAGAGGCTGCGGCGGCAGCTGCAGCAGCGGCGTTGAGTTGCGCCTGAGCTGCTGCCTGCTGGGCTTGCTGTGGCGGTAAGGCTGCGCGAGGCTGCTACAGAGACACACAGAAGGCAAAGCATGCGGGCAGAGAAAGATGAGTTCTCTAGAACTTTGATGGAGGAGTTACTCCGGATCAGAACCTGCAGGGAGATCCGATTCTCACCGGGAACTTCAGCTGTGGCTGCTGGCTCAGAGAGTTAATGGGACCATGCTGAGCTGAGGTCATCGGTCCAGCCAGAGACTGAGGCACCATGCCGGGCGGCTGTGGCTGAGAGTGTGGAGGCATCTGGGCTGGCTGAACCTGCTGCTGTTGGACCATCTGCTGAATGGACTGGGCCTGGGCTTGAGCCTGGGCCTGGGCTTGAGCCTGGGCCTGAGCCTGGGCCTGGGCCTGAGCCTGGGCCTGAGCCTGGGCCTGGGCCTGGGCCTGAGCCTGAGCCTGAGCCTGAGCCTGGGCCTGAGCCTGGGCCTGAGCCTGGGCCTGAGCCTGGGCCTGAGCTTGAGCCTGCTGCTGCTGCATCATCAGATGTTGTTGCATCCTGTTCTGCATCTGATGGCACAAAGAGCAAACATCATAAAAACATTTAGCAACTGATTCCAGTTCAGATTTCAAACAGGATGAAGACAACGTTACCTGTTACCTTTTAATTAAAGCCCTGTGAAATGACTGGCGCTTAGAGTGTAATGACACGTGCTTGAACAAATGCAGCGTGGATTGAAATCAGAATCAGCTTTATTGCATTGCACCGAAGCACAACAAAATTACATTTCTGTGCAGCCCGTCCGAGAGAAACATAAACAAAACAGACATGGGGAGATGGAGGTGACTGAAGCCGCCAGCCTCGAGAGGAGCAGCTTTTTTTTTTTCAGATAAGAAAAAAAACAACAAGTGGGAGTGGAGGTGCAAAAAAAAAAAATCAACTCTCACACTGTGTCCTAGACGGGACACAGTGTGAGAGTAGATACTGATGACATCATAATACATTTATGCATGAGGAGGCCGACGAGGGCAGTGAGTTGACCGTGGACACTGCCAGATAGTTCCATAGTCCTGATAAAGATGGCACAGCCGGCTCAACTCTGACACAGATCCACAGATGTCCTCAGGAGGGGAGCGACATGGGAGGGGGGGAGCAGAGCTTTCGCTCACATAAACACCCAGGAGAAGTTGCGAAAGTTGGCCAATTCAAAGCAGAGTGGGGACGCCAAATTCAGACAACACAATTATTTTGTGTCAGGCAGCCTCTGCTTGAATCTCCATGTCTGCCTTCATATTTCTGCTGGTACGTCTCACTGGCAATTCCAAACAGCCAAATGTTGTGGTCACACTGCTGGACCGAGCATGTAGCTTTCTCCAAGGTCGAATCCTTCCTGCCAGTGAGTCCCAGAAGCTGCAAGTGGCCTGCGATTCTCAGAAATCGTGTACAGCTTACAGCTCAGGTCATGCAGTGTCTGAGTCTGAGAGCTAACCACTCGCTACATTAAAGGCAGGCAGCCTCACATTTGCCAGAACCGCTGCCGTCGTCTTACGAATTTGTTGATGTGCCAGATACCCGCCAACTCCAAAAAGTAGAAATCCGGCTATCATAAATCCAATCATGTATGCGTCTTCTACATCCTCAACAGACAATATGGTCAGACACACCATCTTCCATTGGCCCCAGGAATCCATCATGTAGACTGAGATGGTTTGGACATGTCCAGAGGAGGGACAGTGGTTTGGATGCAGTTAGAGAGGACATGGGTGTAGTTGGAGTGAGGACAGAGGATGCAGAGGACAGAGTGAGATGGAGGAGGATGATTCACTGTGGAGACCCCTTAAGAGGGAAAAGCTAAAAGAAGAAAAATATGCTGATGACACTCAGTTATATTTGTCCATTACCCTCACTAGGGTCCTCAAGGGGTCATGGGAGTTTGCCCATCCTGTCTACATGCGTTTTGTGGATTTGGAGAAGGCATTCGACCATGTTCCTCGGGGTACACTGTGGGGGCTGCTCTGTGAGTATGGGGTTGGGAGCCCATTGCTACGGGCTGTTTAATCCCTATACAAGCAGTGCGAGAGCTTGGTTCGCATTGCCAGCAGTAAGTTGGACCTCTTCAAGGTGGGAGTTGGACTCCACCAGGGCTGCACGTTGTTATCGATACTGTTCATAACTTATGGACAAAATTTCTCGGTGCAGCCAGCTGACGAAGGGTTTCCGGTTTGGTGGCCTAAGGATTCCATCTCTGCTCTTTGCAGATGATGTGGTTCTGTTGGCGTCATTATGCCGTGATCTTCAGCTCTCACTGGAGCGGTTCGCAGCCAAGTGTGAAGCGGCTGGGCTGAGAATCAGCACCTCCAAATCTGAGGCCATGGTCCTCAACCGGAAACGGGTGGATTGTTCTCTTCAGGTCGACGGTGAGGTTCTGCCTCAAGTGGAGAAGTTCAAGTATCTCTGGGTTTTGTTCACGAGTGAGGGAAGAATGGAGCGTGAGATTGACAGATGGATTGGTGCCGCACCTGCAGTATTACAGACTCTGTACCGGTCCGTTGCGGTGAAGAGAGAGCTGAGCTGTAAGGCAAAACTCTTACCGGTCGGTGTACATTCCTAACCTCACCTTTCATAAATCCTATAGTTAGGATCGGCCTGGGTTTCCTGAGCTATCCCTTAGTTACGCAGCTATAAGCTTAGACTGCTGGAGGACAAACTGACCACATTTCCTCTCTCTGCTCTGTCTTTACTTGCGCTACGCTTCCTGTTTGTATTTGTAATTACAGGTGACCCCCGGTTTCCGGCGTTCCCGGTAACCGGCGTTTCACGTATC
>JARVGS010000472.1:25388585-25399686 GCA_031762315.1 Hypsolebias antenori | reverse complement strand
CTGGCCTGGAGATGAGTGTAGACCGCAGAGTCCTGGCCTGATGATGTTGATCTTCTGTGCTGGTCCATCCTTTTGGCTAGTGGCTGTTTAGTTTCCCCGATGTAAGACTGATCACCCTCCTGACACTGAACAGCATACACAATATTACTCTGTACCGGGGGACTGGATCTTCAGGATGGACTGGTCCTTCCCTCCAGGAAGGAGGAACGGGAGGTTCCACAGGTTTCACCATCAGGATGCAGAGTTCAAAGTGCAGTCTGGAAGGAGACGCATGATGATGTCACAGGGTTTAAAAATACAGTACTGTACAGTAATTGAAAAAAGAATACTTCTAAGAGCTAAACTCTTTAGTCTGTCCCTGAGCTGTAATCTATAAAGACGGTTTTTAATAAGTTTCATTTTTAAACATAAGAAAACCACATTGTTTAAAAAATGGATGAAATGGTGGTTTGAAAATTTGTATAAACTTGTAAAAATGAATAAAAAGCGTTTCAGAAGATGTGTCTCAGAGTCCGTTCACCCTGCAAGTCTTAACACTCAGCTATGATGGTTCTGAGATCTGATGGTTCTGTTCAGATCAGGTGGTTCTGTTCAGATCTAATGGTTCTGTTCAGATCTGATGGTTCTGTTCAGATCAGGTGGTTCTGTTCAGATCAGGTGGTTCTGTTCAGATCTGATTGTTCTGTTCAGATCAGGTGGTTCTGTTCGGATTACGTGGTTCTGCAGACATGGCATCTGTGTGGATCCATGTCGTTGGCTTCGACCCGGTCCGACACGTTGGTACCAGATGTTTCGCATGATGTGTGGAAGTGGGCGGAGCTTCCAGCAGTCAGTCTGGTTGTGAGAAGGCTCAGGGCCAGGGGGCATGGCCTCTGAAAGTCCACGTGGAGGAGGCTCCTCCTCCTCTGGAAGTGTGTTCTGATGGACTTCTTCATCCACTGTCTGAACCCGGTTCTGTTCAGTTTAATAAGCATCTCTGAATTTGAGTCGACAGAACCATGGGTCCAGAACAAACCGTCACTGGTAAAACATGTCGCCGTAGCGGACCTCCAGTAAACCCGGTTCTGGCAGAACGTGAAAACAAAATGTCAGACCCGGCAGCGCCAATCAGAACCTCCAGTTATCCTGAACAGAACCTGGTTCTGTCAGTCGTCCTGCTGTTGCTGGAAAACAAACCCAAACTCAGTTCATGAGATCAGAACCAGAGTTTCAGAGGTTCCTCTGAGATGAGGTAACACGAACAGAATCAGAACCTGCTGTTCAGTGTCGGACCGGGTCGGACTGTTCTGACTTTAACAATCTCTTCTCCTCTCCTCTCCTGCAGGAGGCGTCATCTCCTTTGTGGGCTCCTGTGGAGATTCCCCATCCAGAACCAGTCCAGTCTCCATGTACAGTGAGAACTCCAACTCCCAGCCCTGCTTCACCTCCTCATCAGCGCTCCCCTTCCTCAGCAGCTCAGGCTCTGCGGGAGACGACGGCTCTTCCTCCTCCTCAGCAGGAGGTTCTCCTCGAGGCCGGGATGATGGAGGAGGATCTAAATCTGTGGCCAGTTTGACCAGTGAGTTTGCCTGAAGGAGGTGAAGGTGTTGAGGAGTTCAGTTTAATCAGGAGAACAAGGTCCTGCTGCTTTGATGTGGACAGAAGGTTCTACTTGTCTAATTCAACCTTGTGTGTTTCAGAGCTGAACGGCGTGGTTCTGTTCTGTAAGGTCTGCGGTGACGTGGCTTCTGGTTTCCATTATGGAGTTCACGCCTGTGAAGGCTGCAAGGTGAGACGTCAAGCACGTGCCGATCCGTTCCCCTCAGACCAGTCCTGGGTTCTGAAAGGCTCCTCTCTGTCGCCCTCTGCAGGGCTTTTTCCGCCGCAGCATCCAGCAGAACATCAAGTACAGGAAGTGTCTGAAGAGCGAGAGCTGCTCCATCGTGAAGATCAACAGGAACCGCTGCCAGCAGTGTCGCTACAGGAAGTGCCTGTCTGTGGGGATGAGCCGCGACGGTGAGACACACCTGTCTACCTGCACACATCAGCACCGTCAACACTTCCTGGTTATCCTGTTTAACTTATAAGTCTAAGAGATAAATCTGCCAACTACAGGAACACTCTGTTACCATGGAGACAGAGTGGTTAACTTCATCTGTTACTATGGAGACAGGAACAGGCAGGTTTACACCCTTTGTTACCATGGAGACAGTGTCAGGCAGGTTAACTCCATCTGTTACCATGGAGACAGAGTGAGGTAGGATTACTCCATCTGTTACCATGGCGACAGAGTGAGGCAGGATTACTCCATCTGTTACCATGGCGACAGAGTGAGGCAGGATTACTCCCATCTGTTACCACAGAGACAGGCAGGTTAACTTCCATCTGTTACTATGGAGACAGGAACAGGCAGGTTTAAACCCTTTGTTACCATGGAGACGGTGTCAGGCAGGTTAACTCCATCGGTTACCATGGAGACAGTGTCAGGCAGGTTAACTTCCATCTGTTACCATGGAGACAGAGACCTGTAAGTCCTGAGCTGTGTATTTCAGGTACCTGGACATATTTTCAGTAAAGATCAGAATCTGAACGTTATAACCAGCTGATGTGAGACTGTGAGCTTCTGATAAGACTCCACTTCCTGTCTGACCTCTTCCTCTTCATTGTTCTGTCCACAGCGGTCCGTTTCGGTCGGATCCCAAAGCTTGAGAAGGTCAGAATGCTGGCTGAGATGCAGAGCGCCATGAATAATGTGGTCAACAACCAGCTGCAGAACGACTTCCAGCTCGCCAGCATCTCCTCTTCCTCTTCTCCGAGCCCGGGAGGGACCATAGCTCCCCAGCCAACAACTCTACCACAAACTCCTACCTCCCCCTCTCCTTCTGAGCCACCTGCCTCCTCCTCCCCTCCTCCTCCTTCCTCACGGCAAAGCCACTCCCACTCATCTTCCTCCCGGCCCCCCAGCCCCGGGATGGACACCACCATCAGTGCCATTGCACACGCCCACCGTGAAACCTTCCTGTACGCACACAAGCTGACCAATCTCCAACCTCCTCATCAGCAGAACAAAAACCACACCCACCTCCATAATAAGGAGGCGGGGCTTTGGTCCAACTACTGCCCCAATGGTTACCATTCCAACAGCCTCAACAACCACAACCACAACTGGGACTCTGACAGAGACATCACTAATAATCTCCATAATGGGAGGCGGAGCCTGAATAACTGTAATCTGATTGGAGTAGAGGGAGTCACGCATCATTTGACCCGGGGGCCGAGCTGTCCGTCAGTGAAGAACCATGCAGGGATCGTTTTGGTAAGATCCGATCTGCTGTTCCCAGATCCATTATAACATCAGAAGCACAGATGGTGATAGATTCAGGACTTTTGATTGGATGTAGTTTTAGAACGCAGTCGTCTGATTGGTTGACTGGTGCTTCTTCTCTCCACAGGCTTGTCCAATGAACATGCAACCTCATGCAGACCCCTCAAAGACCCCCCAGGAAATCTGGGAGGACTTCTCTCGGTCGTTCACTCCTGCTGTCAAGGAGGTGGTGGAGTTTGCCAAACAAATCCCAGGATTCAGCGCTTTGTCCCAGAGCGACCAGGTCGCCCTGCTGAAGGCCGGCACCTTCGAGGTGAGACAGTCAAAACCCCATCACTCTGAGCTTTTTATGCATTATGGGTATTATGGGGTGGCATCGCCATGGGAACAAACCAGAACTTCTCAGTTTTATACAGAGTGCTGAATTATTATTATTTTCATTCAAACTTTATTTAGACAGGTTAATCCCATTGACCCTCGCAGACTCATTTACTGATGGTTGGATGTTCTGTCTCAGGTTCTGATCATTGGATGTTGTCTCAGGTTTTGATGGTTGGATGTTCTGATGGTTGGCTGTTGTCTCAGGTTCTGATGGTTGGATGTTCTGATGGTTGGATGTCTCAGGTTCTGATAGTTGGATGATCTGTCTCAGGTTCTGATGGTTGGATGTTGTCTCAGGTTCTGATGGTTGGATGTTCTGATTGTTGGATGTTATATCAGGTTCTGATGGTTGGATGTTCTGATGGTTGGATGTTGTGTCAGGTTCTGATGGTTGGATGTTGTGTCAGGTTCTGATGGTTGGATGTTCTGTCTCAGGTTCTGATCATTGGATGTTGTCTCAGGTTCTGATGGTTGGATGTTCTGTCTCAGGTTCTGATGGTTGGATGTTGTCTCAGGTTCTGATGGTTGGATGTTCTGATGTTTGGGTGTTCTGTTGGTTGGATGTCATCTAAGGTTCTGATGGTTGGATGTTCTGATGGTTGGATGTCATATCAGGTTCTGATGGTTGGATGTTCTGTCTCAGGTTATGATGGTTGGATGATGTCTCAGGTTCTGATGGTTGGATGTTCTGATGGTGGGATGTTCTGTCTCAGGTTCTGATGTTTGGATATTCTGATTGTTGGATGTTGTCTCAGGTTCTGATGGTTGGATGTTCTGTCTCAGGTCCTGATGGCGGGATGTTCTGTCTCAGGTTCTGATGGTTGGATGTTCGGTCTGAGGTTATGATGGTTGGATGTTCTGATTGTTGGATGTTGTCTCAGGTTCTGATGGTTGGATGTTCTGTCTCAGGTCCTGATGGTGGGATGTTCTGTCTCAGGTTCTGATGGTTGAATGTTCTGTCTCAGGTTATGATGGTTGGATGTTGATTGTTGGATGTTGTCTCAGGTTCTGATGGTGTGATGTTCTGTCTCAGGTTCTGATGGTGCGCTTCTCGTCCCTGTTCGGGGTGAAGGAGCAGACGGTGACGTTCATCTCTGGCGCCACCTACACCCTGCAGCAGCTGGGGGTCAACGACCTCCTGGCAGCCATGTTTGATTTCAGCCACAAACTGGCCTCTCTGGAGCTGACCGCCGAGGAGCTGGGTCTGTTCACCGCGGTGGTTCTGGTCTCTGCAGGTTGGCGCCATGTTGCATGTTCTTCTTCTTCTGCTGTTTGAAGCGTTCAGGTGAAGCTCATCCTTCCTGTTTGTGTTTGTCAGACCGCTCCGGCATCGAGAACGTGGCGTCGGTGGAGCAGCTGCAGGAGAACCTGATCAGGGCGCTGCGTGGTCTGATCAACAAGTCCGCCGTCGCCCCCGACAACGGAGACTCGCCGCGGTTCACCAAGCTCCTGCTGAGGCTGCCCGACCTGCGCACGCTCAACAACATGCACTCAGAGAAGTTGCTGGCCTTCCGCATCGACGCCTGATGACCTCACACGACATCATCACCACACTTCCTGTCTCTCACTGAGGACACCATGATGTCATCTGAACTGACAGGAAACTGTTGTTTCACTTCACAATAAGAGTCCAGGAGCTGCTTCCTGTTTGTTGACGGGACTTGAATCTTGTTGATCCGTTCTTCAGCAGGACGTTTAGAGAACTGTCAGTAAATTAGGACCGTCTTCAGGCTGAGCCTCGTTTCTGTTTGGGTTTTATGTCGTCTGTGGCAGCGAGGAGTTCTGTTCGGGTGAACCCGGATTCTTCCAGCACCAAGTGCTTCAGGAGCAGGAACATCCTGATCTTCCACACAGAAGCTGAGGATCTGGCCTCTTCAGAAGAGCAGCCAGACTTTTCTCTGGGTCCTTCATTCAGAGGGGTGGGGCCAGCCGTGACTGACAGCTGCATGGGACCAATGAGCTGCAGGAGGCGGGCCAGCGCAGCAGCTCTAAAAACTAAATCCTCCAGTTCTACTTAAGTTATTAAAAACTGCTCTGGGATCTGTTCCCTGTGTTGATATGAGTACTGTATGCAAACATGACCATATACACGTGTTTCTGCTGCAGGTAAGATGTTTTCATCTCAGTGAAGAGTTCAATATAAAAACAATTCATCACCAAAAAAAAGACTCATTTTGTTTATTAAAAAAAAAGAAGCTAATTCACACATTCAGAAAACTAAAATATACAAGAAGATAAATTAAAAAAAAAAAATTGTATTTTTTTTTTATGACATTCAAGAGCACATCATGTGAAATGACAAGAATGAAAAAAATCAAAAGTACTGTACTTAAATTGAACCCTCCTGCTGTCCTTGGGTCAAAATGGCTCCTGACGCCTCATTCTTAAAAACAGCTCAAATGGTTTTGACCCCAGGGCATCAGAAGGGTCAAAATAAGTTTTTTATGAAACGATGCCCGATGAAGGTCAGCAGGAACCTGGGACTACAGGTAGCAGCTTTACAAAATAAAAGCTTTTTTTTTTTTAATAATCCCATTTAACGTAGCGTCTTGCTTTAATTATAAATGTTTCCAATATAAGTTTAAAATATAAAAACATTTACCGTATTTAATCCTTTTTTATTAAAATATTTTAATGTGGAACACTTTGTAACAATTTTTGTTTCCAATTTGGTTTTGTTTTTTTCCGGTTGTTTCCTTTATGAATTTACTATTGATTGATTTGTTTTGTTCAAACATTAAGTTTTTAGACTTGATGGAAAAAAGAGGGAGAAAATTCTATTATAAATTGTTTATTTTTCATTTAAGATCGTGGTCACAAACAACAAGAAATACCAGAGATAAAATAAAAAAAAAAAAACTGCTGACTGAGGAGGAGGCTCAGGAGGAGGCGCTCCTCACAGGAGCGCAGTGCTGCAGAGAAACACCAACCATTCGGTCAGGCTGAGGTCTTCTTTGTGAGGCTGAAACAGAAACAGATTTCTTTGTTCACCTTCAGGAAAATGTCCCTCCATCTTGAACCCAAACCATCCTCAGATCTGGGCCAGACCCACCAGAACCAAACGTTGTGGTTCTGGTTAGACAGAGTCTAAAAGTCCAGATGTTTGAACTAAAAATTGAAACAAACGACAGATGAGCAGAAAAACTGCTGTTTTTGGACATTTTGCAGCCAAAGGTGTGTCCAACTCGTCCTCTACTGGACCTCCAGTTGGACACTAAATATAGTGAGGACATATTTAAAGGTTTGTTGTCTCAGCCCCTCTGGACTCCAGGTCTTTAGGACCAGCGAGCCGTGCTGCGGGGTCTGAACACTTTGCACTCTTGGCTGCGCGCATTGGTTTGTCCCCACATCTCACATCTGCCGGAGTTCACTTTAAACACGAAGACTGACACATCTGGAGATGGACACATCTGGAGCAGCTTTTAAATAAAATATTTATTAATTAGAGCGTTTTGTGAAGCGGGACGTTCAGGGGTGGAGCCTCTGAGGTTTTGTCAGACGTCAAACTAAAGACCGGACCGAGACGTCCTTGACAACGAGACATTTGGTAAAAAAAAGTTGCTCAAGAAGACTTTACTGAAAATGTTAATTTTGTTCTTTCATTAATTTAATTTAATTTTAAGTGACAGGACCAGCCACCTCTGAGACACATGAGGAAGCTCAGTCAGAATCAACATGAATAACATGTGATAACGAGTTTGTTAGTGTAAATAAAACCCGGTCTCGTTACCTTCAGTCCTGACGTGTCCACCGGTTTTCCATCCCTCCGTACGGACTGAAGTCGAGCCCGGCCGCAGCCTGGGTACCCCTCCTCCACCTCCAGGTGACACACGAGGGACGCAGACTTCAGGTAGACCAGCAGGCGCTGAGCGGGATGCCAGTCGATGGCAAAGCTGCAACACAGAACCTTTAAAGACCCGTTCTGGGGGGTGCAGGACCAGGTGGTTCTGGATAAATCAGAGACCGTCTGACTGACTGAGGGCTCCAGGTGTGGACTCACCTGGTTCTCAGGTCCTGGATCTCAGACAGAAGCTCGGCCTGACCCACAAAGCACTGCAGGATCCTCAGCAGGGCTGTACTCAGCTCCGCCCACCGACCCAACACGCAGCCCTCCACCAGACCGACTGGCCCCGCCTCCACCTGCAGAGACACTCTGAGTCAGAGCAGGAAGTGACGTCACCACGTATGAAGAGATTCCCAAACATCTGGAGGTTGTTCCACACGTTGACCTAAAACCTTCGGCTGATACCTTCAGCCGACAGGTGAGTTACCTGCAGCATGAATCGATCTTCACTGCTCCAGGTGACCAGAAGCCTCAGCGGCTCCAGCTCATTGGAGGACAGGGTGGAGCAGGGGCGTGGCCTGAGGTCCACACGCAGCTCTGACTGACTGATTGAAATCAGGTTGATCTGCATGACGTCTTGCGAGGCGGCGGCGTACGCCTGCAGCCTGCCAGGTGGACAGGAAGCAGGGTTATCGACCAATCGGAGCGTCCGAGCAGGGTCACGTGACCTCTCTGCACTCACTCATTTCTGAGCTGCTGCCACACAGTCAGCTGACCAAGCTCCGCCTCTGACTCCGCCCTCAGCTGCTCTAACTGCCGATCACATGAGCACAGTGCATTCTGGGCCTTCAGCAGTGACTCTTCCAGCTCCTCCCGCTGCTGAACCTGCAGGAGGAGGAAGATGAGTATCCCCTGCTCTCAGAATGTGTGTGTGTGCACACACTCACTCACCTTGCTGTGCAGCTGCTGAACCAGCTGTGTGAGTTTGTGCCGCCTGTCGTGGATCTGTTGGACCCGGTCCTGCAGAGTTCTCAGGAGTGCCTCCGTCTCCTCAACCCCCAACCTGCTTTTCACTTTTAGAGCCTTCCACCTGCTGCGAGCTCCGCCCTCTGACACACACACACACACACACACACACACACACACACACACACACACACACACGTGTCGTTTCTGAGCGTCTCACTGAAGCTGCATCGTGTTGCCTGTAAGGAGGAAAGGTCATGACCCCCTGCTTCCTGTTCCATGAGGACACTGAGCTGCAGGTGTCTCACCTACAGACAATTTAAATTATTTTAACTCATCAAGGCCTGAATGTTGGTCTTGATTAAAAAAAAGAAGCTCATCTGCAGACCAGAGCTTTCGAGTGAGAACGTTCTGACAGAACCATCGTACAGCTCAGGTCCAAACTCAGAGATGCTGTGATGAAGTTTGTCTTCATCTCTGAGCCCAGACAGAAGACCTGGGTCCAGACCAGTAGTGTAGTCTACATTTTTGTAGTGGGTATACTGTGCTTATGAACCAAAGTACACTGGTTAGCACAATGTCATCGTCAATTTGTTTTGATTTTTAAGCGTATTGAACATTTCCAAATTTATCTGATGCTTATATTTTAATAAAAGATCAACAAACTGTACAACAGTTGGTTTTGTATTAAAAATATGTTATAGAATTTATAAAACAGTATCAAAGCAAAACATGTTCAAGTATTAAGTAGAAAGTACAGACGTATTAATTATACGATAAGTCGCTGCATAAAGAGATTGTTACAGAAGCGTTTAACGTCTGATGACGTGTCATGTATCATTGAGCACTTTTCAGTGGTTATACTGAAATACTTCCGCTTTTCTAGTAGGTATACGCTGTATAAACATGTGTCGCATAGACTACACCACTGGTCCAGACAGAAGACCTGGGTCCAGACATCTGTTGGTCAGGAGGACACACGAGGAGCTCAGAGTCCATCCAGGCCGGCAGGGTCTCGTCTCTGTAAAACCAGGTCAGCTCTTTGCTGTGATGTCTCCGCTTCGACACTCAGAGATGCTCTGACGATGAGGAAAACAAACGACGAAGAGCTTCAGTGAGCTTTTTGTCTCCTCCTGTCTCCACACAGGTCCAACCGTGTCCAACAATGTCCTACACAGAGTCAAAGGTCCGAGGAAAGAATCGCTGTGGGCCTTTTTGTTTCTTAAGGCTCCCACATACTCTGGCGTACCGTGTGTACTCCGTGAGCCACGTGGACTCTCTGCACACTGTCCACAGACGTCATACTCGAGCGTCCACCCTGACCGGCTGCAGCCCAGCTCCGCAGGCAAGAGGCGTTTACATATTGAGATCGCCGATTGGTCATTTGCGGCCCACACATCAGACCAGCCCGACAGGAAATCTTCAGAGCCTCCCGCAGCCACGCTGGACCTGATTTTAATTCTCTCATGACAAATTCCTTCTTTTCTCACAATTTCAGTCATGGAGTCAACGGAGGAGGAGGAAGAGATCGCTTTCCTCTTGGGGGGGAAAAAAAAACTAAAGAAAAGGCCATTAAGCCAGACCAGTGATGAAGAAGGGAAATTTAGAACATCGGTGTCACATACAACACAGTCCGTCGCCGGGCAGTTTATTGTGCAACACAGAGTACGTGGTCGTAGAAATTGAGCTTTACATGGACATGCCCTGCGGAGGTCCGCGTTGAGTCTACCTCGGGTACGAGCGGACCTCTGCGGAGTGAAGTACACCCGAGTATGTGGCGGCCTTTATTTTTGATGTGAGGTTGTAATCCGTGTGTGTGTGTGTATGTGTGTACCTGGAAATGGGGGACAGGGTTGGGTCATCAGCTGCTGAGAAGTTTCAAGACCTTCCAGGAGCGACATCATGGAGTCCAGAACAAACAGCTGACGGCAAAATACCTTCTGGACACTACGACTGTCCTACACACACACACACACACATTCTTGTATTTACTACATAGGGAGGACCAAGTAAAAAAAAAAGAACAGCAGAGTGAGAACCAGTAGCTGAACCATTTAAAAAGAAAGCATGATCAGTTTTGGATACTAGGTGTCACCTACCCACTAAACACTGCAGCGTTTCTTCTACTATTATAAAAGCGGGGCCTCCGCCTCCTTAACAGAACCGACCATCCCGCCTACCGAACTGCGTGCACCCTTTCATCCCACTGGCGTAAAGCAATACAGGTGCGCTAGCTAAAAAAGTTAAAGTCAGCGCTCACGTGGGTCACTTTCGAATTCAGCTCAAAATACTTCTGTATGTTTTTAAATCTCTGAACAATTCTGTCCTCTCTCATTTCACTGATCTGCAGACATGTTCCTGTTTTTAGTTTTCTACACCGCCTTATAGTCTGGCTGTTTTTTTTTTTTGCTACTTTTCCTTTTGACTGTCCTTTTCGTTGCTATTTTGTTTTGATTTTTTTTTTTTTTAAGAAATTATATGCCTCTTTTATGATGGTCTATTGTTGTCGTTATCTACTGTTGTCATAACTCTTTGTTAAAAAAATCAAGTCTCTCTTAAATGAGTCCCCGAGGCACAGTGGGATTAACTTGTCTTTTTTTTTTTTTTTTTGTGGCTCTAGTGGCCTTTATTGTCACACAGAGGGTGGGGGCGAAACGGTGAGAGTG
>JARVGS010000472.1:25336532-25347256 GCA_031762315.1 Hypsolebias antenori | reverse complement strand
TTGGATTTTCTACCTGGATTATTGAGCATGAACTTTGATGTTTTGAACCACTTTGGCTGTGGCTGCCTCAGAGGAGTTGAAAGGGGAGAGGGCAGACTCCAGAAATCATCTTATCAACAGCAAACTGGTTGGCCCACTGTGTGATTGTGCTGCTTGTGGGACTGAGTTTGTTTGTAGCTCCCTCGGACTGATGAAGTCCTATGGATGAAGGACAAAATGTTTCAACAATAAAACAAAAGGAAACTGTCCAGATGACCTGACTTAACTTTGTTGGAATAACCCAGATGCGTGTTTTGAGATAATACAGTTTGAGGAGACCTTCTGCTATCAACATCTGGAAAATACTATGTCACTCAAGGGCCACAAGGACTCGTCTAATTCCTGGCGCAAACACCCTCAAGTAGTGTTTCGTCTTTTTGTCTTATATAGACAGTGAACAGGTCAGTGCATCATTCCCACCTATGCGGGGCAGCTGTGGCTGAGCGGTTAGAGCAATCATCCTTCAGTGCAAGTGTTGGGGGTTCGATTCCATCAGCACTCACATGCTGATGGGACACTGTTCCATCAGTGTATGAATGTTCTAAAGCACTGATTAGTCTTTGTATAGATGTAGTAGAATGCTGTATGAATGGGTAAATGAGGCACAGATTGTAGTGTAAAGCGCTTTGAGTATCTTGATAAGATGGAAAGTTTCTATGTAAGTACAGTCCATTTACCATCTATGACTGTAGTGAAAGCTGAGTGGATTGCTAAGATGCAGCTGAACTATGAATAACACATCACAGACATCTACGCCTCCAGATGCAGGAAGAGGGCCACCTGCATCATGAATGACCCCACTCACCCAGCACACACACTTTTTGCCCCGCTCCCCTCAGGGTGGAGGTTAAGGAGCATTAAGTGTAGAACCACTGAACTGAGGAACAGCTTCTACCCTGAAGCTGTTAGACTCATGAACCTCTAACCAGAATAATCAATGTGAAAAATCACATGATGATGCTGCTGATCTGTTTCATGTCGATGTGTTCATTCATGCTCACCTGCTCACACAGACTCATGTTCGTGCTGCTGTTCGACGTATGGGTTTTATACTACTCATGCTTAGCGTTTTGTTAGTTAACGTTTTTCTTAGTTCATATCTTAGATCTTATTACTGTTTTTCTTTTACATTTTATACTTTTTTTGGGATGTGTAACTGGGACCTTGTGTACACAATTTCATTCCACCACGTGTATCACATGTGAAGCGAATGACAATAAAGAACAGCAAATCCTTGAATCCTTGAAAGATTGTTGGCGTGCACATTCAGCTGTCTATTAAATAGACCACTTGCACTACAAGGCATTACAAAAGCAGAAAATTAATAGAGTATTTTAATAGAAAATGTAAGAGATATCTACAGCAGGTAAGATAATAGCTGTTCACATATTTTCAGAAAGTCTGAAGCATCATTTCCATGGCCGGTCAGCTTGTAACCCATGTGTTGGGAACTGTAGAGAGATCAACATCCTCTGGGAGCTCTGCTTCTTTCCACACAAACAATGGCTCCTGAACATCCTGTGAGCGCCATCTGAAAACACGCCTGACCTCACCGGGTGAAGTCGAGCTCAGCAGCAGGAGCCTGAGCAGATGGATCGCGCACGGCAGGCGATGCCTCGGTGAGGAAAGGAGACGAGGAACCGAAAGCCAGGTCGTGTCCCTGGCGCCGAGCCTGATGTGTCTGATAAGGACGACAGGAACACTTCGGTTACCAAACAGAGCCGGTCAGGTGAAACCAAGATGTCAAGCTGCCACGTCCATCAGACGGAGTCAGCAAGCGCTCATGTCAAGCCGAAGAGGAGGCAGCAATTGCACTGGAGCAAGATGGCATGAGACAGGACAAGACAAAATGATGCACTCAAGTATAAAGCAGAATGGGCGCCCTGCTTGTATCGCATGATGATTAATTCCTTTCCAGGTGCAGCAGGCGCTGCATCGTGCAGAATTTGAGAAGACGAGCTGCTTTCACGTTGATGAAATCATCTTGATAGAAATCCTCAGAGGGGATTGTTGAATTCAGCAAACTCCTAGCGACGAGTTTGGTTTAATAAAGAGCTGATTTTCATTTCCCCAACTCCTGTCTTTAAACACTGTATATCTCAAAGTGTTTATTTTTACTTCCTTTGGGTATAAACTCCATAACTTTTAAGTATAGGCTACGATTCTGCACCTAAAATGTATACATTCAAGGAGAATGATCACAGACGCACTCGGTGCTTCCTGATACCCATTATTGTTGGCAGCAGTCCACTTTAACTATGATCAAGTAAGCTGATGAACAAGGCATGAGCTCATGTATCTTGATCAGTATCAAACCCTGTTTCTTCAAGCTGAAGCTATTCAAAGAACTATCTGCAGCAGGTAAGATATTAATTATTCATAACCTTTCCAAAGAATCCCACTTCATTAGATCTGAACCGTCCTTTCAAAGTAGAGTGAGTTACACATGCTGCAAGCTGCCATAAAGACGGGGGTAAAGGTCATTCCTGATAATAACGTTAACCTCAGACAATAACATCACACTCCTTTTAGACAAAATACATTTAAAAAAGTCATGAAATTTCAAAAGGACACTACTATATAAACTTTATCATTGCTGTCAGTTTTTAACATGAAGTATTATGGCGGGAAAATCATGAAGTTCCTGCAGGAAGTGCCCCACGGTGCACCAAGCTACAGCTAGCTGCTGCTATTAACTTTAAAACCCAGTGGAAATAAATTTGTAAAGAAAAACTGACTTCTATGTAAAAGTTTATAAACAGAGTTCATATGAACTGCCATGAGATTCTCTGAAATTAGACATTTTTTAAGTTGTCAGGAATGTTTTTTTGTTCTGTTAGTGTGATTAGCGGTTAGCTTGCAAATGTGGTTAGAACAAACTGAGCTCCTCCAAGGAATTATCTACAACACGAAAGTCATAATACGTAGTTTATAACCTTCACACAGAAACCCATTTTGAGAGATATGAACGGTTACTTTAAGAAAATAAAAGTTTTCAAGTTATTTTGCCCCAGAAAAAAAACCAAAAACACAAAAGAAATCTTTAACTGCATTATTCTTTATGTTTCCAAACCTGAAGAAATGTGTGTTTCTGCATAGATCAATTCTTTGGGCAGAGGGTCTGCAACCTGTGGCTCTGGAGCCACATGTGGCTCTCTGCAGCGGCTCTAAGTTTTGACCAAAACTAACATAAAAATGAAGTGTATTGGTTGTTGTACCAACAATAAGAAAGGTGTAGTTTTAGCAGTTTTCTGGTCATTTATTTTGCCTCCATGTGAATACTGACACTAACATAAAAAGTAATTTCTTGACTACATCATGCTAGTACAAGGATATTCAACTAAATTGCTCAGGGGGGCACAGTTACAGAAAGCCAAGAGCTCAGGGGTTATTGTCATTAATTAAGCTTGTTTTACAGTTTAAAATCTAGTTTTATTTAAAAATGAGCCCACTGATGGGCCGAACTGAGCTCACCGGCAGGCCTGATTTGCCCCCCGGGCCGCCAGTTAATAACCCTGTGCTAGTGGTTTGTTAGCCACTTCTTTAACTCACTTCCAGTCTTTACGGTGTGATCTTTTTCTCGAATCCACAAAATTTGGGTCAGAAATACCTTTAAGGCAAGTTGCTGCGAAGATATGGTGCATTAACTTGATAATAAAAATTAAAGGACAAAACAAAGTCAAAGTAAACAGAAGAACAGTATTTATTTTCATTATAAAATTCAACTACGTATCCACCAAACTGGCCTAATTTTTAACTTTACTATTTCATAATGGGATATTTTATGAATTGTTTTCAAAATTAAAAAGAAAACCCACATAAGCCTGCATACTTGTGCTTGCATAAACCCAGTCTTTATTTTGTTCTAAAATATAAAAAAATCAATAAATATTAATAATTTGATATTTTAGTTTTGCAGCTCCATAAATTAATCTTAGTGTGCAAAGGGGCAGAAATGGCTGTTTTGACCATAAAGGTTGCAGATCCCTATGTGCCGCAATACATAAGTAAAGCCCAATTTGAAATTATTGAACATTTTACTCTGTTTGCATCATCATATGTTCATCCATCTTTGAAAACAGACCCAAAGCTGGGAAAAGTGCCTCATAAGGCACCTGACACCGATCCACAAATGTGATGTCGCAACATTCATGAGACACCTGAAGATCATCAGTGGTTTTAAAGTAATGAGGCTGAACTCGTGGTGGATCCCTCGCTTTCATGAAATAAAGCACAAACTACTGGCATCAAACATGAATAAGCCGTGACGATGTTCTCCTCAAGAGTCAAGGAGAAGAAGATGCCAGACAGTTATCAGCCTCATATATCACCAAACCAGTGAGGACGGTGAAGAGGATACGTAAGAAAAGAAGGGAAGAAGAGCGAGATGGTGTCAAATGCTATCTTTTTTCCCCTCCTTCACATTAAGAATCCTTGACATGGGTGTAATGATACTACTCTTACTCCTTTTAGCACTGCATTTACCTTTTATGTACAGTGGCTGGAGTGCAGGGACGTAAACTGTTTGTCCTCAACATGATCCTCAGGTTAAACCTTATCCCTCATCCAGACCTTAATCTATTCACATGTTACTCCAACACTTATATCTTTTTTCCCTGTTTTAACCATAATAAGTAATAAACGCCAGAGAAACTATAGAGAAACTGCATTTTCTGTGACGTGAAGTGAATGTCAGACGTTAACTGTATGGGATAAATTTTCATTGCTATGCTGATGATACAGTTATATTTCCTTATTTATCCATGAAACCAAATGAATCCAAACAGCCACTCAGACTACAAGTACGTCTTAAAGACATAAAAACTTGGATGAACCTCATTTTTTTTTTTGCTTTTGAACACAGACAACACTGAGATTTTGGTTTTTGGATCTGAGCATCTTAGGAATTAATTTTTTTTTTATCTTTTATTCATTTCAAATAAAATAATACAACAAATGAAGTGACACAATTACACAAGCCTTACATAAAAAAAAAATTAAAATGAAGGGTGGCAGAATGAAGAAAAAATCTTACTGTATTTATTTTCTGCCCCCTTAATACAGAACAATTAATTCAAGCAAATCCATGTAATTATAATCATTATTCGCATACAGAATAATGTTATTAAGTATTATTATTATTGTTATTAAGTATTTCTGAATATTCGGTGGTAATGCACTTATGTGGGCTCTGTATAGAAGAGAAAGAATGTGGTAATCGACCAAATCATGGAATTTTAACAATTTCAGTTTATAAAACAAGACATTTGAAGGGTGACAATAGTTTTTCCGAGTAATTATTCTTATGGCTCTCTTCTGCAACACAAGAACCGGCTCGGTAAAGGTCTTGCATGCTTTACCCCAAATTTCAACACAATAAATAATATGCGTGACAATTATTGAGTTGTACAACAAGTAAAGAGCTTTATCGTCCAATAAATTTCTAACTCTGTACAGAACCGCAATTGATTTTGCAATCCTTTTCTTAATGTCACTTATATGATGATGTTTGATTAAACTACACCTCCCAAAATCCAGTTCTGTAACATGACGTCACCACGCAGAGGTGGGGCATGCGCAGTCCCGTCCGTGTTTTATTTTCGGGGTTTATTTATTTATTTATTGGATTCAATTTTTTTCCCCCTCGCGCTCGGAGGGTGAAGCGGCACCTGCAGTCACCTGTGTGATGTAATGAAGGAGGTGAAACGCGTCTCGCGGCAACAGAAACGATCCACATCACGCACGACACGCAGCCAGCGCCGCACAATAGACACGAGAACAAAAGCCGCGCGCAGCGCTCAGCTCCTTACGCATGTTACTGCGCGGGGAGGGGACTAGTTCCTGCGGAGGGTTACACGTGAGCGTGCATCTGAGCGAGAGTGAGGCGTTTGGATGTTTGTGCGTGTTTTTGTGAGCGTTTGAGTGCGTTCTCCTGAAGCCTCGCGGGAGGAAGAGGAGAGCGTTCAGGGGAGAGAGGGAGGCAGACTCGCACTGCAGACGGACGGAGAGAGGGGAGTGAATGGGCACGACTCATCCAGCGGCTCTGCGCCCTTCACCTCATCCCGATCGATCCGTTTGGTAATCGAGACGTTCCGAACCCGCGCGGTCCGCGAGGCTGGCCGGAGCCCGGAGGAGCGATGGGACGCAGATGAAGCAGCCCGGAGCGGAGAGCAGCAGCCCGGCGGAGGAACAAACAAGGAAGCGCTGAGCCGAAGCTAACGGCTAACAGGGGCTGGAACCGATTCTGATGATCGAACGAGGAGCATGCGAGCCGATAGGAAAAGGTGAGAGGCCGCCGTGCGTGGGCGCGTGTCCGCGGCCGGGTGCTGCCCGCCCGCTGCGCCCCAACACCGGGACGCCGAAGGAGGAAGCGAGCGCAGGGGGCGGACGAGCTGCTAGCATGCTAACACGTTAGCACGCCTGTCGCTGCTTTTCCTCCAGGTGCGGGGCTGCGGGGATGGACGTGGTGGCGTACAGGTGTGGTGTGTCGTTTCACTGGCACATTGCAGCGCGTGCGGCCGCCCGCAGGTGACTGAATACAGGTAACTGTGACAGCTGTGGCTGTTAGCCTTTAGGCTAACGCAGGCGTTCATCAGAACTGCTGCCGGAGCTCCTCACTGCTGCCAATCCAGTTAAAAACACGAGGAAGTGCAAACATCTGAAGAACATCTGTCTGTTTCCAGCTCCACATCCAGATGTTGCAGTGAGTTACCTGAAAACGCCCTGAGCTGGGCTGCTTTCTGCTGAGATCACTCGGCTGAAACCAACGCCAGAACATCTGGAGAGGAGAGCGCAGCTGGAAGAATCGGTCCCTTCATCTGCCTTCTTCAGAACCGAAGCGGTTCGGACCTTCAGGTCCAGTGAAGCAGATTCTGTGGGTTGAGATGGTAAACAGGAAGTGAAGGTTGTAAAGTTCTTCATGTTTCTGCGAAGCAGACATGGATTCAAACCATGCTGTGACCTCAGCTCAGCCACGGTTCAGGAGCTGAGGAGAACCGCTGATGGACCTTTTAGGAGAAGACTCGTCTTTTTCTTGAGGGAGGGTTCTGGCTGTTCTTGTCCATCATGATTGGGCTGAAGCTCTGGACTGCAGGCGGTCCGTTCAGCCTCAGAACTCTTCTAATTAAACCTTTCAATGGCTGCAGGATGAAGGCGCTCTGAACTCTGCTCAGTCATGTTGCTGCCTTTCCAGATGTTCTGATCCATCAGCTTACAGACACAAACCTTCAAAGGTGCTGGACGTTCCTACCCTCTGGTTCTGGAACACGAGTTCTCAAAGGAACCTTTTGGTTTGTGTTCCTCAGAGCACTTTGTCTCGGAGCGTTGTAAGAACAGACGACCTGTTTGGATCGTGTTGGGGAGTTTCTACGATCTCTGCTCCACCACGAGCCCGACACGTTTCTCACGGCGATGGTCCAGGGTCTGGTTCTGATGATGCTCGGGTCGGTCCACGTTCTCTGTTCCTGACCTGCTTCCTGTTGAACGTCTTTCAGCATTTCAGTGTTTCTTGTTGGATTCTGATGAAAACAGATTTCAAGTTTAGTTTTAGATAGAAACACTTTTTTAAAATTTTCTCACGTTTTAAATTTCAGTTTTATCCACATTCAGTTAAACGTTTTTAAAACGTTTTCAAAATTTAAGCTGCAGCAGAAGACGAACCGACCACGACATGAACGTTAATGAACGTTGGGGTCTAACACGGCTGCAGTCGGCCTTGCTTCAACTTTAGGCCTGGTCTCGGTCAGCAGCTGGCATTTCCAGAAACACCTGAGTCACCTGAAGCAGCGTCCAATCAGAAGTCTTCATTTGTTACCCTGCCAGTCAGAATGAGCTGAAGCTCCACCCATCAGAGCAAACTCTGGGTGTCCTCCAGCTTGGACCCTGAAAACCTCCCTGAGGATCACGCAGACCTCAGGTGGACTCTTCTGAACTCCCACTTGGACCGTCCTGACAGTGAAGCACGGAGGGGGTGTGTCATGATGTGGGGCTGCAGAAACAACATGACTGCTGTTTGTTACAACAGACGTCTCATAATAACAGATAATACCATTTATTAATAATTATTCAGCCTCACAGAGTGTTTCAGACTCGGAGGGTTCTGGCTGTTGTAATTAATGGTAACAACTTAGATGTCCCAGCTTTCCTCCAGGCCTTGAACACAGCACAAATTTCTCACACTGCGGAGCTGAAGGAGTGTGCACGTTGGCTGGTTTCTACCCAGTCTGTGTCCACTCAGTTTATTCAGAAACCTCTGAGTGGGACTGCGACGTCTGTGAGGCTGAGGGTAAAAACGAACAGGTGTGAAGCAGAGCCACGTCTCATTCATCCTTTCTGCAGTCTGAGGGGGCTTGACACGCCGCTCTGATGGATCCCACCAACCAAGCGTCTCGTCTTCCTGTCTCCAGCTGACTTGTTCGGGGATGTCGGGCAGTAAGGCGCTGGGCGGGGGGGCTGGCGGCGCGAGGCGCAGGCGGACCCGGTGCCGGCGCTGCCAGGCCTGCATGAGGACGGAGTGCGGAGAGTGCCACTTCTGTAAGGACATGAAGAAGTTCGGAGGGCCCGGCCGGATGAAGCAGTCCTGCCTGCTGAGGCAGTGCACGGCGGTGAGCCCCTCACACACACACACACACACACACACACACACAGAGCAGGGGGAGGGGCATGTGGGGGTTTTGGCGTTTAGGGTCAGGATAGTTTAATGCCTCGTGAGCGACTCGACAGATTTTAATGAAACTTTCAGAAAACCATCGCTGGACCGAAACAACCTGATGCAAGATGGCTGCCACAATTAGTTCACCTTAGTTTGCACAAAAATATTTCAACCTCAGAGAATTTAAAAAACTCAGAGCTAAAGTTTGACGTGGTAGTAGCTGAGGGTCATCCCGACTCAGACTCTGAGTGCCAACAGATCAGAGGGTTGTTTTCAGGGTTTGACCAAAAACACCGGGTTAACACCTGGACCGGGTTAACACCTGGACCTGGACCAGGTTAACACCTGGACCTGAACCGGGTTAACACCTGGACCGGGTTAACACCTGGACCTGGATCGGGTTAACACCTGGAACAAACCAGAATAGACCTAAACTACAGATCAGCTGGTCCAGGCTGAACGATCCCGGTGGTTCGGATTTATTCCAACCAAAGTTTGCTGTTTTTTTTAATCCTCAGCTAATAATAATAAAAATAATATTGAATTTAATTTGTAACACATTAACAAAAATCTCAAATTGTTCATCTCAACTGGTTTAACAGAGCTTGTCTTCCTGACTGGTTCTGGGCCTGGTCAGAACCGGGTCGTGTTAAGAGTTGAACTGAAACACACAGCTCAGATAACCCTCCACACACCTTCAGACTCTGCAGCGTTTGTGAGGACTGGACCAGAACCCTGGTGCCGGGTCCATCCCTCTGTGAAGTCTCCTGGTCCTCACAGAGTCACACGCTCATTTCTGAAGGTGTGTGTGTGTGTTTGTGTGTGTGCGTTTGTGTGTCGAGTCTTCAAATAGCATCAGTGCGAGCTGGAACCCAGCAGGCGACGTTGCTGGGTTTCCGTGGCAACCGGAGGATGTTGCCGGTGCTGCGAATGAGCTGGAGTTGGCTTTGATCCATCAGTGTGGTGAGGAAGGAGGCGCTGCTCCTACAGCTCAGGAGGAGATGCGCTCATTTATCGGGGAGTGGGGGGCGGGGGTAAATTCATGACACAATTATTTAGCTGGACTTTGATTTACATATTGTAAATATATATAATTTACATTTCCTTTATTTTGTAACAAGTTCTAAAATGTATTTTATATAGTCTGTTTCTTAGTCCCTCATTTACGTTACTTGTTTATTATTTGGTGCTGCACTTTATTTATTTTAGTGTTTTTTTTTTTCAGACTCATGTTCGTGCTGCTGCTGTTCAGCGTATTGTTTGTGTACTACTAGTGTTTAGCGTATTTCTTAGTTCATATCTTAGATCTTATTACTGTTTTTCTTTACATTTTATACTTTTGTTGGATGTAACTGTGACCCTGTGTACACAATTTCATTCCACCTCTTGTACCACATGAGATGCGAATGACGACAAAAAACCTTAATCTTTAACTTTTTTATTTGAACTCACCTGTGTGTCTCTGGTCTTCCTGTGTTCACCTGTCTCCACAGCCCGTGTTGCCTCACACAGCAGTGTGTTTTGCGTGTGGTGAGGCGGGGAAGGAGGACACGGTGGACTCTGAGGAGGAGAAGTTCAGTCTGTCTCTGATGGAGTGTACCATCTGTAACGAGATCATCCACCCCAGCTGCCTGAAGGTCAGTCTCAGAGGATCACAGGTTAATCTCAGCTGGTCTCAGTTCAGTCCCAGCTGGTCTCAGTTCAGTCCCAACTGTTCTCAGGTCAGTCCCAACTGGTCTCAGTTCAGTCCCAGCTGGTCTCAGGTCAGTCCCAGCTGGTTTCAGGTCCGTCCCAACTGTTCTCAGGTCAGTCCCAACTGGTCTCAGTTCAGTCCCAGCTGGTCTCAGGTCAGTCCCAGCTGGTCTCAGGTCAGTCCCAGCTGGTCTCATGTCAGTCCCAGCTGGTCTCATGTCAGTCCCAGCTGGTCTCAGGTCAGTCCCAGCTGGTCTCATGTCAATCCCAGCTGGTCTTAGGTCAGTCTCAGCTGGTCTCATGTCAGTCCCAGCTGGTCTTAGGTCAGTCTCAGCTGATCTCA
>JARVGS010000472.1:25319440-25330159 GCA_031762315.1 Hypsolebias antenori | reverse complement strand
TGTCTCTCCTGAGGGTCTCACCTGAGTGTCTCTCCTGAGGGTCTCTCCTGAGGGTCTCACCTGAGTGTCTCACCTGAGTGTCTCTCCTGAGTGTCTCTCCTGAGTGTCTCTCCTGAGGGTCTCTCCTGAGGGTCTCTCCTGAGGGTCTCACCTGAGTGTCTCAGCTGAGCGTCTCACCCGAGTGTCTCACCCAAATTTCTCACCTGATTGTCTCACCTGTCTGTCTCTCCTGTGTGTCCCCCTCAGGTCTCCAGGAGCTGAACGTGTCTGGCTGTGCGTGGCCTGCGGTCTCTGCTCTGTGTCAGACAGTCTGTCCCTGTCTGAAGGTGTTGGACCTCAGTAGAGTCGAGGACCTGAAGGACTCCCACCTGCGGGAGCTGCTTGCCCCCCCACCTGACACCCGGACAGGTGAGACCCCCACCTGCACACTCTGAGCTGCCTTAGTGGTTTGGAAGGAGTTCTGAAGGTTCTGCTCTCTGGTTGGTCCATCAGCTCACGGCGAGGGCAGAGTGGGGCGGTTCCAGAACCTGTCGGAGCTGCGATTGGCCGGTTTGGACCTGACGGACGCGTCGTCCCGCCTCCTGGTGCGTTATGTCCCCCACCTGAGCCGTCTGGACCTGAGCCACTGTGTGAACATCAGCGACCAGGCGATGCACACGCTCACCTCCCCCACCTCCCCGCTGAAGGAGAAGCTCACCTACATCAACCTGGCAGGTGAGGGTCGGTCTGAGTACACTCCTCCTCCTCCTCCTCCTCCTCTTCATCACTGTCTTTCTCCTGCAGGTTGTGTGAAGGTGACGGAGCAGAGCGTCCTGCTGCTGCGACTCTGCCCCACCCTGCAGACCGTGGACCTCCGCTGCTGCTCCCTCCTCTCTGCTGAGACTGGACAGCTGCTCTCCTTCCCCTCTTCCTCCACCTCCTCCTCATCTACAACCTCCTCTTCCGCCACCACCATCACCACTACCGTCGCTGTTTTGTCCTCGTCCTCCTGTCCTCCTGACGACAGAACATTGCTGAAGAACAGCTAAAGTCCTCCCAAGTCATGGGACTCTTGAGTCCAGATGGTCTACAAGCCCCGCCTCCATCCTCATTACACTACAGACAGGTGAGGATGAGGAGGAAGAGCACTTCCTGTTGCCGAGGAGGAAGAGGAGGGACGTTTAATGGAACAGTTGTTGGTAATAGTTAAACATAGAAACCTGAGCATGTACATATTTGTTCTCTGTACAATTTTGGGTGTGTGTATATATCTGTAGTTTACTGTAAATGACCTTTGACCTTCCTCCACCTCGCCACCCCTTCGCTCCTTCCTCCTTTTGATCAATCACGACGCTACACGCCCGTCTGCTCGTCAGTCGCTGCAGAAAGATACTCAGATTCAGCTGCTGCCGTCTAAATGCCAACACACACACACACACACACACACACACCTGTAGACATCAACAAACACCGAGCTGAGGTCAATCAGTCATGTGACGTCGGACCGCCGCAGTGACATCACGTAAACGTCAGGAACATCTTCAAATCTGATCAGTCATGACTTTACTGATTATTTGGAATCATTTTTGTGTAATAATTGAAAACATTTGTTAGGCTCCTCCCCCACCTCATTGAGATGTCTCAAGCTCCTCCCCCACCCCGACAATCTGTCTCCAGGTCAGTTCAGGTGGTTTTCTCGTGTCTAAACTCTTCTAGAAGCTGGAAGCTGCAGAAACTGGACGAATAATCAGACGAGTCGATCGTCTTCCAGCTGATTGATTCATGAGCAGCTGATGAAACTATTGATCCGTACTAATCAGTTTTGATCTGTACTGATCAGTTGGGTTTTTGGTGTTTCTGTCATGGTGGACTCAGTTCTGGACCTCCCGGGGAACTGGTCCAACAGCTGGCTGGTTTTACTGGGAGCCAAAGGTTTGAGGCGGAGCTGCTTCCTGTCACTCCTGATCGATCAGTAAATGGGTGAGTTGATTTCTCTGCAGGTGTGGGTGTGGCTTCCATCAGAGGTGTGTGCGTGTCCCGATCAGACAGATGTATCATTGTTTGTGTATTTGTAGTTTATTTTTGTAGTTTATTTTTCTCAGGAATTTTTTTTTTTTTTTAAGTTTAATTTATTCAAAGAACTCGGTCCGGTCCGAACGGTTCTTGCTGCGTCTTCTCTGTCCCAGACGCCACTTCCTGTCTCTGCTGCGAGACAGGAAGTTTCTTTTAATGGTCCAGACTGAGAGAGAGCAGCCAAAGTCCTGCTAATCCGGACCACTTCACCAGAACTACAGCAAAGTCTGGATCCTCTGAGAGAAACCAGGCTGGAGTCCGCTCGCTGCCGTTTTAAAGAAATGAACTGATCTGAGGTCAGCCCTCAAGAGTCTGTTGAGGACGACTCTCAGTGACCACCACGCCAAACGTTAGTCTGTAAAACAGAGCTGAGGCATTTTTGTTGGTTAGATGTGGCAGCCATCTTGGATTCTGAGGTGTACCTGCCGGTCCAGTTCCTTCCACAGCTCAGGGAGCGATCTGATCCGAGTTCACATTTTCAGAGATTGACGGGTTCTGGTTCTGCTCAGTTCTGCTGGATTTCTCTGGTTCTGCACTTTGAACTGGTTCAGAACAACTACATGTTCAGAACCTTAAACCTGGTTTGAGTTTCTGTCCCAGAACCAGTCATCCAGGATCCTATCGGGATGTCTTGTTAGAGGGTTCTGAGACCCGGGTCTCTTATGTTCTGAATGGTAGGAACTGGACTCACAGTCTGTAAACGGATCTGTTCTGTTTTGGATCAGGTGGACTGGGTTCTACACCGGTTCGTGTTCTTAAATCTCCTACAGTCTGGATCAGAACCTTGTGTTCTGGTTCAGTACTGGTACAGTTGTGGTTTGGGTCGTGGCTGCAGAGCTTCCTTCTGGTTCTGATCCAGATGGTCTGAAATTACCGGTAGATTATTATTTTTCTTTTTGTTTTGGGCCTCAGCTGTGGTGCGTTCACTGTCCACACAGGCTGTGGGACGTTTGTGTGTCCATTTGGCTGCCCGTCCTGAGAGGCAGCAGCACTGAGGGGGGGTGGGGTGGGGGGGTCAGATTTTATTTTTAACGAGCGTCACGTCGACTCCAACAAAAACTTTATCATCAGGTCCAACGGGTCGTGGTTCTGCTGTCGCTGCTGCTTGGGGTCGGTTCTCCGCAGGGTTTTTGTTGATCTGAATGTTGCTGCGGCGACGCCTCGTGCCATAAACGCAGCTTTGATCTTTGTGTTGAAACGAGTTTTTAATGTCGATCAAACACGACGGCCGGCTGAGGACGTTCTCGTCAGACATATCTCCTCTGGATCTTAGTAGAATAAATCCAAACCTTTTGTTGCCGTTTTAAGATGCACTGGATCCGCCTCGTCGTCCCGTTCCCTGGTTTCTGCCAAACGTAGATTTTGTTGTGAAAAGGGGCATTTTTTTTGGCTGTTTTTCTTTGTTTTTATACTTTGTCCATGACTCTTCCATTGTGTTGATGGAAAACTGAAAGAAAAAGACAAAAACTCAAGGCAGCTACATATGAGTGACTACTGCGATGACAAATAAAGAAGCAATGGGTTTGTTTTTGCTGCGTGTGAGCTGTGTGTTATTCTCAGAACGTGATGAAGTAAAGCTCTCCTAAATGTTTTTATTCAAATGTTGTGCCAATAGCGTCTGAACTAAATCAAAATCTGTGAAGAGCTAAGTCCAGGAGCTGCTGATCCTCATCGCAGGGGGGACTGCCTCAGCTCTGGAGCATCCAGGGGTGTGTGAACACAACGCCAAGGTGGAAAGACATCAGCAATGAACTCAGCAGTTGCTGCCCGTCAACCTGAGAAGGGTCAAAAGTCATCTGGAGTCCAGCTGACAGTCTTCACATTCACCCTGAAGGTCAGACCATGCAGTGACTACAGACCTCAGTCAACAGGTCAAAGGTTAAAAAAAAATTGTTGCTATGGAGGCGGCTTCTCATGCTCCCAGGATTAAGCCTTATTTTGATTTTAATTCCTATGAGGCTGTTAAGTACAGCTCAACTGAACTGATGGCCGTCAGAGACAGTTCGGTCATTAATATATCACCGAGGCTGAAATCTGCACTCGGCAGACAGCGGCTCATCAGGACAACGGAATGGCGCAGCAAAGTGCGAGGTACAACGGTCAAGAGGGAACGACGTACCCAGAAACAGAAGAGGGGGAAGAGTGGGGTACGTTGGCCCAGCTAAAGGCTAGAAGGCCACCAGTTACTCTCGTTCTGGCCAATGTCCGCTCACTGGACAACAAAATGGACTTGTTACATCTGAGGATGAGTGTTTCTGCAGAGATGAAGATCTGTGCTGTTCTTTGCCCAACGGAAACCTGACTGAACAACATGCTGGACTCAGCTTTCCAGATCAATCGTATTCAGTTATTCCGAGCGGACCGTGACCATCGGTCGGGTAAAACACTGGGGGGGGAGGACTCTTAATGTTCGTGAATGAAGATTGGTGAATGAACTGTGGACTGGTAAAAAGCTACTGCTCTGAAGTGATAGAACTTATGCCTGTGAAATGTCGGCCGTACTGTCTGCCACAGGAGTTCACTGCAGTGTTTGTCACCATTGTTTACATCCCGCCAGGTGCTAATGCTAATGAAGCATCAAAGGAGCTGTATGCCACCATTAGCTCACTGCAGATAAAGCACCCGGAGGCGTTTTACGTGGTTGCAGGGGACTTCAACCACGTGAAACTGACAAGACACCCTGCCCAGTTTTTACCAGCATGCTACCTTTCCTACACGAGGAGACAACACTCTGGACTGTGTGTACAGTAACATTCGTAGTGCGTACAGAGCTCTTCCTTGCCCCCGTCTTGGCCTCTCCAACCACATCTTAATCCTGCTGGCACCAGCATATCGTCCGCTGATGAGATGGATTAGGCCAACAAAGAAGACAGTGTGACCCAGGGATGTTTGTAGACTCTCTGCTCCAGGACTGTTTCCAGTGCACAGATTGGCAGGTCTTCAGAGAGGCGGCTACATATGAAGGAGAGGTGGACCTGGAGGAATACACCTCTGTTCTTGGCTTCCGCTCCAAGCACGCTGATGATGTCATCACCACCAGGACTGTAGCCTGTTATCCGAATCAGAAACCCTGGCTGAATGCTGAGGTGAGAGCGCTGCTGAAATCTAGGGACGCTTTGTTCAGGACGGGTGAGGCATCACACTCCGAGAGGTGAGGAAAAGACTGACTGCTGGCACTGCAAGGGCCAAAGCCACATATGCCCAGAAAATTCAGGTTCACTTCATCACCATCGACCCCCGGCGCATGTGGAAGGGCATCACGTGCATTACGAACTACAACATCAGGGATGCACAATGCCCAAGGGATCCCTCATTGCCAGATGCACTCAATAAGTTCTATGCTCACTTTGAGGATCCTAACACCGCCCGGTGACACACCCCTCTGTGTGATCACAGAAGATGTGAGGAAGACACTCCAGGGATTCAACCCCCGTCAGGCTGCAGGCCCCGACCACATCCCATGGTGGGTACTGAAAGACTGCGCACACCAGCTGTCTGAGGTGATGGCGGACATCTTCAACACCTCACTGACTGTCCCCACCTGCTTTGAGTCTGCCACTATTGTCCTTGTGCTCCACAGTGACAGGCCTGAATGACTACCAACCTATAGCCTTAACATCGGTAGTTATACTTCGAGAGGTTGGTCATAACCCACATCAAGGACCCCATTGACGTCACTGTGGACCCACATCAGTATGCCTACAGAAGGAACTGCTCCACTGCTGATGTTATCTCATCGGTGGTCCACACAGCCCTCACCCACCTGGAGAGCAGAAATTCTTACATCCGTCTGCTCTGTCTGGATTTCTCCTCAGCCTTCAGCACCATCATCCCACAGACACTGGTGCAGAAGCTCTCCTTTTCTTGGACTGAGTCCCACACTGGGGAACTGGATTCTAGACTTCCTGATGAACAGACCTCAGACTGTCAGGATCCACAACATCGTCTTCTCCTCCATGACCCTCAATACTGGCTCGCCCCAGGGCTGCGTGCTGAGCCCCCTCCTGTTCACGCTGTTCACATATGACTGCTCAGCTATACACCCCAGCTGCCATATAGTGAAGTTTGTGGATGACACAGCAGTAGTGGGATGCATCACGAACAATGATGAGGAGAGGAGAGAGGAGGTGGAACACCTGGTGCAGTGGTGCAGAGGCAATAATCTCTGCATCAATGTGAAGAAGACCAAGGAGATGGTGGTGGATTTCAGAAGGGACAAGGATCCTCTTCATCTCCTACACATCGGAGGAACAGCTGTGGATGTGGTCTCCTGCTACAGGTACCTGGGGGTGCATATATCCAGTGACCTCACCCTGAGTGACAACACTTCCTGTCTGGTCAAGAAGGCCCACTAACATCTCTACTTTCTCAGAAAGCTGCTGCAGCTAGCTGGACTTGGGAGCTCTGTCCTGAGGAGCTTCTATCACTGTGTGGTGGAAACCATTCTCTGCACCTGCATCACCGTGTGGCATGACAGCTGCACTGTATGCAGGTCTGATACTAAGGGAGCCCTCAGTAAGATCTATACACTGCTCAGTTCATATCCTGAGACCAGTTTGAACTCCCTTAAACTGAAATGAGAAATGAACTTGGAGGAATCCATATCAGACAATCTGGAGAAAGATCATTAAGAACATTTACTGAGCTTCAATCTGTTCGAAACTTTCTATAATTCAATTCAAGATGGTACACCAGCTGCACTGGTCCAAAGACAAGTTGTCCAAGATCAAAACTGACCAGGATCCTGCATGTAATCATTATAAACAAACTCCAGCTACACTCTTTCATACATTCTGGACCTGTCCCAAACTACATACTTTTTGGCAATTTATTTTTGACATCTTCTCTGGAATGTGTGGTAAAACTGAGCACCCATCGCCATTCATCTCACTGTTTGGGGTGGTCCCTGTGGATACGTCCTACAGCAAGTACAAGAAGGATGTGATTGCTTTTGGCTCTCTTCTGGCCAGAAGACTGGTTTTGTGCAATTGGAAGGACCCCCCACCCCAGCATATATATACATTGAATAAGAGAGATTATATATTATTATAGTATAGTATCATTTATTATTGTATTCATAGTATTATGTATTATTATATACATCTAGAAAAACTAAGATATACCCTGAAGGGTTCTGTCAAAAGATTATGGGACACTTGGCAACCTTTTATGTTTTATGTGGAAAACATGTCTGTGCCTGTGAAATTCATTTTAGTTCATTTATGTATGTGTGACTGATCTGGTGTGGGAGGGGTAGAAGGTTTTTTTTTTTTCTGTTCTTGATTTTAAAAAAAGGAAATGGTTTCCAGATGACATTTACTACTTTTTTACTCTTGTCGTCTGTAAACATTTGTTGAATCACAAATAATAACACAACGGCAGTCCCAAAATGTAGATATTTATCTTTTTTTTTAGGGTTTTCCTTTCTCCGCAGACAAGATATGTCCTCCCATACACACACTCTCGCTGCACTACCTGGACAGCCCATAAGCTGCTAAATATATTCCCCAACAGGCGATACTCATATCCAAGCTGTGAGACACAATTTTGGAGGCAGGTTGGCAGGAAACACTTCCTCCAGGCGATGATTGAAAGCACGCCATGCATCCACTTCTCTGCTGATCTCATTAACAGAAACAGCAGCTGGTCTATTATCTGGGAAATTTGAAAAATATCATTGTCATCAGTGGAGACTGATCATAGAAACACCCATGGCTCAGACAGAGCTTCTCCACGTACACTGACACATGCACACTAGTAAAGAATCAACTATGGCAGGAAATTGTCATAAGAGACTTTTTCTTGGTACTTACTAAAAGTAATTATACTGAAGCTAATGGTTGAAAAATAAGCAATGTCTATTTGAAAGACAAAGGAAACAACTGTGACCACTTTATTTAGTACACATTTGAAATATAATTGTTTGTACCAAGACAAAGCTTGTTTTACAACTTTTGTTGTAATATTGCAAAAAATTATTATCAGGGGTCAAAGTGGAGGAAGGTGACATTCTGAAGTACATTCAATTAAAATTTTAAGATTGTGTCTTCCAATTATCATGATTAAATTGGTTTAGACATTTTTAAGTAACCAACTATGTTAGATAACCTTTTTTTAGTGGCCTCTGAGCTGCGAAAAGACAAGAGGTTTAATAATTATTCAGTTATTGGCCAAAAGTGATTCATACACATGAAGATGCCCTTTAACAACATTCAGGCTGTGCAGTCACACACAAGCTTCATGAATAGACATATTCATACACACAACAGAGACATTTATCTTCCTACTTAAGCAACTTCTTAACACCATCTCTCTCTCATCCTGCTTCCTGTCTCTGACTGTGATTCATTCTCATTGTCTCATCAAGGTTATAGGCACGCACACACTTAATTATGGGGCTCCACGAAAACCATTGCACCACCTGTTTCCTCAAAGCTAAAAAATGTTATGACTTTAAAAGCTTAAAAGTGTCTAAGTGTGAATTGGTCTAAGTGAAGTATGCAACAGGATAGACTCGATCAGAAAGTAAAGACGTGAGATGAATTAAAAAAAAATGTTTTCACAATTTTAAGGGCAGCATGGTGGCACAACTGGTAGAGATGCTGCCTCTCAGCGAGCAGGTCTCCAGTCCAAATCCCAGTCCAAATCCTGGTCCAGGGCCCTTCTGGGTGGAGTTTGCATGTTCTCTCCGTGCATGCGTGAGTTTTCTCCAGGTACTCCAGTTTCCTCCCACAAATCGAAAACATGTATGTTAGCCTGACTGGTTACTCTAAATTGTCTCTAGGTGAGAGAGAGAGTGAATGGTTGTTTGTCTCGTTTGTCTCTGTGTCCCTGTGATGGACTTGCAAGTACCTCACCCCTCTCACAGTGATTGCCGGACATGGGCACCAGCAACCCCCGTGACCCAAAATGGAAGAAGAGGGCAAAAGATAATGGATGGATGGATGTTTTCACAATTTTAGTGTGTGTAACAGTTTTCTTTAAAATAAATTAAAGACATCAATGTCTGACCCTAAATCATAAACTGTGTGTGCATTTAAAAGGGAATACCATTGGCATAAAGTATTATAGGTGTTATTTAAGGTAGTTCCTGTGGCAAATTCAGCCCTGAGGTTATTACTGTTTGGTGTGAGGTGAAAACACACATCGTGTTCAGCTTCTATGTTCACAAACATAATTTTACTGGATTTGCTTGCAGGAAATGCAGGTAGAAGAACTCACTGCTGTCAGGCATACATTACAGGCTGACCTGGAGACGTCCATTCGCCGCATTGTTGATCTACAGGCCGCCCTGGAGGAGGTGGAGTCAAGCGATGACAGTGATACTGAAAGGTAGTTAGACTCCAGTGAGATATTTAACTGATTAATCAAATCTGATTTTTTTTTACTTGGTCTTTCACCACTCTGTTCTTAAATCCAGTGTTCAAACTGCTGTGGAATCCTTTACTCAAAAGAAAGAGCTGTAAGAAACTCATGGCTGTGTGTGTGAGCTCGCAGTGTTTGGTTGTGATTTTCAGGCTTGTGGGTGTGACCCATACAGCAGGTGTCAGCAATAAGCATTTTAGAATGCTCAGTAAAAAAAAAAAACAAAAAAAAAAACTGCCTTTTAAAGGATAATTCTAGTCATATGTAACTTGTTCTTGTCATAATTTCAATCCTTGCTTATCACTGAACTCACTGAAGCAGCTGGACAATTTAGACCCAAAGGTGAAGAACCAACCATAACTCACTGACTGAAGACTGAAACAGGTCACTCAAAAATACACCTATCATTTCTAATCAGATAAAAATTTGGTGATGTTCAGTTTGAATATTTTTTCTTTACAAATGCTTTCCAGTATCTATAGAATCTCATGAAAATAATGTATTCACCCTTTAAACAAAACACACGTATTTTCAAACCACACTGAACTTTTTTCTTGCAAGCTTCTGATTTCTCAATAGCACCAAATCAAACTGGCTCCACTCGAGGCATCTGTGCGTTTAGCAAGTCCTGAAGTTCTTGCTTAATGCTTGGAAGAAGTTGGTTATATATATTTTTTTGTTCCAACTTACATATTTCTTTTCTACAAAAGGTCAAAGAATCACTGGCAGTGTCTATAATTTCCCCACCACTATAACATGCCACCTGGCAGTATCAGTATGCACACTCGAGGCTGTAAATTGTACCTGCTTGCCATCTATAATAGCTACCCCTCTTGATTTAGATTCAAAATTGAACCGAACACCTGACCAGATCAGTTTTTAAATCAACTTTTCAATATCTGCAGAGCACACATGGGTCTCATGTAATAAGGCAATATCAGAGTTCATCTGTTTTAGATGTGACATAATTTTCTGGAATTTTACTGGACCATTAAGGGATTTTACATTCCAGCTTATACAATTAACTGGGCAGCCACTCGAGTGGCCAACGTCCTTAATGCTGGTCATGGTTGAACAGCAAAAAATAATTTACTCACAAAATATCACAAGCCAATACCTAATTAAAAAAAAAGGCTGATCTGGTACAAACCTCTCCCTGTCTCCTTCCCAAACATGGAGAGAACAAAAGACACTGTCAACTGAAAATCCACACATTAGTGCTTCACCTAGAGAACACACTGCAACTATCTGGGCTCTCGTCTGCCCACATATGCTATAAGTATTAATAAAAAAAAATAATTA
>JARVGS010000472.1:25297612-25311137 GCA_031762315.1 Hypsolebias antenori | reverse complement strand
CTGCGCCGCACACCCGTTCTTAAGTCCGAGTTGCTGTAAGTCGAGGGCGCCTTAAGTCGAGGACTACCTGTATATCATGATATACTTTTAATCAATAACCGTGAAATGAGTTTTAAGCACATTTTCATTATTTCAATATGATTACAGCGTTTCACTGACTTGTTTATATTTCTGTTCCGGTTCAACCAGCGGCCGTTTCAACCCGAACAGAAAAAGCCACGACACAACACACAAAGTGCGTGGTGATGTACACCACACACACACAGCTCGAGTCCAGGAGTCAGTGGTAGCAGGCTAGATTTCGCTTCAAAATGAGTGCCCATGACCGTCAGAATGTGACCGAGCAAGCTTTCACAAGTGAAGAGGAAGCAGACGACATAATTGATAAGAGAGGAAAGACTTAATTCGACGGTGTGGAAGTGGTTTGGCTTTCTAAGATCCGATAAACTGCAAGTTTCGTGTGCAGCAAAATGTGCCGGAGAGTCGTTCCAACTAGTGACTGGAACACATCTAACTGATGAAGCACAATAAAAGTTTGAGCCAACGTCCCTGAAAGAGAAACCCATGCAGCAAATGTTTCGGTTATGTTGTTGTTTGACGTTAAAACGTTTAATACTGACAAAGTTGAGAGTTTTATGTTTATTTGACGGTGAGTTCAAATTTCTTTGAAGGCTAAATATAAATAAAAGGTGAACATTAATTTATTTGTACAGTTTTTCTGAGGCTTTTATATGTTTATATCTATCAAACTATATTGTTGTCGACTGAAATTAAGAAATGTATCGTGATAAGTTTTGGCCGTATCCTCCAGCCCTAGGCTGAGGTCATAAACTTGGTTCCAATCTTACTGGTACCCTCGGTTCTGTTGGGTCAGCTGGGTCTCTGGTGTCTCTGCAGGATCCCGAGCAGCTGCAGGATAACGCCAACCAGATCCTGACGGCCATCATCCAAGGCATGAGGAAGGAGGAGCCCAGCAACAACGTGAAGCTGGCCGCCACCAACGCTCTGCTCAACTCGCTGGAGTTCACCAAAGCCAACTTCGACAAGGAGGTACCAGGACCGTCTGGGTCCAAGCCCATGATACAGATTCTGGTTCCAGTTTAGTTTTGCAGATGAAACAGAATGCTTCAGTGAGAACCTGTTTGTTTTCAGACAGAGAGACACTTCATCATGCAGGTGGTCTGTGAGGCGACTCAGTGTCCCGACACCCGGGTGAGTACCATCCGAACCGCCCGTTAGAAAGTCCAGCCTGTTCGGCCCCTAACTGCCCTGTCCTAAACCTGCTTCGTGGTGCATTCAGGTGTTTCTGTAACTTGTCTTTGTGGTGCGTTCAGGTGTTTCTTTAACTTGTCGGCGTGGTGCGTTCATGTGTTTCTGTAATAGTGTGATGCATTCAGGTGTTTCTGTAACTATTGTCTGTGGTACGTTCAGGTGTTTCTGTAATTATTATCTGTGTGGTACGTTCAGGTGTTTCTGTAACTATTGTCTGTGTGATGCATTCAGGTGTTTCTGTAATTATTGTCTGTGTGGTACGTTAAGGTGTTTCTGTAACTGTTGGTGTGATGCATTCAGGTGTTTCTGTAATTGTCTGTGTGGTACGTTCAGGTGTTTCTGTAACTATTGTCAGTGTGGTGCATTCAGGTGTTCCTGTAACTGTTGGTGTGGTGCATTCAGGTGTTTCTGTAACTGTTGTCGGTGTGGTGCATTCAGGTGTTTCTGTAACTGTTCTGTGTGGTGCGTTCAGGCAACATTCTTAACTCTTCTCTCCCCTCCGTGTGATGCGTTCAGGTGCGTGTGGCAGCGCTGCAGAACCTGGTGAAGATCATGTCTCTGTATTACCAGTACATGGAGACGTACATGGGCCCGGCTCTGTTCGCGGTAAGAAACTGTTTCTGAATTCAAACTGGCTGTAGGTCCTGGTGGGTTCAGGCTCCGACCTGAGAACCATCATCTACAGAACCTTCCTGTTTGGGTCGGACTGTGATGAAGACAGCTGTCATGTGTTCACGTGTTTGTGTCTCAGATCACCATCGAGGCCATGAAGAGCGACATCGATGAGGTGGCTCTGCAGGGCATCGAGTTCTGGTCCAACGTCTGCGACGAGGAAATGGACCTGGCCATCGAGGCCTCAGAGGTGCGTTCGAGGCTTTAAGGTGTTTGATAGAAGTGGTGAGACGTTCGCTGACTGTCCGTATCTTTCTGTTTCAGGCCTCGGAGCAGGGACGGCCCCCTGAACACACCAGTAAATTCTACGCTAAAGGAGCGCTGCAGTACCTTGTCCCCATCCTAACCCAGACCCTCACCAAGCAGGTGCTGCCCTGGTGACCTCTGACCTGTGCAGGTGTTGTGTAGCAGTGCGTGTAACCGTGTGTGTGTGTGTGTGTGTGTGTGCGTGCAGGATGAGAACGACGACGATGACGACTGGAACCCCTGTAAGGCTGCAGGCGTGTGTCTGATGCTGCTGGCCACGTGCTGCGAGGACGATGTGGTTCCTCACGTTCTGCCCTTCATCAAGGAGAACATCAAACACCCCGACTGGCGCTACCGCGACGCCTCCGTCATGGCCTTCGGCTCCATCCTGGAGGGCCCGGACCTGAACCAGCTCAAACCGCTCGTCATCCAGGTGACGCTCGGCTCCAGAGGTTTCCTTCGGTCTGTTAGAATCGGGTCTGACCCCTCCCTCCCCTGCAGGCCATGCCCACCCTGATCGAGCTGATGAAGGACCCCAGCGTGGTAGTGAGGGACACCACGGCCTGGACCGTGGGCCGGATCTGCGAGCTATTGCCTGAGGCCGCCATTAATGAGGTCTACCTGGCCCCCCTGCTGCAGTGTCTGATCGAGGGCCTGGGGGCCGAGCCCCGGGTGGCCTCCAACGTGTGCTGGGTGAGTTGTGGCCCCTGAAGGAGGGGGCAGTTTGATTTGGTGCAGAACGTTTACACCCAAGCAGGTCCAGCTTCAACGTCTGGACCCTTCAGACTCTGGTCTTGTGGACCTGTGAACCTGGTTCAGGGTGCAGCTCACAGGTCTGTCCTCCTCCAGGCCTTCTCGTCCCTGGCCGAGGCGGCGTACGAAGCCACGGACACTGCTGAGGACCTGGAGGGGCCCAGCACCTACTGCCTGTCCTCGTCCTTTGAAATCATCGTCCAGAAGCTCCTGGAGACCACGGACAGGTGATGTGGAGCCTGCGCTGTGACCACTTCCTGTTTCCTGCTGCGTGAAGGTCAGATGTTGGACTCAGGTGTGTGTGTCCTGTCCCTCAGGCCCGATGGACACCAGAACAACCTGCGGTCTGCCGCCTATGAGGCTCTCATGGAGATCGTGAAGAACAGCGCCAAGGACTGCTACCCTGCAGTCCAGAAAACCACTCTGGTCATCATGGAGAGGCTGCAGCAGGTCCTGCAGATGGAGGTGCAGACGCTCAACTCCGTCATGCAGGTTTTATTTTGACAAGGTGTCTTCCTGTGTAACACAGTGACTTCCTGTCTGCAGTCTCACATCCAGAGCACGTCAGACAGGATCCAGTTCAACGACCTGCAGTCGCTGCTGTGCGCCACTCTGCAGGTGAGCGGACACACCTGCACTCTGAAGCAGTCGAGCTCTTATTGTGACGGTCTGCTGAGCATTTCCTGTTCTGCTGCAGAACGTTCTCCGGAAGGTTCAGCACCAGGACGCCCTGCAGATCTCTGACGTGGTGATGGCGTCGCTGCTGAGGATGTTCCAGAGCACTGCCGGCTCTGGCAGCGTCCAGGAGGACGCCCTCATGGCCGTGTCCACGCTGGTCGAAGGTACAAACACGCCGCCATCTTTTACAGCTCTGACTGAGCCCGCCTCCTCCGGTTCTGACCCAGTTGCTCGTTTTAGTTCTGGGCGGAGACTTCCAGAAATACATGGACGCCTTCAAGCCATTCCTGGGCATCGGACTGAAGAACTACGCCGAGTATCAGGTGGGCCCACGAACCGCCCGGATGGGAAACATCAGGTGGTTGTGGTCGGGATGTGTTGTTTATTTGTTTGCTTGTTTGTTTGTGTCAGGTGTGCCTGGCGGCTGTGGGTCTGGTGTGTGACCTGTGCCGGGCGCTGCAGTCCAACATGCTGCCGTACTGCGACGAGATCATGCAGCTGCTGCTGGAGAACCTGGGGGTGAGGAAGACTTCGCTCCTTCATCCCCCACTGTTTGTTGTTGTTTATCAGTTCAGGTTGACCCGACTTGTTTGAACACGTCCTCTGTTCTCGTGCACAGAACGAGAACGTGCACCGCTCCGTGAAGCCTCAGATCCTGTCCGTGTTTGGGGACATCGCTCTGGCCATCGGAGGAGAGTTCAAGAAGTACCTGGACATCGTCCTGGACACCCTGCAGCAGGCCTCGCAGGCGCAGGTGGACAAGGTGAGCCTGGGGAGTCCCACCTGGCCCGCTCTTCGGTTTCCTACCTGTGGCTGACGTGCGCTGTCCTTTCAGACGGACTACGACATGGTGGACTACCTGAACGAGCTGAGGGAGGGCTGCCTGGAGGCCTACACCGGGATCATCCAGGGCCTGAAGGGGGACCAGGAGAACGTCCACCGTAAGACAAACAGAACACTTCCTGTTTACAAGCAGAGCCCGGCTCCACCCACTGGTGGGCAGGGCTTATACGTTAGATGTTCCTGACGCGACGTCGGTTCCTCCTCCTGCCTGAAGTCCAGCAGGAGGATTTTACGACGTCGCAGAGAGTTTCGGGTCTTTTCACCCAGAAAGCTTCAGGCTGCCGCCAGAACAAAAATAGCTTCCTGGTTTTGCGGGACCCAACAAACAAACAAACAAACAAAGTGTGGCCTTCTCGCCTCACGTGTGTCTCCTCCCTGCAGCGGACGTCATGCTGGTCCAGCCTCGCGTGGAGTTCATCCTGTCCTTCATCCAACACATCGCCGAGGACGAGGACCGATACGACGGCGTGGTGGCCAACGCCGCCGGTCTCATCGGGTGAGGAGGCGTTGTTTACGTTTACTGTTTTTATTTACCTCAAAACACGAAGAGCTAAGTTCTGCTCCCAGCTGGTCTGAGGTGACCAGAACCTCCAAACAGGAAGTAGAACGTTGGTGAGTTATTGGTTTCCTGTTCACGGCGGTGTTTAAAACATGGTTCTGGAAGCAGTTTGTTGTGCGGGCCGGGTCACAAGGTTCTGCTGCTGTCACCATGTTTGATCAGGGGGCGGAGCTAAACCCTGACTGGAGGCCTGTCGGTCAATGAGGAGACATCATGCACCACGCTGAGTCATGATGGACAACCAGACCATGGATTCTGAGACTGACGTCCACCTGCTGGTCTCATGGGCCCGTTGGTGGTTCTGTGTGTTAATGTGCACGTTGTGTGTCCACAGTGACTTGTGCGCGGCGTTCGGCAAAGATGTGATGAAGCTGGTGGACGCGCATCCGCTCATCAACGACCTGCTGACGGAGGGCCGGCGGTCCAAGACCTCCAAGACCAAGACGTTGGCCACCTGGGCCACCAAGGAGCTGCGCAAGCTCAAGAGCCAAGCCTGGTGAGGACACAGAGACACACACGTGACAGAAAGTCCTTCAGGTGAGCAGCTGAGCCGCAGCCTGTTGTGGTCGAGGCTGAGAGGTTGTGTTACCACAGATGCCTCTTTTCCATTTGTACCGGTACGACTCGACTCAGCGTGGTTCCAAGGCTTTTCCATTAGGAACAGTAGTAGAACCAGTCCCTTTTTTCAGAACCCTTGGCTCTGTTGTTCCAACCGGGCCGAGCCTGCACCAAAATGTGACGCCAAACACTCACTGATTCTTTTTAATTTCAGAAACTTTAAAATAAATCCTCACCCTGTACTGAAACCTGTTTCAGAGTCTTACCACCAGCAATACCACCACCAGCTGGTCACCAGCCCACTGGAACCAGTAATGAAAGCATAATGGAAACGTGTACCGTACCGAGCCAAGTAGAACCGTGCTGTACTGGTACTCATGGAAAAGGGCATGAGTTACATTACCATGGTAACAGAGGATGACCTCATCACATGTCTTGGAGCTCAGAAAAAAGGAGTCTCTGTGTTTGTTTGTTTGTTTGTTTACAGATGGGGCCGGCGGCGCTGTGAGCTCCTGGACTGAACTGTGTTTGTTTGTTTGTTTACAGATGGGGCCGGCAGCGCTGTGAGCTCCTGGACTGAACTCTTCTGTTCGCTGCAGCGTTCGCTGAAGCAGAAGACGTGACGTGAGATGAGTGTCTGTGTGTGAGAGCGCGAGATATGATGATGATGATGATGAAGATGATGACATCACACCACCTTCAGTTCCAGCTGGCGACGCCCCCTCTCCTCCTTTTCCTGGACAGCCTGTGGACTGGACTCTGACTCCCCCTTTAGGACACAACCCTCCCTCCTCCTCCTGCAGCGTGTTGCCGTGAAGCTGGCCCCTCCTCTGACATTACGATGACGTCATCGCCCCGCCCACCAGGGGAGGAGGGGACAAACCTTAAAGACTTTCGTGGAATCAGATTAACAAGCGACTCTTTGGACTTCTTCAGTAGATTTTTGTTGCTCTTATTTTTCTTCTTCTGAGCAGTAAAAACGGCGAAGGAGACGCGCCGGACGGACGGCTCCTCACAGGCTCCGCCTCCGGCTCTTAACCAGCAGCACCGACCCTTTCGGGGTAAAAGCTGGGTGCTGAAGAGCGAGTGCCAAAAAGAAAAGGTTTATCTGAGTCCGTGGGCTTGGCGCTGCGAGCCGCTTCGGGTCGGTTTCCCTGCTGCACTCGGGTTGGGAAACGGGTCACTCACCATTTTTGATTGTTTCAGATTTCAGAGAATTGAAGACGTTTGTAAAAGGTTATATTTTTCCATTGCTATGATGAAAAGAAAAAAAAAAATACTGAAGCTGAAAACAATAAAGTGAAATGAAACATTCCCCGAGCAGTTCTGGTGATTCTGTTGGACTTCTGGACTCAAACTGTTCTGGACTCTGGGAGCTGAACCGTCGGCCACAAAGAACCACGACTTATGTTTTTTTGTGTCCTCACGGCTCGACGGCGCTCTGCTGCTGGGTTTGAGCAGACACTCGGCCCGGCCCACTTCCTGACCGGATTGACTCGGTTTTCAGTTCCCAGTTTTGGGTGGAGGCTCTTATTTTGTAGGGATGCACTTCCTGTGCTGACCCTGAAGTCGATTTTGTTTCTGGATTGTGAATCATTTAAAGCCAATCTGCTTTTATTTCATATGAAACTTTAGTGAACTAATAAAGTCTATATTGTATTGAAGCTTTGGCTGCTGCTTCTTCTGCACCAGAACCAGACCTGAGACCATCGGCTGCTGGGCTGAGAGTCTGTTGGAAAACATCTCGTTAAATCAATTAGAACTTTCTGTTGCAGCTGTTCTAAATATTTAGCTGAAACATCTGAGTGCAAAGTGTTTTATTTTTTCAGTTTAAAATATTTTATCCAGTTTGAAAAACTTAAAAAACTACAAATATTTTAAAGGAATGATTCAAAAATGCTGGCACTTTATTAATTAAGAAACACGTTACTTAGTAAATATCTGCACATTAATATCTTTTAGCTTTTACGGTTGTAAACTGATCACATTAAAGTGCCTCTTAAAACGTTCTGTTGAAAATAATTTAATTTGAATTTTATGTTTCTGTGCTGTGGACAAATCCTGCAACATCTCCATGAACGTTCTTCCCAGCTGTGACTTTTTATGCCTTTATCTGGAGAAATGTGTAAAATGGTTCAGCATGGGGTTCTGATTTGGTATTAAAGTGTAAAAAAAAAAACTGCTGATTGTCAGGAAGTCTTCCATATTAGTCTTGATTAAATTTTTTATAATTATTAAGTGGAGCTCATTTTAAAGTCTTTAAAAATAAAATAAAAACAAGTGGCCCATTGATGGACAAGAGACCTGTCCAGGGTGCACTTTCACTGTGCTGGACATGGGCTTTGGTGACCCAAAATGGAAGAAGCAGGTAAAAGATAATTGATGGATCAGTATTATAAATAAAAATTTAGGATAACACGTCACAACGAAAATAAAAGTTTAAAACTGAAAACCGTACATAAAGAGGAAATAATCGTTTTAAATGGTAAGAATCAAACGGGTTATAATAAAGTTCAGTTCGCTGATTTAAATTAAAACTGAAATAATAAAAATTAATTAAAATATTTAAAAATATCTTAGAGGTTTTAACTGTTTGTAAATTTACACAAATAAATTATACTCCACATCCGATCGATTAATCGGGTGTTTTCGGTGATTAGGCCCCGCCCTTCGTTTCGGTGATTAGGCCCCGCCCACTCCTCCATCACCGGAGGCTAACGGCTAACCGGGCGGCTTCCTCTCATGTCTCTTTCTGTTTTGTTCTCGTCCAGCGGAGCCGTTACCGTTCCGAACCGGTCCGGACTCGCCACCTGTGCGTCCCGGTCCTCCGGTTCTGACATGCAGCTGCTGTTATGTAACACCGGAGCAGCGAACGGAACCGTCAACCCGCCGCCATGAGCGACGCGCAGCAAGAACCGTCCCCGGACTTCGTCCTGATGCGGCTTGTCTCCGCCGCGGAGTACGACCGGCTGGACGAGCCCGAAGACCGGATCCGAACAGGAGGCGGCGGGTTCGGGCCCGTGAAAGCCGCTCTGGGACACCGCGGCGGCGGGTTCGATGTGGACCCCGGCGGCCCCTCTTCGGGCCTCGGTTCCGGATCCCCGCACTACAGCTCTCCGCTGCCCGGGAAAGGTGAGCTGGACGGCGGGCTTGTGCTGACGCAGGCCCCGCTGTGCTCGGAACCGCCGCTGTCTCCCCCGCCGGAGGACTTTGGCATAGTGGCGCAGAGGTTCGTGGACGGTTCGGGGGTGCCCGGGACGAGGGCGCAGCTCATGGTGTTTCAGAACCTGCTGCGGTCCGGAGACCGGATCCTGGAATTCAGACCGGAGGGGTTTCTGCAGGAGGAGGCGGAGAGACAACATCTGGACCCAGGACTAGGCTCGGGTTCTGGCAGCAACACAACCGGTCCTGGTCCTGGAGGTGGGTCGGAACAGAACTCTTGCTGTGTCCCATCTGCAGAGGAGAACCTGCAGTGGCACCCAGTCCTCAGACTGTCCAAGGGGTCCGAAGGGCCCCAGAACCTTCAGTGGGTCCCCGTTCTGGACTCTGAGTCCGGCCCGGTTCTGTGTCTCCGACACCAACTGGCTAAGTGGCCCCCAGGCCTTCTGGACCAGGCCCTGCGTCTGGGTCTGCTGGAGCCCAGAAAGACCTGCTCATCTGGGGACGAGGACCCGGTCCTGGTTCTGGCCCAGAGGCTGGGTCAGAGGGGGGAGTTGAAGGAGGGGGTGGGAGTTGGAGGGGAGGACCTGGTGCACCCCACCCCTCGCTGCTCCTGCCATAGCGTTTTGGGTTCTGGAGGACCTGGGGAGGACCCCAGTGACACAAGTGATGCCCTGCTGGTTCTGGAGGGTCTGGGTTCTGAGGAGGTGGGTGGACTGGGTCAGGGGGGAGGCAGGGAGGGGGAGGAGGCCGTAAAAGGAGAGGAGGTGGGGGGTATCAGTGGAGGGAGGAATCCTGGTGGTTCTGGACCCGTGTTCTCCAGCGGGACTCTGAGCGGTCTCATGCAGCAGGTCCACAGACTGGCCGAGGAGGCCGGAGTCTGCACGGACCAGAACTGCTGCTCCCCCATGCCCACCCCTATCAGCACCACCCCGTACCCCACTGCAGCCGGTCTCAGAGACCCCCAGGTCCCTCCGGAACTGATCCCCCGTAACCAGTCCAGATCCCTGCCCCAGAGCCGCGCTGCCACCCCCAGGCTTGGCGTGGCCCTGGGGGGCGCCGGGCAGTCCGCCTCCCCACTCGTGGTCCTGGAGGGGGAGAAGAAGTCCAGAAAGGGGGGGTCCCTGAAGGTCCGGCTCAGCAAGCTTTTCAGAACCAAGAGCTCTGGTGGTGGGTCAGGGGGACTGCTGGACAAGAGACCATCTCTGGCGTCGTCCACCTCGTCCGGGGGGAGCCTGCTGGACGTGTGGGGGTCCACCTGCAGCAACATGGATCAGGACAGCATCAGGTAGGACCACAGGGGGTGGGGGGGGGGGTTAAAGTTTAGGTCTGTCGCCATGGCAACCATGGCTGTTTGGTTCTGACCCAAACTGCCAGAATCATCATCTAAAAACAAAATAACTTCAGAACATCTGGACTGGAGCTTGTTCTGATCATAGTTCTTATCCAAGAAAAACTGATCCAGAAGTCTGGATTCCAGATGTTCTGCATCAGAACCTTTTGGATCAGGTTCATGGTCTGGGGACCTGGCAGACCAAGTCCTCTGCGGTCTGGGTTCTGTCTCAGTCTAGGTTCTGGTTCTGTCTCCTGGTGTAGGTTCTGGCTCTGTCACAGGAAGTCCCACTGAACGCGCCAGGTGAGCGTCAGGGCGGCCATCTTGCTGAGTGCTACACGTGTCACTGACCGTCTTTGTACTGTTACTGAAACCAAGACGGTTCTGCTCCGTTTAACCCGAACCTCAGAACATCCAACACAACTATTTATTATTTATTTATAAAAGTCCTTCACAAAGTCATAAAGTTCTTTACGCTGAGATGGTGTAGGGGCAGGGCAGCCGACTCGGGACCCGAAGGTCCTGGTTCGATCCCCGGTCTTTGCACATTCGTGGTGTCTCTGAGCAGGACACCTTATCTCCAGTTGCTCCCTGGGCACTCTCCACAGCTGGCCACTGTTCTTCAGTCTGAGGAGCTGTTTTCAGCTCAGCCTTATAAATACACTGAAGAAGTATTTCGGATGAAAGACAAAATGTTTCTACATTTTTTTGTGTTTTTTGAACCCGTCCAGAGGACCAGACTTAACTTTACTACTTCTACCTGGATATTGAGCAGCTTCAGGATATCTGAGTGGTAACTGTAAAATGTCCCCAGAGGTGTGAGTGAGAGATGTGGTTTGTCTCAGTGTCCCTGTGATGGACTGAAGACCTGTCCAGGTGTCCTTGTGAGGGTAAATGGACTGTATGCAGCTCCTTTCTATCTTATCAAAACACTCAAAGGCTCTTTACAACAATCTGTGCCTAATCTATCCTTTCATGCACTCTACTAGATCTGTACAGATCAGAGCTTTATCACATTCAGACACCCATGGGACACACATCGGCGGCAATGAGGGGTTCAGTGTCTTGCTCATGGACGCTTCAGCATCTGAGAACTAGTGGAATCAAACCCCCCAATTCTCCCATTGGAGGACAACTGCTTTAACCACTCGGCCACAGCTGTCCCCACAGCTGCTCTCCTCTGAGGACCAGCCTGGACCTCAGGACAACCAAAAGCCAATGATGGTTGGATCTGAGGGGTCTAGAGGACACATGGGGATACAGGTCTACAGGAGTCTGTCCATTAAGGGTCTTGTTGAAACCTGAAGTTAGAATGAAGTCAAATGAGACTTGCTGAAGTAAAAACTTTATTAGGCCCGAGCAGCTAAGCGCTGCGAAGGCGTATTGTAATTGTAGTGTTTATTGTTTTTATTTATTTATTTATTTATTTATTTATTTATTTATATTCTTTCATCAAATGAAATGGCCTTTTGGGGGCTTTATCATATCCCAAAACTCACTCCATGATTTAAAACACTCTGTAGACAAATAGTAAAATAAACATCATATCTTTGATGTTCAGCTTTCAATCATTAGTACAATAAAACTGATCTCTTCAGCTGAGTCTCAGGACGGCATGTAGCACTTTCCAAGATGGCCGTGCAAATTCCTCGTGTCAGTGCCTGCTGTGGTCCATGATCCCAAACACAGCAGCTGAACAGAACTAAGGTGCTGCAGCGGTCCAGTCAGAGTCCAGAACCTGAGCCCGACTGAGATGCTGTGGTGGACCTTCAGAGAGCTGAGCAGAACCATCAGACTTTTACAGAGCACTGAGCGGACGGGCTGGGACCTGGTTCTGGTTCAGTAAGCACTGGTTCAGAAGTCTGGTTTTGTTCGTCTGAGGGTACAGTTTCTGAATATAAACATGATTATTTTTTTTTACATTAGTGTTTGACGTTTTTGTCAGCTTTTATAAATTAATCTGTTTATGAATCAAATCATTTAATTCAAAGACTCCTGGGATGATTGACAGCTGTCAGTTATCAATTAGAACAGTTCTGAGTGGGAGGGGCAGAGTGGCGACTCCTTTTCCTCATCTTCATCACTTCCTGGGGGCAAATTGGGACCTAGTTCTGCTCTGTTCTGACCTCATCAGAACTTCCATGTTTTGTAAAATCATTAATTGTGGTCTAGTGAATATCAGATCTCTTTCCTCCAAATCCCTGTTAGTCAATGACCTGATAACTGATCATCATGCTGATTTATTCTGTCTGACAGAAACCTGGCTATAACAGGAAGATTTTGTTAGTATAAATGAATCCACTCCATCTAATTATTCAAATTTTCATGTTCCTAGAACAACTGGTCATGGTAGTTATATTTTTAGTCAGGACTATTAATACTAAACCAATTAGTAGTTATAATACTTTTGAGTCACTGTCTCTAAGACTATCCCATCCTAAATGGAAAACGTAACGGCGTCGGCCACTCTCACTAGTTGTTACATATTGTCCACCAGGTTCCTGTGCTCAGTTCTTGTCTGAATTCTCAGAATTCTTAACTGACTTAATACTAAATACTGATAAAGTCATAATAATGGGTGATTTCAATATTCATGTAGATGATGAAAGTGATAGCTTAACCATAGCCTTTAAAAACTTAATAGAGTCACTTGGTTTTACCCAAAACATCCAAAGATCTACTCACTCATCAACACACTCTTGACCTAGTTCTGATCTATGGCATCAAGATTATTAACTTAGTAAAATTTCTTCAAAGTCCTGCTGTGTCTGATCATTTTTTAATTACCTTTTGAGTTTACATTAAATGACCACACTCACTGAGAGTAAATTTCATCTTAGCAGGTGTATCAGAAAACGCTGTAACCAAATTTAAACAATCTCTTCCATAGTTTTCCTCTGTCTTGCAGAGTAATACATCAGAGAACAGTGACTTAGATTATCTAGTTGAAAGTTTTACAACTTCTTTGCTAATTTCACTTGATAAAACTGCTCCACTGAAAAAGAAAGTAATTAATTAGAGGAGATTAGCTCCTTGGTTCGATTCTGAGTTGCGTACTTTAAAATAGACATCTAGAAAACTAGAAAGAAAATGACGCTCCACTAACATTAAGGAATCTTACTTATCCTGGAGATATAGCCTGATAATGTACAAAAAAAGCACTCTGTAAATCTAGAATTTTGTATTATTCATCTTTAATTGATGAGAATAAAAATAACCCCAGGTTCCTTTTCAGTACCAAAGCTAGTCTAATGAAAAATCCCATCTCTGTTGAGTCATGTATCCCTACAACTATAAGCAGTGATGACTTCATGAGATTCTTTATAAATAAAATCTTTTCAGTTAGGGAAAAAAATTCAAACCAACATTCCTAGTATCACCTCTGGTTCTGTGTCAGATGAGACAACTTTAAAAATGTCACTAGAACCTGATTTATGTTTGGACTGTTTTTG
>JARVGS010000472.1:25184815-25195631 GCA_031762315.1 Hypsolebias antenori | reverse complement strand
CTTTTCTCCATCCACTCCATCCTGCCTGGACTCTCTTCTTCACCTCTTTACCACACTCCCCATTTTCCTGGACAGTGAACCCCAAGTACATGAAGTCCTGCACCTTTGTGACCTCTGTTCCTTGCAGCCTCACTGTTCCACTGGCCTCCCTCTCATTCACACACATGTACTCTATCTTACTACAACTGACTTTCATTCCTCTTCTTTCAAGTGCATACCTACAGCTCTCCAAGTTTTCTTCCACCTGTTCCCTGTTCTAACCAGATCACAATGTCATCTGCAAATATCATAGTCCACAGTGATTCCTGCCAGACCTCATCTGTTAGTCGGTCCATCACCAGAGCAAACAAGAAGGGGCTCAGAGGCGATCCTTGATGTAATCCCACCTCCACCTTGACGCTATCTGTCACTCATACAGCACATCTCACCACTGTCCTGCTGTCCTCATACATGTCCTGTACCACCAGTCTTCTCTGCCACTTCAGATTTCTTCATGCAGTACCACAGCTCCTCCCTCGGCACCCTGTCATGCTTTTTCTAAATCCACAAAAACACAATGAAATTTTTTCTGACACTCTCTGCACTTCTCCACCATCATCCTCAAAGTAAAGATGGTATCTGTGGTACTCTTTCTTGGCATGAAACCATACTGCTGCTCACAAATTGTCACCTCTCATCTAAGTCCGGCTTCCACAACCCTCTTCCAGATTTTCATTGTGTGACTCATCAACTTAATTCCTCTGCAGTTGCTACAACTCTGTACATCACCCTTGTTCTTAAAAATGGGTAACAGCACACTTCTTCTCCATTCCTCAGGCATTTTCTCACCCTCAAATATGCCTTTGATATCAGAATTCACAATCACTCATCTTTCCCACTTCCTGGCCCACAGTTTCTTTTATTTCTACACTTTTTCTCTTTCATTCTTTTCATTCATTCGCTCCTTAAAGTTTTCCCTCCATCTTCCCATCACACTCTCCTCACTTGTTAGAACCTTACAATTCCTATCTTGAACAAGCCTAACCTGCTGCACATACTTTCCAGCCTGATCCCTCTGTCTCACCAGTTGGTACAATTCATTCTTGTCCTCTTTAGTTTCCAGCCTCCCATGCAAATCATCATATATGCCTTCTGCTTTGCCTTAGCTACGGCCCTCCTTGCTCTACGTCCCATCTCCTTATATTCCTGTCTCCTCTCTTCAGTCCTCTCACTGTCATATTTCTTCTTGGCTAACCTCTTTCTTTGAACAGCTTCCTGCACTTCACTGTTCCACCACCAAGTTTCCTTATTATCCATTGTCTGTCCAGATGACACACCAAGTACCTTAATTCTTACCTGTCTCTCTAATTACTGTTGCTGTAGTAGTCCAGTCTTCTGGAAGCTCTTTCTTATTCAGAGCTTTTAATCAATTACTTTATTAATCCCAAAAGGAAATTTCAGTTCAGTACATCCTGTCAAGAAAAGAAAATAACAGACATGGGGGAGACAGATGTCTGAGGCTGCAGCAGCAGAGAGCAGCGCCACCTTTTCATTACATAAGGAAAGTGACAACACGAAGAAAGGAAGGAGGTATAAAAAAAAAATCTCTCACACTGTGTCTTTGACGCACAGGACACAGTGTAAGGTAAGACAGTTCCTCAGGTCCGGACCCGGCACCGCCTGGTGGTCCCACAGGACAGTTTGAGCATTTTAAAGAAACTTCCAGGAGGTCTTTTCCTCCTGTGGAACCACTGTGAGAAAATACTAATCCTGATTCAGAGCTTCACGTTAAAAACACGTCAGATGTTTTCAACTCTGAGATGTTTCTGCTGATTTGCTCTTCACTGAATTCTGAATTTACTGAACCCAGATTTGACTGTGACAAAAAACATCTAAAAAAATTTAATGAAACTTGAGCAGATTTTAGATGCTTTACCTTCATCCCCGCGCCTCCCTCTCTCCTCCTCCTCCCTCTGCCTCCCCCTCTCGAGTTTTTATCGTACACGTCTCCTCTTTGCCCTCCTCCTCCCCTTCCATTCACCTCCTCTTCTTCCTCCTCCCTCACTCCTCCTCCTCCAACTGTCCCTCTCTCTCTCTTGTTTTTATGTCCTGTACACGTCTCCTCTTTGCTCTCCCCATCTCTTCTCCTCCTCCTCTCTCCTGCCCCCCCCCCCCCTCCTTCTCCTCATCAGCAGCTTCTCTTAATAATTTACAAAGATCTAAAATTCTAATGGGTATTACCGAGACAGAATCAGAACTTCTGCCCTGCCCCTCCCTGCCTTCATCTCAGGCCCTTACCAACAGTCGTCATGACAACTGCCTCCCTGGCCCTGGAGACGAGCCGTTGGTCGTGCTCTGATCCGTTTTCATCTGCAGATTTCTTCATTCTTCTTTTAAACTTCTTGATTCTTTAACTCCTGATAACCGGATCAGAACCGAGGGGGACCGGAGGTCCAAACCTGGACGCTCTGCTCTCATTGGGCGGTCTGATGCCTCATCATTTGTGTTTCCATAGAAACGTTGGGCCAAAGTTCACGTCAGAACCATCGTTTGAGCAGAAATTCAGGCCCGGAAATCTCTGAGGAAGATTCTTGAAGCAAACTGTCTGGTGTCTCTGATGGTCCCTGAACGCCTTGCAGGAGTCAAGAGCCCTGAGCCTCAGCGGGTCTTCAGCTCACATTTATTGTCCTCGTGACGAGCAGCAAACATCAACAAGCGGTTCTGAACGGACCGGTCCATTTAAGGCATGCACAGGCAGAGAGTCCGTTTGGGTCGGTGTGGGTTCATGCTCAGGAATACAGAAATAAGATTAAAGCAGAACGAGAAGTCCAACAGAACGTTTGACCCTTCAGGGCTGCCGTACACAAAAACAGCTGAAGGTTTGACACAAAGTTTCGCATCAGGGTCCAGTCAAGATGGACCGGTCTGCTGAAGACCACCAGAACTCATTACAACCTGGGACCTCAGACCTTGGACCCTGGACCACAGGCCTTGGACCTCAGACCTCGGACCTCCTCCTCCCTGTCCAAGCTTCGGGCACTGACAGATTATTTTCAGTTTTTCGGCTCGTTCGGCTGATAAATGAAGGCATTCTGTGATAAATACTGTAAACATGCAGATTAAACACCGACCCGAACAGAACCAGTCGGTCCATTAGCTCTCCAGTGTTTCAGCTGGGATCAGAACCAAAAATCAAATGTTTAAATTGTGTCGGAGCGCAGACGGAGCCGCGGGCAGAACCAAAGCATTGGGTCTTAGAGGCTGAAAGACTGACTGTGACATTTGGTACCAGAAGTTCTGCTGGGCTTTCTGGCTGGAACTGGACTCGCACCGAGTTCTGATCGGAACCAGACTGGTCTCTGATGGAGGATTAACAGAACCAAAAACAGGACTCACTCAGAATGAGCTGAGTCACTGGTTGCTATGGTGATTCCCGCTCTCTGTGGGGGATGGGGGCAGGGCCACAGTCTCGGCCTTTGGACCCGGGAGCAGCAGAAGGTTCTGACAGCACCACAGGTCCGGGTTGATGTTGACAGATGGGACCTCCTTGTGAAAACAGCGACTCAGTGAAGGACTGGTCCAACTTCCTGTGCCCTGTTTCAACACTGAGTCCTGGTTCTGCTGCAGAGGTCCAGTCAGGGCTGGGGTTAACACCCGGTGCTCATCTATGAGAGACTTTAACGGTTTAAACAGCCTCTGTTTTCAGTGCTGGTTCTGACCCGACCCGGTGTTGTTCAACTGGATTCTTCAGAGCTGATGTTAAATTATTGCTGAGGCCAAATAAAGCTCTGAATTTCTGATTAAAGCAGCCGGTGGAAGACCAGCAGCGGTTCTGACGGGCCTCATGGAGAACAGAATCGGTCCACTCAACCGGGTCAAAAAGCGCCGAATTAATGAAACCTTAACCAGCTGAATTAATGAAGGCCTGAGGATGAGTGGGATGAATGTGGACGTGTCCAGAACCTCAGGTTTAGTAAGAGGAGTCAGATTCATTAAATATGGCTGATTCTGATGGACCGACCCGGATCAGTTACAGCTGTGGTGAGTTCACTGACTGCCATAAAAGTGGGACATTTAGTGCAGAAGACATGCATCCGTTTTTGTTGTCGATTCAGTTTTTCTGATCTGGAAACGATAAAACTGAAACTTCGTTTCAACATTTTAACATCTGGCGGGTTCGGTTGGTTTAACTTCCTGTTTGAGAAAACTGCAGCTGGTTTCTCTACAATCACAAATTCAAACTCATCTTTTCAGACAAATTAAATAAAATGCTGACGTTACTGTGGGTGAAACAACAAATAAATCTTTCTAACAAACGTTTGTCCTTCTCCTTCACAATAAAAGTCCTTGGCGGGGGCGCTGACGGTGCCACAGCACCACCCCCAGCTTCACATCAGCTCAAAACTGTTTTGGCTTTTTAGGTTTTTTGGCATCAGACATTAAAACCACCGCTTGGTTCAGTTTATGAACATCCCTTAGAGCTCAGAGTGATGATGAGTGTCTGTTTCCATGACGACGTTCGAGGAGAAGATGAGCTGCAACCACAGAGAGCAGCGCTGATCCATTCGTCTGTCGGGCTCGGTTCTGGTCGTGTCAGGCGGACCATGCAAAAATAAAGAAACGGGACAAAAACGCAGTTTTTCATCCGGTGAGGTGAGGAAGACTCCGGTGCTCCAGGCTCCACGGTGTTGTGTTGTGAAGATGATGTCTTTGTGCTGGTTCTACTGGTTTTGTTGTTCAGGACTTTAGGATCACTGGGAACAGAGAAAGGTTCAGCAGGTCTTCAACAAACACCAAACAGTTTCAGGAGAGAACCGGGTCAGTCAGCTGATACTTACGGCCCCAGTTGAGGGCGATCGCCGTGGCGATGATGGCGATCCCCCCTAAAATGGAGACTACGGACAGCACCATAGCGTTCCGACCCAAACGGCGCGCTCCGTCCACGTTGCCTTGCTGCAAACTGTTTCTGGACTGAACAGAAGAGAGGACAGAACCATTTAGTGAACCCAGACGCTTGTGGTCCAACTAGACCCTCTAGGCTCCGCCCTCAACAGAAGTTGGAGGTCGTACCATCACAGAGAAGGTCAGGGCCACGATGTTGATGGGGACCAGCGGGCAGAAGCAGGACAGGATGGCCAGGAACAGGTAGTCCCTGGGTTTGGACCCGTCCCCGGCGCCCTCTGTGATGGTGCTGGGCTGGCGAGTCAGCGAGGGCCTGGGCGAGCCCGCCGCCAACGAGCCGGACCGGCTGCCCAAGCGAGGCTGGCCGTTAACATGGCCACCTGGCTTGGAGTGAAGCTTGGGCGACACAGAGGACGCTGTGGGAGACATTTGGCCCACGGCGAGAGCAAAACCATTACCTGGAAGAGAAGCGAAGAGGGTCAGTCCTGAACTGGACCTCTGCTCCGTGTGTGGACACGTTTCTCTTCTTGTCGGGCAGAGTGCGGACTTCCAAGCCTCAAGCTCCATGAGAAGCTCCGTTACTACAACTGAAGCCTCCCGTAGATGGAGCTCCCTCTCTTTGCTGTTGAGGAGAACCTCTACAAACGTTTTGGAAACTCCCTGATGAACTCACCGTCTCCATCAGACAGACTTCAGCTTCTGGTTGAACAGTAGAAGCCTGTTTCTTCATTTCCTGACAGCTGGCTGGGATTTTGTTTGGGCCGACAGAGCTCCTCTAGCTTCAGGTCCAACATGTAGCTAACATGTATGACGTCCTGATGCTGCTCATTAATCCAGGTAGATAATCTGACCAGGCGGAGTCTGGACCTCTGGACAGATTCTTCTTGTTGAATCATTTAATTTTTTTATCCAAAGGACTTCTTCAGTCTGAGGAGCTGCAACAAAATCAGTCTTATAAATAGCACCTTCGTAGTGGATCAACCAGTTTGTTGTTGACATCCAGAACTAGCTGTTCACATGATCAAGGAGGACCATCAGCCTAATGATGGATCCTTAGTGCCCTGATGGCTACTTGTTATTCACAGAGGGCTGAGTGATTCTAGCAATAACAGCATTGTAAGAGGGGGACAGTTGGTCACGGAGGCTCCGCCCCTGTTTAATGATGGACAGGTTCTCTTCACGAAGATGGCCTCCTTCCCTCCTCTCTCAAACCATCGTTCCTCTCTATCCAGGATGTGAACATCTTCAACCCTGAAAGAGTGACCTCTGACCTGCAGATGAGTGCAGACCTCAGAGTCCTGGCCTGATGATGTTGATCTTCTGTGCTGGGCCACATCCTTGATAGAGAGGAACGATGGTTTGGGAGAGGAGGGAAGGAGGCCATCTTTGTGAAGAGAACCTGTCCATCATTAAACAGGGGCGGAGCCTCCATGTCCAACTGTCCCCCTCTTACAATGCTGTTATTGCTAGAATCACTCAGCCCTCTGTGAATAGCAAACAACCATCAGGGCACTAACGATCCATCGTTAGGCTGATGGTCGTCCTTGATCACGTGAACAGCTAGTTCTGGATGTCAACAACAAACTGGTTGATCCACTATGAGAACGAGCTATTTATAAGACTGAGTTTGTTGCAGCTCCTCAGACTGAAGAAGTCCTTTGGATAAAAGATGAAACGATTCAACAAGAAGAATCTGTCCAGAGGACCTGATCAACCTGGTTAGATAATAAATAATGATGTTAGCTCCAGAGCTAATAAATTTAACATCACAAGCTTATCGCGTTTGATCTTTTAGACACGTGTTGTTCTGAAGGTCTAATGCATATATAACTTTATTGTCATGTGATATAAAGTTTTAGCCATGACGCTTTGTGTTTAAGTCTTACTGATGTAAGAATGCAGCGCCGGTTCAACAACAGCGACGCTCTTAGATGAACATATTTATAAATATGTATAATTATTAAGTAATTATGAGTTTTCACATGTCGCAAACAGCAAGTTTTAGCAGAATAGAGAAATGAGGACGTTAAGGCCAATGGTGGATATAGTGGGAGATTCTTTTAGGTCACGCTGACGCTGGGAGACTCTTCATCTCTTCAGTTTGTTTCTAAAGTTCTGTTTGGTCCAGTTCGTTGGCGTGTGGATGTTTCTGGTTAACGTTCTCGGACTCAGAACCTCTAACAGTTCTCGCTCACAGACGAGACGTTCCTGCAGGTGGAGGACAGAGTTAAAGATGGACTCACTGGTCTCTGAGCTCTCACTGATCACCGTCAGGTGGTCCATCGACTTCTCCTCGTTCTGCTTGAGCTCTGTTGATGACGTTTCCTGCTCTGCGTCAGCGGGTGGAGGTGCAGCGTCAGATTGGACGGCTTCTCCGTCTGGCTGCGTGCTGACTGGGTGGTCTGGTTGCTGGGGTTCCTCCATGCTGCTGGGCCGGCGCTGGGACTGGTGGCAGTTGAACGGGTCAGACGAAGCTAACTGGTGATCGGAAGATGACGTCAGGTCTGGCTCTGCGGAGGATCACAGAAGAATCAGTTCATCTCTGCTGTAATCATTTGTAGACTTGACGGATCATCAAGTCTAATAAGATGCTACTGATTCAACTCTCATGGTGACAATGTGTTCAAGGACGTTCTTCAAGGACATCATAATGTTCCTCTGCACTGAGACGTCTTCTATCTCCTATAGATGAGCCACTTAACAGTTATCACCATAGCTCAGCTGTAACGAAGGAAAACATTTGAATTTGCTGTTTGAATCAAGTTGAGCCGTGGTTCTGGCGCCCTGGAGGTGCCCTGAACGGTCCAACGGTTCAAACACATTGGAAGCTGAGCTGCAGAGCAGAGAAAAGGTTTAGTGATTCAGGCAAATCGTGATGTGAACAAACAATTTGAAACTAAAGTACAACAAAGAATATTACAGTTCGCGGAGGCTGACTGGCGTTAATCAGCCTCTGTAGGATCTGTGCACGTGATGCCGTCCAAAGCTAGGACCACATGGAACCATCACACCTGAAACCAGAGGCAGAGGTTTGGGCTGGGGTTGAGGTTCTATCTCAAGTGGAGGACTTCAAGCATCTCAAGCCTTTACTGAATGAAACGAGATCACCAGATGGATCGGTGCAACTTCTGCAGTATTGTGGACTCTGAGCCAGTCCGTTATGGTGAAGTGTAAAGAGAAGCTCTCTGTTTACTGGTTGGTCTACGCTCCTCACCTCTGGTCATGAACTCAGAGTATGAAAGAACCAGATCCAGGATCCAGGAGGTCTAAATGAGTTTCCTCTGCAGGGTAGCTGGACTCTCCCTTAGAGATCGGGTGAGAAGTTCAGTCATCAGGAGAGAATCGGAGTAGAACCGCTGCTCCTCCACATCCAGAGGAGACTGTTGAGGAGGTTCAGACATCTGGTGAGGATGCTCCCAGGACGCCTCCCTATGGAGGTGTTCTGGACATGTTCTACTGGGAGGAGATCTCGGGGAAGACCCAGGACACGCTGGAGAGACTACGTCTCTCTGCTGGTCTGGAACACCTTAGAGTCCTCCCAGAAAGCCTGGAAGAGGTGGCTGGACTTCCCTGATCCAGCTGCTGCCCTCGAGACCCGAGTCCAAAACTGGAGGATGGATGTCTGCCAAATTATTACCTTTTGGAATTAACTTGATTGAAAATGGCTGCCACAGCTAATTATTCTCATCAAACATAAAAATGTCAAAAACAAACAGTTTACTGATGGTTGGTGTGGTAGTAGCTGGTCGTCATCCCCAACACGCCCTCTGAGCGCTGACAGGTCCATTTTCCAACATGTGATTTTAGTTTCTGCTCTCAGAGGTGGGCGGCGGGCGACGTGCACTTTGATTTTAAATTCTTCAACTTGCAAAAATAAAAATATAAAGGCAAGAAAATGTGTTTAATTTATCCCGGCAACTGGTTCTGGTTTGGTTTTAGGCCCAGAACTGTTCGTTCAGAACCAGACGGCAGCAAAACAAGAACCTGAAGTGAGCTCAGACCTTCGCATGCCTGTTCTTCAGCTGCGCTGTTATTAAATCCTGCGTCTGAGTCAGGAGATTTAAAGAGCTGATGTGAAAGATTATTGCTGTTTTCCTGCTCGGCTGTCAGAAACTGGCGTCTTCGTCAGGTCTCTGTTGCAGAAACCGAATCAGACGTCTGGACTTTCTGTAATCAGAGACCAAAAAAACAACAAAAAAACTACAAAGACAGCTGAAGAGCAGCCAGACTGGCCTCTGTGGAGACGACGATTTGTTAGAACAGAATGGACTTTATTTCAGTGCACACATGAACAATGAAATTAAACATGCATCAGCTGACAGTGTATTCATTTAAACAACAACAAACACATTCATTGGAGACCGTCCTGAAAACACAAACCGGTCAGAAGAATGCAGGTGAGGTAGTGGAAGCAGACTGAACACATCCCATAAGTGACCAGGCATGTTGCACTAGAAAACTGTGTTTAGGGAGTTTCATGGACGAGTCCGGCTGGCCCGTGGGAGGAAGCCGAGTCAGTGCAGCTCTTAATGCTCCTGTGGCCTCTGGCAGAGGGCAGCAGGCTGAGTGACCAGGATGGAGGTGGTCTTGGAGGATCCTCTTTACCCTGGAGAGACAGGAGCTTGCAATATCATCGAGGGACGGGAGAGGACAGCCAATTATTCTCTCAGCAGTCTGGATCACCCTCTGCAGCCTCTTCATGTCGGCGCTGGTAGAGCCAGCGTACCACACTCTAATGCCGAAGTTTGTAGGAGTGTTCATGTAAATAATGTCACCGTAGTCAATGGAGGGAAGAAAAGTCACGGTTGCAAGGTGTTTCCTAGTATCCACCTCATGTATCATATTTGGTGTGTATGAGAAATAAATCTCTCTGACTCTGTGTAAATATATATATATATATATATATATATTATTATTATTATTATTATTATTATTATTATTATTATTATATAAGTATCATAACCTCAGCTGAAAGGAAAACCTGGACTGTCAGTCTTTTATCCCAGAATTTGGGACTAAGACCATCTCAGACTGAGGATGGACATTATGGTCCAGCTCATGTGATGTTGGGGCATCTCTCAGAGTATGTGTTTGACATAACCCTCAACTACTGCCACACCAGAATACCACCTCAGCAACTGTGACCACTTGTAGGTGAGTTTCTTTAAAATATGTCCAGTAGATCAAGAGATATTTTGCTAACAGACAAACACATAAACACATATGAATTAATTAATTAAATAAATCAATAAAACCCCAGCCTTATGCTTCTGGTGATGGTGGATAATTTAATTTAAACAAAACTATGATTGATTTAAAAACGTCATCTTCTAACAGAAATTTCAATATGAAGTCTAAGAAAATAAAAATAAATTGTTTTATTACTATTTTCTTTCATATAAAGTTTCAATCGAGCCATCTTTAGATTTAATTTAAACAGTTTAAAAAAGAAGCTGCATAATGGAGCCCAAAAGAGAATAATCCTCTTAAATGCGGACAGGAGGGGAACCAGAACAGAACCTTGCGGAACTCCTGACATGAGTGACTCTATAGCTAAAGATTATTCATGTTCCTGGGCTGAAACTGGAACTAAACCGAAGCAGAACCATGTTCTTTAATGAATCTTTACACAGTTCTTCAGAATCAGAACAAGCTTTATTATCATTGCACCGAGGTACCACGAGAACATGTACGCTCAGTCGCCCGAAAGATGGACTAAGTGTACGAAGCTGCAGCTAATTTTATCAGCGCGACCTTCTTATTCTTATCAGAATAATATACTGTAGTCTTAGATATGAAAAGGGGGAAGAACCATGAGGGTAGATAGTGGTATTACTAAAAAGATCTTTCACAGCTTATCTATCAGGACACAATTTGAGACATCAAAAAACTCTACCAGCAAGCACAGTTAAAAACAGATTACATATGCATTTGA
>JARVGS010000472.1:25131675-25143087 GCA_031762315.1 Hypsolebias antenori | reverse complement strand
ACAGCATGCTCTCTCAGGACATGATTACCTGCAGTGTTCCCTCAGTGAGGACTGAACTAAGGGCCTTCTCGTAGTTAGTCTTTATTTCATTTTATATAATTTCCTCCATTTATGTTTCACTTTATATCCTTTTTATATGATTGTCCATTGTTGTCTGTGTTCTTTATTTAAACCAGGTCCCTCTTGTAAATGAGTCCTCGGGGCTCAGTGAGACTAACCTATAGAAATAAAGGTTGAATGAATGAATTAGTTATTTGTCAGAGTAATTTTTACTGTTTAATACAATGATTTTGTATCATTAAAGTGAGGAAAAGATGCACTGAAACAGTTTTTGACCTGTTGATGAGGAGCCGAGTGTTCTGGTGGTCCTGCTGATTCTGGACTTAGTTCTGTAAAATAAGAAGACGTGGGTCAGAGACGGGATGGAGGAGGAAGTTGCTGCTGATCGGTTGAACATTGAAACATCTTCACGTAAAGAAACCAGGAATGGAGATGTGAGTTTTACTTTCCATTAATTTGAATAGTTTTAAACGTTAGATGCAACTCCATCGAGCTGAGTTCAAATGAGCATTTCTTTTTACGCGGGTTCAAACTGGACCTGAACATGGAGGAACTCTTCAAACAAACTCTGTACAGTCTGTACTCTCCTTCCTCTGAGAGCAGCTTTGACACTTTCGGCTTAAATCATCCAAAAGTCAGCCAAGAACATCAGCTCGGGCATTGATTAGCGTGCAGCCGTCAGTGGTTTGATGTATGATGTGGCGGAGGACTTCAAATCCCAGAAAGAGCAGGACGAACCTGACAGCAGAAGAAAATCCTCTTTTCTGCAGCTCGTGTTTAATTAGCTCCATGGCGGGTTCAGCAACGAAACCTTTAAATCAACGAGCCAGAGGAAAGCCAAGAGGATGTTTCTGTTGTTGGACCTTATTTTTCTTCGGTTCTGTCCAACATCAGCTGCTTCAGATGTTCTTGAAGAACACATGAATCAAATTTAAATAATAATATTCTTTCGGATGCACTGCTAAGAGTTTTGGAGCTCCAGACTGATGCGAGAGCTCTTTGTTCAGAATCACACCTGTCAATCAATCGTCCTGACCCACAGTGACAGGATACGCTGATCAGACTCCCACCCCCCAACCCCCCAGGACAATTTGCTGAAAACAGTCACGAGAGCGACACATGGAAGCAACGACCACAGAAAACCAGCAAAACCACAGCAGCCCAAATGAAAAACTGGGACTAGCATCCACTTACATTATAAAAACATATCAGTATTAATATCAGTATTGGTATCTGTCAGTATTGACAATATATTGACTGAGACAAAGTGGTTCATGTGATCAGTGATGTTAAACCGCCTCATCGCCTGTTTTCAATGGACATTACTCACATTTCAAAGTCAAGGTTGTGATTTAATCCCGTTTATTAATCAGGGTTATTGACAAAAGCAAAGTAATTATTGTGTTTAAACAATTATTTTAATGATTTGTTTTCATCCTGGCAGCACGGTGTGCAACTGGTAGAGCTGCTGCCTCTCAGCGAGCAGGTCGCCGGTTCAAATCCCAGTCCAGGGGGCCTTTCTGGGTGGAGTTTGCATGTTCTCTCCGTGCATGCATGGTTTTTCTCCGGGTACGCCGGTTTCCTCCCACAGACCAAAAACATGCATGTTAGACTGATTGGTAACTCTAATTGCTCCTAGGTGTCCCTGTGATGGACTGGAGACTTGTCCAGGGTAGGGCTGGGCGATATATCGAATATACTCAATGTATCGTGAGTTTTTCAATTTACTATGGTTTAAATGGCTCTATCTCAACCATCGAGTTTTATTAGACTTGAAAATCCGCGTAGTTATTTTTCTCCTGTCTGTGCCTCCAACTTCACACAGCCCCTCCTCCTTCTCTGATTACAAACCCAGCCCCTCACCCGAGCACACTCCCTCCACTTCCTGCTTCTCCATGTAGGAGGGGAGTTAACACAACAAGTAAACACGGGAGATATGAATACAGTAGTAGCTTAGCTGCAGAGCAAAAAGAAAAACAATGGCTGTCATTTGGAGATGGTTTGGATTTAAACTGTCAGATGAGCAGCAGAAAAATGTTTTCTGTAGACAATGCTGAAAACAAGTCCTGACCAAAGGTCAGAACTACGAAAGCAGCGCTATAAGTTAAAAGCTGCAGCTCTGACTGTGTTTTCAGCCTCCTTCCCTGAAACAAAGTATAAAACTCATTTAGCCGTGCTGCGCCTTATGAGAGGAGCAGTGTGAGGTGGTGCGACATTAACAAACCAGCAGCTTATCATATCGCTAAAGACACGGTCTCAAGTGTGGAACAAGGCGGATAAAGTTAGCCGTCTTGTTAGCCGCTAAGGGCTGTGTCTTTAGCGATATGATGCTGCTTTATTAATGTGGCGCCACCTCTCACTGTGAGACTTGAAAATCCGGGTTATTTTTCTTTTTCTGCCTGTCCAACTTCACGCAGCCCCCCCTCCTCTCTCACATGTTGCTTCACACACGCTTACTAACGTGAAGGCGGTGCAGCTGAAGAGACTATTTAATATACCGGTATGTAAATAGTTCTTTTTTTTAGACATTTTGTAGAGTTACAGCTGTGTGTTAATAAATGTGCCTGTGAGACAGTTGGGACAAAGCCTTGACTCAGAAATATAGCCATCCATCCATTATCTTTTACCCGCTTGTTCCATTTTGGGTCACGGGGGTCGCTGGTGCTCATGTCCAACAATCTGTGCGAGGGGCGGGGTACACCCTGGACAGATCGCAAGTCCATCACATGGCCACATAGAGACAAACGAGACAAACAACTATTCACTCTCTCACTCTCACCTGGGGACAATTTAGAGTCACCAATCAGTCTAGCATGCATGTTTTTGGTCTGTGGAAGGAAACCAGAGTACCCAGAGAAAACCCACGCATGCACGGAGAGAACATGCAAACTCCCCCCAGAAAGCCCACCGGACCGGGATTTGAACCGGCAACCTGCTCGCTGAGAGGCAGCAGCTCTACCAGTTGCGCCACCGTGCTCCCCTTTTCTTATTATTTTATGGAAAGAAAAAAACATTCATTCATTCAACCTTTTATTGATACAAGTTAATCTCATTGAGTCACGAGGACTCGTTTACAAGAGAGACGTGATTTAAACAAAGAACGATGACAACAGTAAACAAAAAGAAGACATCAAAACTGTTAAAATAAATGGAAGAAAATTATATTAAAACACAAAACAAAAACAGCTACATTGTATAGGATGTAAAATATTAAAAACAGGAAGATGTTTGTGTTGGTTTGTGAACTTAGCAGATGTTTGAATATCCTGTCCTCACCTTCAGCTTCTGTCCTCAGTAAATGACAGCGTCGTGTTTGGAGCGTCCACCTTACTGCAGATGTCATCCATTCCATGTCTAAGTGTCGCAATTTATTCATGAAGCTCTTTAGAAACAAACTGCTTCACCAGAGTTCAATAATAATAAATACATGTACCTTCAAAACTTTCAAAAGACAGACAGTAATCTGTAATCCCTCATCTCTAATCTGCTGCTGTTCAATATTTATCTCCAGTTTAGATGATCAAACGTGTTTTCTCAGAAGTTCGGAGAACAAATTTTAAAATTCTCTGCAGGATCAGAACAACAGGAACCTTGTTTTTAGCTCCATGTGTCCACAATCGATGGTTCTGGTCCCGTTTGGTGCTGCAGGTCCACAGCTGGTGGTTCTGGTCCTGTTGGGTTTTGTATGTCCACAGTCTCAGCAGAGTCCGAGTCTCTCAACTGAGATTTGTTGGTCTGGACCCCTAATTCAAGATCCTTGGTCTGGACCTGTAGCTTGTGTCTCCTGGACCTGTTACTGCTGGGTTCAATCTGGATTAAGAGCCTGCTGGTCTTGATGTTGGACCTTTTGGTCTGAACCTGTGGTGTCAAGTGGTTGGTTCTGATTCTGCCCCTTTGGACTGAAGCACTCTGGAGTTTTAAGGCTGAACATCCCTCTGATTGGTCGAGTGATTCTCGGGCCTAACTCGACCTTTCAAATGGGACCCTCTGGACCTGGTTTGTCCCTGATGGGCGGAGCCTTTCATCTCCTCAGGTGTCCTGTAGCAGTCTGGGTGGTGTCTTCATGTTTGACTGGTGGCGCAGCAGGTTCATGTCAGTGGAGATCAGCTGCTGCAGCAGTGAAGCTTGGTATGAGCCAACAGAAAGTCATGCTGGTTCTTCTCATCCTTCAGGATCTTAGACAGAAATCTTCAGCTCGTCTTCAGCTCTTGTTCTTGTGAGTCAACAGGAGGCCGTTCTGACTCTTTCCATCCTTCAGGATGTTTGACAGAAGACTATGGCCTTCGACTCATGCTTTATCATGTTAATCAGTGTCAGCGTATCAGATACACTCAGTTTAAAAACTGCAGCATTTGTTAAAGGAAAGCCTTCAGGTTTAATAACAGAGCAGATGACTGCTGCAGCTGTACTGTCGATAAAAGCTGTAATTATCCTGCAGAGAGGAGCGCAGCCGAGACCCACTACCAGCAGCCGAGGACCACAAACCAGCAGCTGAGGACCACGAACCAGCAGCTGAGGACCACAAACCAGCAGCTGAGGACCACAAATCAGCAGCCGAAAAACACAAACCAGCAGCCTAGAACCACAAACCATCACAGAGGACCACAAACCAGCAGCCAAGGACCACAAACCAGCAGCCGAGAAACACAAACCAGCAGCCTAGAACCACAAACCAGCAGCAGAGGACCACAAACCAGCAGCCGAGGACCACAAACCAGAAGCCGAGGACCACGAACCAGCAACCGATGTCCAGAAACCAGCAGCCAAGGAGCACAAGTCAGCAGCTGAGGAGCACAACCCAGCAGCCAAGAAACACAAACCAGAAGCCTAGAACCACAAACTAGCAGCCGAAGACCACAAATCAGCAGCAGAGGACCTTAAACCAGCAGCCAAAGACCACAAACCAGCAGCCCAAGACCACAAACCAGCAGCCGAGGACCACAAACAGAGAACCACAAACCAGCAACCGATGCCCACAGCAGCCAAGGAGCACAAATCAGCAGCTGAAGAGCACAAGCCAGCAGCCGAGGATCACAAACCAGCACTGAGGACTACAAACCAGTAGCTGAGGACAACAAACCAACATCCGAGGACCACAAACCAGCAGCCTAGAACCACAAACTAGCAGCCGAAGATCACAAGCCAGCAGCCGAGGACCACAAACGAGCAGCCTAGAACCACAAACCAGCAGCCAAAGACCACAAGCCAGAAGACGAAAACCACAAGCCAGCAGCCAAGGAGCATAACCCAGCAGCCGAGAACCAAAAACCAGCACCGAGGACCGCAAACCAGCATCCAAGGACTACAAACCAACAGCCGAGGCTCACAAACCAGCAGCCGAGGTCCACAAATCGTGACAAAACCAAGTCCTCCATACTAAAGAGGAGAAGAACCATCAGCCTGGATTAGCTCATGGTCAAACAGCTGCCTCGCTGATGGTATGGGGGTGCATTAGTACCTCTGGTATGAGCAGCTGACACATCTGGAAAACATCTGGTTTCCTCAGGTCCTCCTAAACTTCCAAATTCTGGTCTCCTCAGGTCCTCCAAAACCCTCCAACAACTGGTCCCCTCAGATCCTTCAAAACCTCCATCATCTGGTCTCCTCAGGTCCTCCACAACCTCCAACATCTGGTCTCAGGTCCTCCTAAACCTCCAACAACTGGTCTCCTCAGGTCCTTCAAAACCTTCAACAACTTGTGCCCTCAGATCCTTCAGAACCTCCAACATCTGGTCTCCTCAGGCCCTCCTAATCGCCAACATATGGTTTCCTCAGATCCTTCAAAACCTTCAACAAATGGTCTCTACACTTCCTCTAAAACCTCCAACAACTGATCACCTCAGCAGGTTCTTCAAAACCTCCAACAACTGGTCTCCTCAGGTCCTCCAAAACCTCTAACATCTCATCTCCTCTGGTCCTGGATGTTTCCAAACTGGTGTTAGAAGAAGAGATGTGTCTTCTCAGAGGAAACACGGAACTGAACATCTTTGATCAGACCTGTTGATGACATCAGATTTTAAAATACCTGATCATTTTCTAAATTTCACATTTGATCTTTAATCTGTTTCGTTGTGATTAAAATGTGGTTTCATGAGGTTTGTAACTCTTTGGTGTTATTTACCTTTTAGACGACCTCCCATCATTTTCAGACGAGGGTTGTGTGCCATGAACATGAAGGTCCTCAGTGAAGCGGGCTGAACCAGGCCTGTCTTCCTGCTGATGGAGGTCAGATGTGACCAGCCTTTTTCTTGTGTTTTCAGACTCTATGACGGTGCAGAGAGGAAAGAAGCTCAGCATCTCCATCCAGGAACACATGGCCATCGACGTTTGCCCCGGTCCCATCAGACCCATCCGACAGATCTCTGCCTACTTCCCCCGCTTGTCCCCCACCTCCCCCACGCCCATCTCACCTAACCCTGCCTTGTCTCCTAACCCCACCTGCTCTCCCCCTTCCCTCAGTCCCCCAGCAGCTGCGATGGGCGGAGCTCACCTCTTGTCACCTCTGCGGGCCCACAGCAGGTGGGGTGGGGGCGGGTCTTTGTCCCAGAACAGCAGTGTGGACACGTCGGTGGACATCAACAGTGACGACAGTGATGACTGCAGTGAGCCTCGCTGTTGGCATGTGTCTGTCTGTGTCCATTTGTTTGTTTGTTTGTCTGTCTGTTTATTTGTTTGTGTCTGTTTGTCTGTGTCCTTTTGTTTGTTTGTGGCTGTTTGTGTCCATTTGTTTGTTTGTTTGTTTGTTTGCATCTGTTAGTTTGTGTTTGCTTGTTTGTTTGTGTCTCTTTTGTGGTGTTTGTTTGTGTCTGTGTCCGTTTCTTTGTTTGTTTGTGTCTATTTTGTGTGTGTGTGTGTTTGTTTGTTTGTTTGTGCCTCTTTGTTGGTGTTTGTGTCTGTTTGTGTCGGTTTATCTGTGCCCATTTGTTTGTGTCCATTTGTTTGTTTGTTTGTCTTTATTTTTTGTGCTTGTCTGTGTCCATTTGTTTGTCGGTTTATTTGTGTCTCATTGTCGGTGTTTGTTTGTTTGTTTGTTTGTTTGTTTGTTTGTTTGTCTGTCTGTTTGTTTGATTCTGTCTCTTTGTTGGTGTTTTTTTTCTGTTTCTTTGTGTCTGTTTGTTTGTTTATGTCTGTGTGTTTGTGTCCATTTTAGTTTGTCTGTTTGTTTGTTTGTTTGTGTCACTTTTTTGGTGTTTATTTGTTTGTCCGTTTGTTTGTGTGTTTTTATGCGATTGTTTTCATTTGCATTTGTTGTTGTATGTTTATATCCTGTTTGTATTTGTTTGTTTGTTTCAGTTTCAGCTGCAAACTTCGCCTGTTTTTGTTTATTTTTATAGATCTGATTAGATTTCACACATTAGACTGTTTACCCAACAGGAAGGTGCTGAAACTTAAATTAAAGCCTTGGTGACCCTCCTGCTGCCCTTGGGTCAAACAACCCTCTCAAAACTGACGAGGCATTGTGGGCCATTTTGACCCAAGGGCAGCAGGAGAGGTAAAGCCTCCATGGTTAGAAAACTTCAGCATCCTGAAGCTTCTTGTTTCTTTTTCTCCAACTGGAACAATAAAAACAAACATTTCAAATATAAATTTAATCAGGAATGTTTTGACTCCATCTTAGGAGATAAATGAGGTTTGAGTTCGTTCAAGTCGTTGATTTCCCTCCCTTCAGAAGTAGAGCTGAATAATTCCTGTTTCTGTTCAACAGTCCAGATGTTTGTGGCATCTGACACATGTGGACCTCAGCTCAGCTTCGTGTTTTATTCATCAAACTGAAGTAGAAGAACGAGCGATGTTCGTGCAGAGACAATCTTTAGAATGAAAAGATGACGTGTCAGAGACGACGCTAAATAAAGAATGGTTTTAAAAATGCTGCCCAGATCACATCTGCCCTCAGCATTCTGGAGCTCAGCTGGATTACAGGCAGAAAATCTCAGACCAGGACCTGAACCAAACTTCTTCTGCAGCTCAGACCTGGACATGGTCTGAGCTCTGAAGCCTCAGGAGGTCTTCTGACTTCTCTTGAGTTCCCTGATGCTTTTTAGTGAAAATGAACTTAAAAACGTTTTTCTGCACATTTCCACTCCTCCGGGAGTCGAATCAGGTCTGAAGAACAAGAAGAGGTTTTGCTGTCATCGTGGACTGCGATGATTCTAGTTTTTATATCCAGACTTCAGGCCCAGCAGGGAAACCTGGGTGTTGGAACTAAACCTCGATCTGATTTAAAAGATGTTCTCAGAGACAAAGAACGTGTTTGTTCTGCAGAAACACGTGGTCTCTGCAGAAACTGCAGAGTCTGTTTGGGTCTTTTTGTTTTTTCCTGTTTCTACAGCCCATCGGCGCCTCTGGCTGCTGTAAGTCAGTGTAGGTGGATGGAAGCAGAACCGTTTGAAAGAACCTGCATAAAACATTAGTGGGGAGGGTCGGAGAGAGTTTAATTTTGTGTTCAGGACCGCAGAGAAATCAGCAGAGAGAAGAAACCCACGAAGGCTCGGAGATCTGCTCACTCTGAGGGCGGTTGGACAGAAAAATCTCACAGATCTGTGGTTTTTGTTTAAAACAGGCCTCTCTTGAACATGAGTCTTCGTGATTCAATGAGGCTGACCTGTAGAAATAAAGGTTGAATGAATGAATTAAAAGAACAAGAAACAGTTCAGGCTTTTGTTGTGGAGGATGCTAAGTGATCCAGATCTGACACTGAAGCACTGCTAATAAAGCTAATGTTGACTGGACAGTCCCAGATGGGTTTAAACAGGCAACAATCCAAATGCTTATTAAAAAGACTGATCTTGATAAATGCTTTATGACTACAGGCTGCTCTGTGGGTAGACATTTTATTTAAAGTTTCTGTAAATGAGCTCACAAGAAGCCCTTATCAGGTTTCAGAGCCTCGTCAAAGACAGACCAACCTGCTCTGGTCTTTACACAGAGGGAATTACGTTTATTTGACTTAGTTGGATTTTAGTCCAGTTGATACAATCTCTGGGGCCAGTTTTAGATTCAGGCTTCTGTCTGTCAATTCTTCAGTACATATTTATGAAACAGGTCCTTGTTTGATAAACTGAGAAGCTTCTCTTCCTCTGCCGCCCCTCAGTATGCAGATGATACACTGATTGATATGCTTTTGGGTTCCACTGACATAAAACATGTCAAAAAAAATTTTGTATCAAATATGTAAAATACGTCATGTACAAGTCTTCAGATAAACAATAATAAATCTGTAGTTTTTTTTTTGTTCCTCCAAACATTTCCTGTACATTAAGCTTTTCACCTAGAGCGATTATCATTTGATCTTCAAGCCTCTGGTAAGAATCTAGGTTCTTAAGAGTACCTATTACCAGTTATTTTTTATTTTACAGTGACTTTTGGATCAGCTTTATAAAAACAGCACATGATAACATCCATCCTGCGTCTTAGTCAGGAACGGTGAGCTCTGACTTTTGGTGGCAGAACATCAAACAACAGAAATTAATTTCACTACAATCCATAAAAATGTCCTAATAGACATGAATATTATTCAGTATTTAGTGGGTGGTAAAATCCAGTAGTGTCTGCAGTTCTACAGCTCAGATTTCACAGCAGGAACATCCGTTTAAACAAATAGGTCACTGAAAGGTAGGCTTTGCACTTTGTTTTGTATTATCACAATGAATCTTCATATATGGTATGGCCATACATCGTATGGCTACATATTGTACTGCCACATATTGCACCGCCACATATCGCACTGCCACATATTGCACCGCCCATAGGCGTCGCAACCATTATATGTGAAGGGGGCATGTCCCCCCCCATATTCAAAAAAACGTTAATTTGGACCCCCCACACTTTGACTCTAAAACATTAGTTCAGACGGCGCTGTTTCTCTTTCTTTGTGAACGGATCCATTCCACTTGATTAACAGGAGAATAATCAAGCCACTAAAAATCCACTCCAGGTTTTCCTGGTTACCTCCAACTCTAAACGCAGCAGTTTCTGTGCTCTCCTCCTGCCTCTGTAGAGAGCGCTCACTGCTCGCTTGCCAGTTTAGCGAGCTTAGTGCGGGCAGTTGTTGACGGGGGGTGGCGGGGTTGATCATAAACATATATTTATGTTAGGAGGATGTTTGAGAGAAGTGCAGCGCTACGTCTGTAGCATCTTAGCTTAGCAGCAACTGTAACGCTGTAAGACGCTGCAGGTGTAAGAGACGTTGTGTGTTAAGGTGCATTAAAGTTGACATGTCTTCAAAACCACACACCTTATTGTCCTTAAGCTTCGTGAGAAACATCCTTTAGATGAGTAGTGTTGAACACAAGTACAAAAAGCCCAGTGGTGATGTTTTTTATTTCTTTATAAACACAAATATTGCTGATCTGTAGTGCATTAAAGTTCAAATGTCTTTAAAACAGCTGAATTAACACAATCTTGGTGAGAAACATGCTTTAAATGGAATTAAAGTAAGGAAATCTAGATGAAATGTTGCTTTTTTGTACACTAGTGTACAATATTTTGGACATTGGCACACATGCGCACGCATACATGTGCACGCGTACACAAGCACACACACAGAGTAAAGTGTCCCCCACACATATTACCCACATCGTACCGCCACTTATCATACCGCCACACATCGTACCGCCACACATCGTACCGCCACACATCGTACCGCCACACATCGTACCGCCACTTATCGTACCGCCACTTATCGTACCGCCACTTATCGTACCGCCACTTATCGTACCGCCACTTATCGTACCACCACACATCGTACCACCACACATTGTACCTCCACACATCGTACCTCCACACGTTGTATCGCTACACGTTGTATTGCCACACGTCGTATTGCCACACATCATATCACCACACAATGTATTGCAACATATTGTATCGCAGCACATCATATTGCCACACATCATTATTGCCACATATATCATTGCATATTGCACAATAATCAGAGCCTGTCCCCCCACCCGAAGGCACAGGGAAGCCACCCTCTCATATACTGGGGGAAACTCCAACACACAGGCACCAATTGGGGGGCTGAGTAGACCCACACCAGTGCATATTGTACATCACACAATTTATCACGTTGTATTGTCACACATTGTATCATCACATATTTTAATGTAACGTAGTGTGTCATAATTTATCATGCAATATCATTAAAATATGTTAAAAACAAAACAACTGGACTTTATTTGTAAATGCTACAAATAAAGTCCAGTTGTTTTGTTTTTAATTCTTTTATTATTTTTTATTATTTACCATGTCTTGTAAGACTGAGAATCTTCACCAGTGTAGTGGATGCACCTCCATGTCCATCTTGTCCCAGAAGACCTTCTGAAAGGACAGAACTTATAATTCCATTAATTT
>JARVGS010000472.1:25107752-25119028 GCA_031762315.1 Hypsolebias antenori | reverse complement strand
AAAGAACAAATGCCAAAATTTAGATTAGGTAAAAACAAAATAAAAAGCAACATGGCTGAACTCTACAAAGACATCATCAACTGGTTTACATGTATTTTTTATATTTTGTTTATTAAAAAAAGATTTACCAACTACCTATTTTCAGTGGATCAACTGAATTTTTAAGTAACGGCTTTCTTTACTCGTGTACTTAGTCAAAGAAGAGGAAGCTGTTAATTATTAAAGCTAGAGCTTCAGCTCAGCCAAAACTTAGCCACATATTAAATAAATAACAAACACAGTCTTGGCGAGCATTAAGTCAATCATGCTTGTCTTTATATCCTTTAAAAAAATAATTGTAATTACTTCAGGCAATGCTCTTTATTTATTTATTTTTGTATTCTACTTGTACTGTAAGTGACATTCTGAGGGGTTTCCCTTCTACTGGTGTGTAGGGGCTGGCAAGTTAAAATGAAAACTGTACTTTTGTATTTACTATTTGAGGTATTTTTCATGATTCTTGTCTATTTCCTGTTCAATCAGTATTTCAGATTAAATCAAGGGTCACATTAGAGTTTAGCGTTTTTACTTTTTTTTGTGTGTTTTTTTTTTTTACGATTGATTGTGGGCAGCTGTGGTGTAGTGACAGGGCAGTCAACTTGAGACCTGAAAATTGCAAGTCAGTTCCTAGTCATGTCCTTGAGCAAGACAACTATTCCCTAAAAACTCCTCTGGCAGCTGATCCAGGGCAAACTTTCTCATTGGGAACATACAATGATAGCAATACATAGCACATGAAGATCTTGTAATACACTTAAGTGACTGCTCATGCTCACTGAGGCACTTTGTGCACTGTGCGGTGCTACTGACAACGTTGTATTCAATATGTACAAGCTAATATGCTTCTTCGTAAGTTCTCTATGTGCTCAGTGTCTGTAAAAACTGCACTCTTTAAAGCATATTGTACTCCAATGTACACTGCCCATCTGTGGCGGCATTATAGAAAAAGCAGTATGCATAAACTTCAGGAGGCATACAATGATGGCATGAGGATGCTGCTTAAGGTGCCGCGATGGAGTAGAGCCAGTCAGATGTTTGTAAATGCCAACGTACCAACTTGTGCAGCTGTGCTTCAAAATCTTATGTACAGATGTATGTGTAGGCTGACAAACTCTGTAAATAGCATCATTTATACTCTGACCAACCCTGTACAAAGCTCGGTTAGGTTCTCTTCTAGTCTGTGGAATCACTGGTGCCTTAATTTATTTGGCAATGGATGAACATTCTATTTTTATTGTGTCTTGTTGGTGTTATCTTTTTTTTTATGGAACATGTGCGTCTGAAATAAAGTGTGATTGATTGATTGATTGATTGATTGATTTATTGATTGATTATATCAGGCCTGTATGTGGCACTGTAACACTGCCATGAAAATACACCTGAAACATGAAGTAAGACGTGGAGCAGACTAACTAGAAGATGAGAATCAGGACATCTAATAGGCAGGTGAGGCTGAGTGGTTAGAGCAGTCGTCCTCCAATGCAAGAGTTGGGGGTTCAAATCCACCAGCAGTTACACATAAAAGTGTCCCTGGGCAAGACAATGAACCCCTCATTGCCTCTGATGTGTATCCCATCAGTGTATGAATGTGATTTAAAGCACTGATTAGTCTCTTTAGAATGATTTGTTCAGTTCTCTTTGTATAGCTCTAGTAGAGTGCTGTATGAATGGGTAAATGAGGCAAAGATTGCTGTAAAGAGCTATGAGCGTCTTCATAAGGTAGAAAGGTGATATATACAGTAAGTACAGTTCATTTAATTCTAGAGCAAAAACCAAATCCTTTGTATTGACTGACAAAGTAGAACTGTTACTTTGTCACAATAAACTACTATCAACTGAGAGTCAAGTCAGTTCAGACATAAAAGAACAATTTTAGGCAGAGTGCTCAGCAAGAGAAGGCTGAAGAGAGAGATTATCCTGATGATGTTTAAATATCAGGTAAATGTTTTTATTTACAACTGCTGGTCTTTTAAAACTATTCCCATTTCTCACCTTTTTTTAAATGTCTATTTGATATATATTGTAGATCTTTATGTACATTTGTTTCTGTATTGAACTTTTTTTTTTTATTACATTTGCTTAAATATGTTGACCGTTTAATGCAAAAACCCTTTTTGGTCTTAGATTATTTGGTGTAATAACAACGGGTCTTTGCTTTAGTCTATTAAAACAATGGTTTGTTCATCAGTCTTGCCTGCTCATTAAAGTGTTACACAAAGGTTTTGTTGTAGTTAAACAACTGGTCCTTGCAACACAAGCACAAGAAAGTAATCTGTCATTGTTATTACATCTGTCATGCTTGAGGTCATACGTTAGAGGTAGGTGTATGACATCATAGTGTCCAACAGTTAAATTGAGGGCGTCTACACAAGTCCAACACAGTTTTTCACTCTGAAACCTAATTTTAGACAATACATTTTTGAGCTCATAAAATGTTTTCATTTGGGAGCAAAGCTGAAATATATAAATAGCATCTTCCTATGTGGATGGGGCCTTAGAATTTCCAGAATACACAGCAGGCATGTTTTTTGACTGTGGAAGAAAATGGGAGTACCTGGAGAAAATCCACATGTTACCAAAAGCAGCTGACCTGAACTATGGCAGCTGAAGTTGGACATAAGAGGAAAGTTGGAGATCTGGCAGGATTCTGGATACAAGCTGCTCCAGTCAGAGATTTTACAGGTTTTTGAGGTGTTGAAACCTGTGATCGGTAGAGAAAACAAATGCAAGGAAGGTGCAAGAACCGAAGTCAGTGATGAAGTTCAAATGTCCAAAATGTGTCCGTTAAGGTCACACATACCTGAAGCTGGTTTGGCTGGTCTGGGTGGGGGTTTCAGGGATGGGTCAGGCATGGGCAACGTGGAGGTGCCATCTGGGTACGTTGGCTTCACCAGCAACTCCTGGTGTTTATGTGCTGGAGGCCCCTGGGAGCCTGACATGGAGGATGACTGGATGTATGGCCCCACAGCTGCCACTCTGGAGCTTACTCCATGCTGTGGGGGGATGCTGTCTGAAGCCACCTGCATAAAATGGCAATACATGATGAGTGATTCAGATGGAAGCTTCAATAACCACACAACTGTTTTCCTGTTTTTATTTCTGCATACTTTGTACCGTTTTAAATTCAGTTCAATTCAACTCAATTTATTTCTGTAGCTTCAAGTCACAACAGAAGTCATCTCAGGGCACTGAACAGAAACATTCATATATAAAAATAATAATTGAACATTATTTATCTGAGGAGCAGACTGCTTTGAGTTTAACTTCATCAAAGGAAAGGAAAAACTCCCTCATGAAGAAGAAACCTTTAGCAGAACCAGGCTCAGGACAAGTAAGTAAGTATGGTAAGTAAACTTTATTTACAGTATATAGCACTTTTCATAGATAAAATCACAAAGTGCTTTACAGAAATACAGATACTGTAAATGCTTAAAATATAATAAAAACATTAACAGCAGCTGATAAAATGGTAAGAAGTACATTTAATTAAATGCTTGTCTAAATAAAAACGTCAAGCTGCTTTTTAAAAGAATCAACAGAGACGGACACATGAAGAGACCGGGGCAGGGCATTCCACAGCCTGGGGGCTACGGCCTGAAAGGATAGGTCACCCTGAGTTTTAAACCGGGTCTTAAGGGCCTTTAGGAAGTTCAGCGCTGAAGACCGAGGGGTGAGGATGGAGAATAAGGAATCAGCATTTCAGTGATTGGGGGGTCTGTCCATTTAAAGCTCTAAAAGTCAAGACTAAAATTTTTTAATTAATTCTAAATTCAACAGGTAGCCAATGAAGAGAAGATAAAACTGGTGTAATGTGAGACCTTCTATGAGTTCCTGTTAAAAGCCTCACAGCAGCGATCTGGACCAATTGGAAACGAGCGACATCAGATTTGTTAAAACACGTAAAATGGGAATTACAATAATCTAAACGCGAAGGAATAAAAGCATGAATGATCATCGCCAGGTCAGATTTGGATAATATTGCCCTCAATTTACAAGTAGAAATACTGTATTTCTCAAATTATAAAAGCAACTTTTTACTGGAAGCTTTGAATGTTTTTCCAAAGACAAGTGGCCATCTGCTTCGACCGGCTTGGTTTGAGAGGAAAAGGAAGGAGGAACGGATACACAGTTCATTCAACCGTTATTTAGGCAGGTTAATCCCACTGAGCCTCGAGGACTCATTTACAAGAGAGACCTGGTTTCAACAAAGAATGATGACAAAAGCGACAACGATAGACTTTCCTTTGACAATCAACAGTAGACAATCGTAAGAGAGGCATACAGATTTATTTATTTAACTTTTAACAAGTTAAAAAAAGATGTCAGAGTAGCAAAACAGGTAGATTATAAGGCAAATGTAGAAAACTAAAAACAGGAACACGTCTGCACTGGTTTTTGCCAGGATTCCAACAGATTCTTAAAGCCATTTAGAGAGGTCAAGGTCGAGAGCTTCAGACCTTTTTGTAAGCTATTCCATGAAGCAGTAGAAGGAGTAGGATGTTAGGATGGAGTTTCAGATTTGGAAGGAAAAAGACAATCATTTTACAGGTTATGCTGATTCATGCGCTATAATCCAGGTAATCCAACAAGGTTAAGTCAGGCATGAACTTGAAAACAAGATGGCTAGATATCAGGGACCATGAGAGGTATAATAATCTGGCAGGTTGGGGCAGGGTGTGAGAGGAGTCCTTAAATAAGGCCGTGAACAGGTGCAGTGAATCAGGGCTGATGAGCTGAAAGTGCAGAGGGGATGTGGCTGAATGACAGGAGCAGGGAAACAGAAACATGAACACTAGACACATGAACTGAGGGACTGTGAGCGAGGGGGGGGACAGAGGATGTGATCATTACAGGCACCTCTCAACCTCACGCACCAGCTCAGGCTCCTTCACCACCAGAGAGGTCACGTTCCATGTCCCAAGAACCAGCTTTGGTAAGCCAGGGTCGGAGCACCGAGGCTCTCACCTTCGGATACTGCCCATGGTGTCATGAACCTGACTCGTATGGCCCCTCCTGCAGGTGGTAGGTCCACCGGAAGGCAAACCCATGTTGTTCATTTGGGCTGAGCCCCAACGAGCCCTTCTCCCAGGCCTGGCTCCAGCGGGGCAAGGAACACTGAGCTCTTTGCCGTTTTCTGTCCATATGAGTTTTTTGAACCACTCTTTGTTTGGCCTGTCACGTAGAACCAGTCTGCCTTGGGAGAGCCTCCAGGGGCAGCAGAGTATGGCGACTCAATGAGCTCCTAGGATCATTCAGGCGTACAAACTCCACCACAATAAGGTGGCAATTCAAGGAGGAGGAAATCATTAACGTGACAACTAAAAATAGTCCCTAGCACAAAGCCTTGGTAGACTCCAGCAGAGCACTTAAGATATGGTGAGATTAAATCAGCAATTTTCAGCAGTTCTGCCAGTCCCGTGAGCTTCAAACTCTGTTCACTCACACCTGATGGACAGCCAGAAACAATCTGACAGATCTACTGCAAGAACTGTGGAGATAAAACCTCTGTTTCAACAGCCGAGAGCCGAGCAGCGAGCGTTTTAATAAAAAAGTTTCTGTTCATTCGTCTGTCCAAGCGCCGCTTCATCCTTCAGGGTTTGGTTGTTTCGTCCTCTCCTTGAAGAAGTCTGGAGGGTCTGACTCAAGCCTTTAAGAGCTTGCCCAGATTAATTTGGGTCAGCGCAGCCTGGGAGGTTTTTAAAAAGAGCCAGAGCTCTGGTTGTGTTTCAGCTCATTAGTGGCCTCAGAGATCATCCAGGTGTTTGAAGAAAAACAGACAGGAGTCGGTTTGTCCGGCAGGTTTTCAGCCAATCAGCCGAAGACAAACAGGAGCTTCAGCTCAGCTGCAGGCAGAACCAGCAGAACTTCACAGGTTCTTTCTCTGCTGATAAACATTTAATTAATGTGTTCCTCTTTCTGCTCATTTAGTTTTTATTCTATAGAATCTAATGAAACCATCTGACAACATAAAACATGTCAAATTATCAGTGTGAGCCTGAAAACATCCGTGTTAATTGCATGTCACGCTTCACTCCGGTTAATATGAACACGCTCCGGTTGTTTTTATTTAAAACCTGCAGAGCTGAACGGCTCCAACTGAAAACAAACAGATTATTTAAAACTGGATCCCTGCAGGCAGAAACACAAGCTCTCCGCACAAATCCATCTTCTGGTGCTGAAGGTTCAGATCCTGATTCACTCCTTATAAACAACAGAGTTACAGAAACAACAAATCAGAACCGACATCGGCCCGGCTGCTGGAGACCAGGTGGTGATCGACTTCCTGACAAAGTCTCCAAATGTTGGTGAAGGTTCTCCGATACGGAACACGTTCCAAAAAAATGGATTTGGTCTCAGAGTCATTCCATTTCAGACCCGTTTGAAGTTTGTTTCAGTGTGGGTCAGAAAACAGCAGGAATGTGGAAGAACTAGCTGTGAGCCGGATGGGACCGCCCCTGCCAAAATCAAACCTGATTTGGTTCAGGAAGTGGATCTCACAGCAACTTCAGCTGGAGATCATGGATCCACAGATTGTCTCCTCTCAGCTGCAAACAAATGACCCAAAATCACATTTTACTGCTTTTCTGACGTTCACACGGATCAGAACTTTAGATCTTTAGTGAAAGGTCAGCATGATCTCAGGCGGTTCTGTCTTTAATTAAAACCTCTGAGGAGTTTCATAGAGTCTGAGCCTGAAGAACAGATAAGAAGGATGAAAGCCGAGATGAGCCGGAGGAGCTGGGATGAGTTTTAATGACCTGAGGTGGAGGATCCAACAGTGTGGGAACATCTGCCTGCCCTGCGGTTCTGCTGAAATGGACAAGAGGAACCCCAGAACCAGAACCTATGAGGACATCAAGAGGCTTTTATCAGAACTTATTATTATCTATACAGTATATATTATTGTAATTAATCTTTACTTTACTTAATTTTTTTCATTCAACCTTTATTTCTACAGGTTAGTCTCATTGAGCTTTGACTCATTTACAAGAGAGACCTGATTTTAACAAAGAGTGATGACAACAGTAGACAATTAAAGAAAAAGCATATAAAATGAAATGTAAATAGAAGAAATGACATAAAAACAAACAAAAGCAGCTACATTGTAAGACAATATTAAAAAAAAAAAATCTAAAAACAGGAACTTGTCTGCGTTGGTTTTTGCAGGAACTTAGATGTTTGAAGCCACTTAGAGAGGTCAAGGTCGAGAGCTTCAGATCTTTTTTCAAGATATTCCAGGAAACAGGAGCAAAGTAGGAGAAAGTGAGGGTTTCATCAGTTCAAAAGAAATAAAAATAAAAAAGCCCTCCTCAGACAGAACCCTCTCTGTGTGAGTACAAATTATAAAATCAACAAAAATAAGACAGAACGGCATTATTCACCTTCATTTTACAACATTTCAGTTATTCCCTCTTTATGAGGTTAGAAAACAAGTAGCATTTATTTTTAATGTCAAGCATAATAATATTAGGGCCTCCATCTTTCTCCTGAGCCCTTTATGTCAACAGATTCTGCAAGACCATTTCCTCGTGTCCATCCAGTCATAGTATGATGTTTATGGCATTTAGATCGGAGATGCCTCGCAGGTTTGGATTTCTGTGAGGCTGGTGTTTGTAGAGGAAGCTTCCTGTTTTCAGTCCAACCCATGTTTTGACCAAGTCCAGTCCAAAAGGTTAATTTTAATGTCCAAAAAGGTCTCTGGCAAAAGAACACATAAAAAAATGACAAATATACTCATTTCTTGTAAGGCTGTTTCAAACTAAAATGTCACTCATTTTAATTCATTATTTCTCCATCCATCTTCTGTAGTATTACATTGTAGGTGTGTCTTTTAATCTTTCCCTAGAAATTAAGTTATTTAAGGTCTTGTTCAGACTCGTACGATCCTCTGACCAGTGGAGCTCGCAGAGCCCGCAAGGCCGGGATCCCGAGCCCCGAGCCGACATTAGACCACGGTGTTGTCAGTATTGTTTTTAAAATCTTTAAAATAGGTCCAGCCGCTGCTCCGAGTTCCAAGAAATTGCAAATGGCGGATATGTGGTTTGAAAAGTTTCTGAAAAGATCCAGTGACTCCGCCCCGACCAATCAGTGACCGACAGTCAGGTTTAGGTACCGGCTCGGCCCGGTTGGTACCACAGAGCCCAGGGTTCTGAAAAAGGGACTGGTTCTACGTACCAGTACTAATGGAAAAGGGGCATAAGTTTCCACCAGAATTAGAGCACAATAATTTGTAGCTTCTCCCATCGTTGCTCGAGTTGAAGATAGTCTCTTTTTTTTTTTTTTCCCAGCAAGAGCCATTTTTTAAAACTTTTATTTAACCAGGCAAATCCCATTGAGATCACAGATCTCTTTTCTAAGGGAGGCCTGGACCTGAAGGCAGCCGGAGTACCCCGAGAAAACCCATGAGTAGAACATACAAACTCCACAGCGAAAGAGCCCAGGTCCAACCTGGAGACTGAACCTGGGACCTTCTTGCTGTGAGGCAACAGTGCTACAAGAACATGAGCTCCAGAGACAAACCAGAACCATCCAGATTCTGAACAAAACCATGAAAGACTCGAACCAGAACAGAAACTAAACAGAAAGAACTACTTCTGGTCTGATTAAACTAATCTGGTTAAATTGATCTGATCTTGTCTGCAGTGGGAGAACGAGCAGCTGCACAGCCTGGAGGAGCGAGGTCGTCTTCTCCTGTCCCTGCAGTTCCTGCCTCCGGTCGACGTGGCCGATGCTGATGCTGACAGAGGAGGAGAGGAAGGGCGGCGGGGCGGCGGCCTCTGTGTGGGCGTAAAGCGTTGCGCTCACCTGGCAGCCATGGATGTCAACGGATTCTCCGACCCTTACGTTAAAATGTAAGAATTATTTTTACCGAGACACAAACTCTGATTCAGACTAAAGGTTGTTTTTTGTTTGTTTGTTTGTTCAAATTCTTCTCCTCTGACATTTATTTTCTTGAAAAACAAACTTTAAGTTTTGCTAACAGACACTGGAAATCACTTTTAATGCTGAATTTATTCCAATTTAAACGTAAAGTTCAGAGTTCCGGTGTTTGAGAAGAGATGTTCTTTAAAGGTTCAGAGGAACATTCTCCTCTGATGAACCTTGGTTCTTTTCATTCATCACAAAACCACAATGGGGGCAGTCTGGACTGAGACTGTAGAACCAGATGAGGCTACTGAGAAGAACTCTAAAGTCCTGAAGGATTGTCAGCCTATTTGACTGTGTTTAAAGATCTCCTTCAGACCCAGAAGTCTGGCTGGGGCCTGGTCCAGACAGCCATCGAGAGCCAGTGGAGCTCAGTGAGGAGGAGGGTCATGGATTTGATGGTCTGACCGGTTCTGGATCACCTGTAGGGGTTTCACTGCTGGGAGCTGAAAGCTAACTGTGCCCTGAACCAAGGGTTCTGTCAAACTGAGTCAGATATGAACAGATTTTACTGATGCTGAACCAAGACATGAACAGGGCCAGAGAAGAACCGAACATCAGTCAGGACTCTCAGGTTTATTCCAACCTTTGTCGGGGAAACAGTAGAAGATCTGACTTTTAGGTTGTTATTTTATTAGCTGGTCTGATTTGCAAGGAAGGCCCGTTTGTCAGAGTTTCACTTCTGGTGGTGTTCCTTTAACAACAAGGATTTCTCTGAGACCAGCAGATTCCCACTGAGACTTTCATCCTGGATATAAGAAGTGCAGCAATAAAAACGAAGCCATGTGAGCAGAAGATCTGACCCATATAGAGAACAGGAGTCTGAGCACACAGCCCTGTGGTACTCCAGTAGAGTGGTGACGATAAACTGATGTGTGCCCTTCTCGAGGCCTTCGCAGACCATCACGCAGATGTGATGGTTTTCTATTTCAGAGGATGCAGAGAAGAACTGAGGTCTGATCATCTCAGAGAGGTGAATCAACATTTTTAGAAAATAAATGCTTCCTGAAATGAAAATAAAACAGACTGATAGCGTTATTGCTAGTATCAATATAGCCCACTGTCATGTAAGCTGGGTGATCATGTATTTGCCAGTTTTATTTTCTGTTATCAAAATAACTCATGAATCATAAAATGCATATTTACACAACTCAGCTTGATTCAAGATGGCTGCCACAGCTAACTGATCTTAGCACACAAAATAGTGGCTCTAACTTAAGTCAATTTTACAGACGATGAGCTGAAGTTTGGTGTGGCAGTAGATGAGAGTCATCCCCAACGATACACTGAGGGCTGACAGATCACATGTATAGAAGTTTGGCTTGAATGTGGCGGGCGACATGCATTCCTTCAAGGAACACAACCTCCACCCATTTCTTTGACTTTTTCTAACACAATTATTATGAAAATGCTTCAGTTTGTTTTTTATTTACTCTATCATATCTTATGAAATGAATATTAATTATTGGGTTCATGAAACTTATTCAAGTCAAATGTAGCTGCTGAGATTGAAACGTTGAAGAATCAGGAAGATCATCCGCCTCAGAAAGATGAAATGTTTTAGAGGATGAATAACGAGTGGAAGAGGGGAACAGTCAGCGTTCTGTCAGTGGGAAACTGCAGGCCATCTTGGATTTATGTCTGCCTTTTGTTTCCAGATGTCCTCCCTTTAAACAAGAGGACGGTTTATTATTTGTTCCTGCTGCTCGCAGTTCTGATCCCCTCTGACTCTGAGCCAAAACAAGACGCCGGCTGACATGTGACGGCTCGGCAGAATGCAAATGAGCTTTAAAACCAACTGCAGTGTCTAGAAACAACCGAACGGTGTGTCTCAGCTCAGAGTCAGGATCTAAATCTGCTCCAAACTGGTGCAGATCCTTCAAAATGAGTCTCTCATTAACCAGAACATTGTTTGTTTTAGGAGTAACCGAAGAACCAAAAGTAAAAGACAATAACGGAAAGGGTCGAACAGTGCAGGAAATTAAAAGGACTTCTAGTGATGTGGACGAGAAGGATGCATAAAACGTGGGGCTGTTTTTTCAGCCGGTGATAACCCATAACTCGAGGATTTGTCATTAAAAAAATTCAGACTAACACCTCGAAGATGAACTGGGAGAGACACACGAAGCCCGGGACGAAAGAAAAGAACCGATAAGAGCACTAACTATGGGGCTGACCACGCTGGGACATGCATCAGCAGACCTGCAGTAGGTCTGCTGATGCACGTGCACGTACCGGCGTAGCAAAACTATTTAAATAAAGCTGATTTGAACATTTTTAAAGGTAAAGTTCAGCTCAGGAACACTTTTGCT
>JARVGS010000472.1:24921599-24933719 GCA_031762315.1 Hypsolebias antenori | reverse complement strand
ATGGATGGATGGATGGATGGATGGATGGATGGATGGATGGATGGATGGATGGATGGATGGATGGATGGATGTTGAATGGATAATGGATGGATGGATGGATAGATGGATGGACAGATGGATGAATGGATGGATGGATGTTGGATGGATGGGTGGATGGATGGATGTTGGATGGATGGATGAATGGACAGATGGCCGTGCGGATGAATGGATGGATGGATGGATGAATGGATGGATGGATGGATGGATGGATGGACAGACAGATGGGTGGATGGATGGATGGATGTTGGATGGATGATGGATGGATAGATGATGGATGGATGGATGGTGGATGTTGAATGGATGATGGATGGATAGATGTTGGATGGATGGATGGATGGATGAATCAATGGATGGATTGTTGGATGGATGGATGGATTTTTGGATGGATGGATGGATGGATGAATGGATGGATGGATGTTGGATGGATGGATTGTTGGATGGATGATGGATGGATAGATGTAGGGTGGATGGATGGATGGATGGACAGATGGCTGAATGAATGGATGGATGTTGGATGGATGGATTGTTGGATGGATGATGGATGGATGGATGGATGGAAGTTGGATGGATGGATGGATGTTGGATGGATGGATTGTTGGATGGATGTTGGATGGATGGATTGTTGGATGGATTGTTGGATGGATGTTGGATGGATGTTGGATGGATGTTGGATGGATTGCTGGATGGATGGATGTTGAATGGATGTTGGATGATGTTGGATGGATGGATGTTGAATGGATGTTGGATGGATGTTGGATGGATGTTGAATGGATGTTGGATGGATGTTGAATGGATGTTGGATGGATGTTGGATGGATGTTGGATGGATGTTGGATGGATGGATGGATTCTACAGCTGCTGCTTTAATTGAACTTTTTTTAACAATAAACAAAAATAAAAAGTAATTAACGAGTAATTTAATAACAGAGGAGTTAAAGGGATAATTCCACCATTTTCGTGAGGTGCAGTGTTTCTGCAGGTGAAGCTAACTCTGAAGAGGACGGACAGCTGCTGGTTCATTCAAACTGACTTTAACCTCCTGGAGGGAAACATCTCCTTCATGAAGAACTGTCGAGCTGCTGGTTTTAAAGAGGTCTCGTCCTGAGCAGGTGCTGGAGGTCCGGCTCTCCATCAGTATCCAAACGTCTGCTTGATGGCCTGGAAGTAAAACCGGTTCCAGCCCTCCCTGGTGGTCTCCACCTCGCCAGCAGGAGCTCCTCGACACTCCATCTTCAGCTCGGTCTCGTCTCCACGATCCTCCAGCTCCAGACGGACGGTGGCGTGGTGCTCTGATGGAGAAACCTCAAAGATCAGTCACTGAGTCACAGTCGGGTTCAACAGACGAGGGACGCGACCTCACCGCTGGGCCACGTCCTGAAGCGCCACCTCATCTCGATCCTCTGGTCTGGAACCTGCACAGAGCAGTCTGGTTACCATGACGACACGACTCACACTTCCTTACGTCTGATTGGCTGCGTGCACGTGACCTGACCAGCTCTGTGAACTCCCCGCTGACGCTGCCGTCCAGGAGCTGGAACCTCCCCCCTCTCTGGCCGTCCACTGTGGCTGCTGAGCGAGTGAACACCTGAACAAACTGCAGACAGAGCGCTGCGGTGACGCTACAGCCTCACATCAACACTGTGCTTAATTAGATCATTATTAATTAATTAATTAATTATATAATTATAATTAATTCATCAGATAGTTAATTAATTAATTAATTAGGCATCATGGAAAACACCTGAACAAACTGCAGACAGAGCGCTGCAGTGACGCTACAGCCTCACATCAACACTGTGTTTAATTAGATCATTATTAATTATATAATTAGATAATCAATCAATTAAGTGTCATGGAAACAATGATGATCTGCCTCCCATCCTTCACTCATCCGCATCATGAACCTCGATTTGTCTGACTTCCATGTTCCATAATTTAATCTTCTGATTAAGACTTTTAATTTTTTTAAATTATTTGAGATCCCATCTTAACTCAACTTATATTTTTAGCGTGTGGCTGCACCTTGAAGTATGAAAGGTTTTTTTTTTGTTGTTTTGTTTTTTGGGATTCCTATGCCAAAATCCAAGATGGCTGCCACCATGTATGTCCATCTGCCTTGTGATTTGGATAACTTGAAAAATAAGAAACATTCCGACTTCCATTTTGGTGTGGCGTAAGAAATGTCACTATGAAAAACTGGGCCACATCAAAATCCAAGATGGCCACCACCGTGTATATAACCAGCTGTAAACTAGCCACCCCAATCATCTGACGAAACCATGCTTTCTAGATTTTATATTGCCTTTCTTCCCAAATGATTGAATTGATGAAGATTAATCTATGGGGGCCAAGGCCACCACTGGCCACCCCCTGGTTCCTCCCTCCACTCACCAGGATCCATCACTCAGTGTTGCCTCGGACAAAAGTAAATAAACAAATAAACTAAATCTGTTGTTTGCAGTGTAACTCTTACCCACTTGAACTTCTTGCACCAAAAACTTTAAGCTTCAAGAATAAAAACATGCATTATGAAATAATTCTACTATTTTGCAAAAACTTTAGAAAGAGTCCTTAATCTACAACTCAATTATAATCAAGCTCAGACTGCAGAAAAAGCTCAAGTTCAGTAGAATAACACAAGAACTAGAGAGTTCCTGGAGAGACTTTGACGGGGGCTGCCAGGCTGCTGCGACTTAAATAATTGATTTGACAGTAAAACGTGTTGAGGTTCTTTCTCTGCATCAAAGCAAATGTCAGCTCAACAGGGCAAAAAGTCAACGTTATAGTCATTATTTTATTTTAAGCTTTAGTGTCCATCTTGCATTTTTGATTTAGTAAGTGATGGGGAACAGTCTCAGCTACTACAAACGTTTAGCTCAATATCTCTAAAATTAGCTGTTCTCGGTATTTTAACTTTTTATCTCAGGTGGCCATTTTGGATTTTTGATTTGCATTAGGAATGTATGAGAACTTGCTCTCAGCTGCGACCAGAGCACATGTCAAATAAATATGTCGAGGAAGCTGTTGAGTCCCGTCAGGTGTTTTGAACGAGGAAAAGGGCGTCTTTGTTTGCAAATTACGTCGCCATGGTAACTCAAAATGTCAGTAAGGGTCATGGTACACATCACGTTCATGGGGGTACACGTTGCGATTATGGCCGCACTAAAGTTGACAGAAGAGTAAGATATAAATAAAGTTAAGAAATAGTCCCAAACAAAGAGCAATGTGTGTGTTCTGTCTGGTACCTCCTGGTTGATGAAGGTTCTGTAGAGCTCATCAGCAGATGTTTGGAACGTTTCCTTCAAGCTAAAGCTGCAGGTTTTGATACAAACACCCGAGGGACAGGCTGCCGGGCCAGACGAGCACTTCACATTAGTGCTGATCTGAAGAAGACCACGGAGGGATGAGTCAGGTCCACTCAGCAGTAACAGCACATGGATCAGAACCACTGGTGGGATCTACCTGGGTTTTGCTGGTTTTGACCTGGTTCTTCGTGGTCAGCTCAGGTGCAGGAAGCTTCTGTCCATCAGTGGTGGGAAGGATCATCCCCTGACTAAAATCTGTTTGTTTAAAAATCATCATTACCTCAAAGCTCTCCTCTGACTGGGTGGACCTGTTGCATTGTGGGTAACTGACCTGATTTAAGCTCACGGACGTACTCTCCCAGAACTCTGCGGACCTCCTTGATCCCAGACCTCTTCATTAGGTCCAGGAGTGGTGTGCTGGGCTGGTCCTTACAAAGACACACTGATATCTGGACAGAAGCATCCTCGTTAGTATTCTCATCTGTGCAGGTTGTCATCAGGAGGAGGAGTCTGACTCACGTCCAGGTCGTCCTCGTCGTTCTCATCAGACAAGTTGGCCACATCGAGAGTTCCTCGGTACTTCACTCCACTACAGGAAGTACCTGCAGGCAGAAACAGGACAGAGATGGATGGATGGATGGATGGATGGATAGATGCAAGGATGACATCATCAGTGACATCACTGACCTAGCCAGCTAGCCTTTAGCTGCCACTCAAAGAAGTAGAAGAGTTTTCCCTTCCGGTTGTTGATGGAAGCTTCTCCTTCCAGTTTGTTGACGTCGGTCAGCTGACAGGCCCCCTCTGGTCCCTCCACCTGGACGCTGAGCAGAAGCTGACGGAGACGCTCTGAGGACCAGGCAGAGACATCCCGTTCTGTCCTGAAGGGACAAGTTAAGACTCTCAGCTGTTCCTGGCCCCACCCACCTGTGACGTCACCGCCTTTAAAAATAACTCATACATGTGCTGGACTGCAGTGTCACATAATACACACACACCACACACACACACACGCATGCACATACCAAAATAGCTGCTCCTAATATATTACACCGATCGTTCTGGAGGATTCTTCTGCTTCAGAAGTTATTGTTGTCATGGAAACCACCTCAGTGACAGATCTGATAAATGCCACGCCCTCCTAATGACAGGAGGTTAACTGAACTGTGGTTGCCAACAGGAAGTGAGGGAGCCACAACAACTTTCAAAATAAAACCTTCCTGCGTCCTGAAGAAGAATGTAAGCAGCAATAATGTTCATAAATAAGAAGCTTATAGTTTAAAACAGTTAGTGATAAAGATTATTTCTCACGTTTGGTTTGAAATTAACTGTATTCTTCTTTGATCTTTTGTTTGAAGCAAATTAAGAGCGGCGTTCAAAGAGTCTAAAACTTCTACATCAAGGATCAAAAGTAGAAGAGTGGTCCACTGACCAGTGCCAGTTGTTGACGTTGGTGGCATCAGCTCTCTCCTCAACAATCCAGCGAGGATCCCCTTCTCCCCATTTGGCCATTCTGATCACTTATCATTAATTTTTGATCAATGCAGGCTGAAGATCCAGACTTTGTGTTGCCTTCAGGTTCTGAGGAAGCCCTGAGTTTTAACCACTGTCACTGCAGAGAGAGAGTCTGAATGAGTCTTCTTGGCTTACAGCAGCTGAAACATGAACCTTCAGCTCACATGGGGGGGACTTTCAAAATAAAGTCACACACACACTTCAAAAAAATAAAACGACAGTGATTAGATGTTTTATTACAGTTTGTTCTCCTTAAAGAAAAACTGAACGTAAACCACTCCAGAAAAGATTGTTAGAACTAAAGTGAAGCATTAATAAAGTTTACAAAGTAAGTCTTTTTATGTTACCATGAATTACAAACTCTAAAATAAAATTCTGATTAAATTAATAAGATCACGATGAAAGAAGGCGATTGAAAGATTGAATATGGATTAGTCTGTTTCTCTACTGATTGACCGATTGTTTCTCATATGAAATGTAGAGTTTCAAAATACTTTATTTTCTATTGTTTGAACAAATCATTATTATTTTCATATCTTAATGTGAAAGTTTGTTGATTTCGTTCAATACTGTACCCGACAAATCAGCGTGATAATTTCATGCAAAACAACATTTTAATTGAAAACATTGGTTTCTTTAAGAAAGCATGTGAAAATATATTTATCTTGTTTTCTTTGCTTTTGTACGTTTCAGATTTAATAAAAGTCACATTTCCACATTTGTCTGTTGCTCTCACGCAACAACGTGCCATCAGAAAACACAAATACTACCACAAATTGTAAATTTGTCTCATTAAACCTTTAGTTTGATGTAAAACATTGTTTTATCCCGGTTCAGTGGCCTCAGGATTCATCTCTGCTCTTTGCAGATGATGTGGTCCTGTTGGCGTCATTGTGCCGTGATCTTCAGCTCTCACTGGAGCGGTTCGCAGCCGAGTGTGAAGCAGCTGGGATGAGAATCGGCATCTACAAACCTGAGGCCATGGTCCTCAGTCAGAAAAAGGTGGATTGTTCTCTTTAGGGTGAGGTTCTGCCTCAATTGTAGAAGTTCAAGTGTCTCTGGGTTTTGTTCACAGTGAGGGAAGAATGGAGCGTGAGATTGACAGAGGGATTGGTGCAGCATCTGCAGTATTGTGGACTCTGTACCAGTCCGATGTGGTGAAGAGGGAGCTGAGCTGTAAGGCAAAGCTCTGTTTACCAGTCAGTCTATGTTCTTACCCTCACCTATGGTCAAAAACTCTGGGTAGCAACTGAAAGAATGAGATCATGGATACAGGAGGTTGAAATGAGTTTCCGGTGCAAAGTAGCTGGACTCTCCTTTAGAGATAGGGCGAGAAGTTCAGTTATCAGGAGTGACTCAGAGTAGAACTGCTGCCCCTCCACATCCAGAGGAGCCAGTTGAGGTGGTTCAGGCATCTGGTAAGGATTTTTTTTAACCAGGCAAATCCCACTGAGATCACAGATCTCTTTTGCAAGGGAGGTCTGGGCCTGAAGGCAGCCTAACATGCATGTTTCTGATCTGTGGGAGGAAACTGGAGTACACGCAGGCACGAGAAGAACATGCCAACTCCACACAGAAAGACCCAAGGTCCAACCGGGGATTGAACCTAGGACCTTGCTGTGAGGCAACAGTGCTAACCACTAAGCCATCGTGATGCCAGGATGCTCCCTGGGCGCCTCCCCCTGGAGGTGTTTTCGGGCATGTCTGACAGGGAGGAGACCCTGGGGAAGACCCAGGACATGCTGGCGAGACCCTCTGTTGACCTGGGAACACCTTGGAATCCTCCCAGATCTGGAAGTGGAGGCTGTGGAAAGAGATGTCTGGACCTCCCTGCTCAAGCTGCTGCCCTCATGACCTGAGTCCAGAACAAGAGGAAGATGATGGATGGATGGATTTGGTCACTGGTTGTTTTAAGTCAGTAGCCATCTTTTGTCTTGTTCAGACCAACCGTTAGCTCATCAGTTCAGGGATCAATAAGCTACCAATGGCAGGTAAGATATTAACTATTTATAACTTTTACACAGAAACTCACTTCAAAACATAGAATCTGCTCATATTTTTCTTCATGTCGCTGTGAAGAGCCCCGAGTAAGATTTGGGGAGGTGTGGTGGTGCGTTACCTCATTTGTCTGTTTCCCGCTGTACGACATTTTCTTGATGGCCACCACTTCATTGCTGTGCACGTCACGAGCCTGTAAACAAACCCTGAGGTTAATATCCAGCACTAACACACTTCAGGTTCCAGCTGATGCAGAAAAAGGATTTCTTCAGCCGTCGTCCGCTCAATATGCACCTAGAGGTCTGAAAAAACACAAATTATGACCGAAGTGAAAACTTGTTCACAGGCAGGCGTCAGAAATGTGCCCAGAGTTCGAGTCATTTCTCTGGAGGCGTCTTTGTAAATCTACAAACACGAGGAGGGAGCTTCAGACTGCTGACAGGTAAACATGGAGTCGACATCCTTCAGAGGAAATCAGGTGGTCGCCGGCGTGTCGTTCAACACACTGCTCCGTTGTCACAACTACCAAGGAATCATTCAGACCCAAACATCAGCAGCTGATCAGTCTGTGACGATCCCTCGAACATAAAAACACGTTTTCAGCATTTAGTCACAAATCAAATGTCATGACAGATCCCTGAAGAAATTATTTCTGTTCCCTTTGTTCAATCAAAAATCATCCACTTAGGATGAGACTACAAAGGTCTATTTTATTGTGGAGGCCTTCTCTTTTAATTGATGGTTTGGTTTTATTGTGAAAGTCGACAGCTACGTCAGTTTATTAGTGATAACGAGGTCGTGTTTGATCCAGTGCTTCTTCTGAACCTGCAGGATTTGATGTGGTCTGGATCCGTCTAAGAGGAGGAACCCGGTTTCTGTGAAGCCGATTAAAGCAGCAGCATGGGTTCTCTTCATGTTAAAGAAATCAGCTTACAGCCGAAAGCTGGCCGTAACCCGGTTAGCTGTTTGAGGGAAAACAGCCGAGACCTTAATCCCAACTTTAATGCCCGTTGTTTGTATTTAAAGGGTTAAACGTCAGAAACATCTTTCATGTTTTACTTCAGACTGAAAACACGAGAAACGTGTTTCATCTGTTCATCGTGACACGAGGAATTTAAACTCAGGATTGAGTGAACCCTGAAGAACCACAGAGTCGAGATGACTCTCACTTACTACCACACGTCAGCTCCACAAGATGCAGCCTTTCCTGTCAAGTCTGAGCGGAAGCAGCCATCTTGAATTCCAGATAATCTGATGGAGATGTAGTCTGTCACTCTCTCCCTCTCTCCCCTGCCTCCCCCTCCCTCTCTCGCACGCACGCACGCACACACACACACACACAGGTTTTGAATGCGATTAATCAATCCTGACCCGTTTGTTCACTGACTGACTAAAAACCTTGGTGAGGTTCTGCAGCTGGATCTAGGTGAGGTTCAGCAGCTGGTTCTAGGTGAGGTTCTGCAGCTGGCTCTATGTGAGGTTCTGCAGCTGGCTCTAGGTGAGGTTCTGCAGCTGGTTCTAAGTGAGGTTCTGCAGCTGGCTTTAGGTGAGGTTCTGCAGCTGGATCTTAGTGAGGTTCTGCAGCTGGTTCTAGGTGAGGTTCTGCAGCTGGCTCTAGGTGAGGTTCTGCAGCTGGATCTTAGTAAGGTTCTGCAGCTGGTTGTAGGTGAGGTTCTGCAGCTGGCTCTAGGTGAGGTTCTGCAGCTGGATCTAGGTGAGGTTCTGTAGCTGGTTCTAGGTGAGGTTCTGTAGCTGGTTCTAGGTGAGGTTCTGCAGCTGGTTCTAGGTGAGGTTCTGCAGCTGGCTCTAGGTGAGGTTCTGCAGCTGGATCTTAGTGAGGTTCTGCAGCTGGATCTTAGTGAGGTTCTGCAGCTGGATCTTAGTGAGGTTCTGCAGCTGGATCTAGGTGAAGTTCTGCAGCTGGCTTTAGGTGAGGTTCTGCAGCTGGATCTTAGTGAGGTTCTGCAGCTGGATCTAGGTGAGGTTCTGCAGCTGGATCATAGTGAGGTTCTGCAGCTGGTTCTAGGTGAGGTTCTGCAGCTGGACCATAGTGAGGTTCTGCAGCTGGTTATAGGTGAGGTTCTGCAGCTGGTTCTAGGTGAGGTTCTGCAGCTGGTTCTATGTGAGGTTCTGCAGCTGGATCTTGGTGTGGTTCTGCAGCTGGTTCTAGGTGAGGTTCTGCAGCTGGTTCTAGGTGAGGTCCTGTGGGCCTTTCAAGGACAGGCTGGGACTCAGACCCTCAGCAGCAACATTGTGGGTGTGTGACCTGCTTGCTGTCCTCCCACTCTTTCCTAAAGAGGGGGAGATCTTCACACGTTCTGTTTATGACAATATGCAAATGAGGGCGAGTTGTGAAAACCCACGCAGACGAGTGCTGCTTATTGCTGAGGCGTCAGCAGCTCAAACAACATGTGGACATGAAATTTAAAAAAACTATCCAGATCTGAAGGAGCTTCAGGCTCCATAAAAACACCAATGATGGACAGTTTCATCATCCAGTGTGAACGCAGCAGTAACCTGTAGGTGGCGCTGCACCACCAAAACACATCAGAACCAGAAAACAAGATGTGGACGCTTTTAACTGTAAACGCCCTTTATGGACTGGACAAATTGGACCGTCTCCTTGGACTGGGAGACGAGTTGAGACACAAGAAGTAGACAATTATGTCAACAGGACCTTCAAAAAAAATCTATTAAAATGATACATGTTTTCTTTTTCATCTCATCTTTTTTTTTTTTTTTTTTTTTACTTCAACCTGTTTGACAGAAGCAACAAAAAATATGTTTCGCAAACTTTAACATCTTAATTCATGAATAAATGCTCATAAAGAAAGCTCTTAAATCAACCAAGAACAGCATGACTTTATAATAAATTAAAAAATAAAAATAAAAAACACTGAATTTAACTCTGCTTATAAAGAGTTGGGTTTGAAGTCATCTGAAACAGAAAACTTAAAATACGCCAATAACTCAGTTTACATTTTAAATTGAGATCAACTTGATATTGCAGCGTTTTGTTCCCTGATGACACTGAAGTAAAGACAAATCAACTAGAACTTGTCATTTCTAAGACAAAGATCGGTGTGGTAGTAGCTGAGAGTCATTCCAACAAGGTGATATGAATGTGTAAGGTGGCGAGCGATATGCATTCCTGTCAGGAACATTGGCTCCTCCTCTCCTGTCAGTCAGATAAGTGACAGACTCCGCCCTCCAACAACAAGCAGATGCTCTTCGGGCCGCTCCATGGATCACCTGATCAGGTGTTGGATCACAGGTTGACAGTAGAACCCTCAGGACTCAACAAACCCTGCTGTCAGAGAGCAAACACACGTGCACATCTTACTTACAAAGTAAACGGCTCCGAAGCTGCCGTGGCCGATCTCACGCAGGTCAGCAAACAGCTTCTCCGGATCATCTTTGCAGAAGAGATCTGCCACGTCCGGGTCCTTCAGATTTCCTGCCCGAGCATTCGAGGGCATGGCCAGGGCCTGGAGGACAGGAAGGGGGGACACGTCAGAACTGCCATCAGGGTTCAAGTCCTGCGCACGTGACGGACTCGTCAGAACCAGGAACAAACATACAGAAAGGCTGGTTGGAGGGACATCGCTCGTTTTGGGCTCAAGAAGCTGCGCTCAGATTGTCTTGGCAGAAATAAACGTTGGCTTCAGTAGTGAAAACAAGATCTAACAGTCTGATGCCACAGAGCGTTTCATGAGCTTCCAGAACTGCTCCAACGACTCACATTTCAGGTCTAAGAATCTGAGGTTATAAACGCTTGTTCCCAAACAGCCGATCTGAACGAGCAGCTGACGTGTCGAGGCACGCCGATATGAAGGTCAGGTTTAACCGTCACAAGACGAACGGAAAACAAGTCGCTGTGTGTCAAGGATGTGATCCGCCGTGCAGGTTAGGAACAGAAGACAGCTCCTCAAACAACAACACGTGTCACTTGTGATGGACCGAAGCGCAGGACCGAGCGTCTCTTTGCCTTTTCTTTGGCGTTAGCAGCAGATTGACGCGTCCACCTCGGTAGAGCTCATCAGGAAACTCAAACGGTGCGCTTCGATGGCAACAAGAAGCTTCAACAGAAAGTTTCCATTATTCAATAAAATGTAGAACAGCATTTGTTCTGCAGAACCCACACATTTATCTGATGTGGATCTATGATGCTGAGATTATTACAAATTAATAAACCTATCCCCACTCGTGTTTCATCCGTCCCTGCTGTGAGCAGCATCTCATGGTTGGATAGAAGTAAAAGCCAGCAGAGGCAGGTTGAATTCATTTCTCCACCAACAGACAGGAAGTGGATTCTGTGTTTTCTGCCTCTCCACACGACACAAATTAACAACACATTTACAGAAATCCATGAAAATCTGAACCCGATGGTGTGACTGTAATATATAACGAGCAGGGCTCGACATGTGCGATGTCTGTTCTCCTCTCGGACCACCGGGTCTCGCCTCGAGTCGTCCGGCAGACAACCAAGAGAAACATCGTCTGTAAAAATGAAAAAAAAAAAAACTTGATGCTATTTAGAAACATACTGAGAGCTGCGTGTGCTGTGATGAATAAATGATCAAATATGAAAATAAAGAGCATTAATGACTTCATGAGCTGAAATGCTGTAAATATAACCCCTCTGAATGAAACAACAATTTTAGGACAGAAATATGTCAGGCAAATTAAAGAATAGTTTTAAGTTAATTTATACTCTTCAAAGGACTTCCTGTGTTATAATTTATCAAAATTAATCTGACAAACCTCAAAACTTTAACGTGAGAAAAGCTCTTCAAAACTCGTCTCTTCCTTCAGAATAATGTTCATTAGAAACAATTTATGTACTTTTACTATGGTCATGTACACATTATACTGTGTACTTTTACTATGGTCATGTACACACTACACCGTGTACTTTTACTATGGTCATGTACACACTACACCGTGTACTTTTACTATGGTCATGTACACACTACACCATGTACTTTTACTATGGTCATGTACACACTACACCGTGTACTTTTACTACGGTCATGTACACACTACACCATGTACTTTTACTAAGGTTATGTACACACTACACCGTGTACTTTTACTATGGTCATGTACACACTACACCGTGTACTTTTACTACGGTCATGTACACACTACACCATGTACTTTTACTAAGGTTATGTACACACTACACCGTGTACTTTTACTATGGTCATGTACACACTACACCGTGTACTTTTACTACGGTCATGTACACACTACACCATGTACTT
>JARVGS010000472.1:24870286-24880957 GCA_031762315.1 Hypsolebias antenori | reverse complement strand
TCAGCCAATCATGGCCGTTGTTCTGAGGCAAACGCATGCACGTCACTCGTAGGTCACATTTAGAAAAGCACGATTGGTTGGAATTTCCAGATGCCTTCAGGGTTCACAAAAAAACTCAGACAGACAGCAGCGACAGGCTGATGGCAACCAATTACAAGTACACATTCACGGAATGGTCAAATTATCGTATTTTTGGCTTTTCTCAGGATTACATCGTACAGAGGGCAAAATTGTCGTACAAATACGATAATTATCGTACACCTGGCAACACTGGATGGGCTGCCAAAAGTCAATTTGTGCCGCGGGAGCGCGCACGGGAAGACACGCTGTTTCGGTTCTTCAGAAATTCAAACGATTCATAGTCTGCTCGACATTACAGAAAGTTGTGTCTCTGTTTACCGTTTCCTTAAAAATGAACTTTACTGATCAAACAGCTTCTTTTCCTCTTCTTGTTGAATTACGTCGATGTTTGGCATGCGGCCAGCTCCTCATCTATGGAGGCAAATGTGTTAAAATGGATGAATAGAAATGCATTTCATTTTCAGAATAAAGCTGCATGTTTTGACTCATAAATAAAATTAAAAATAAATAATCCCAATTGTATTTTCATTTTCTGCTCCAAGACTGCTCAATTTGTAATTTAATTAAAATGATGAATAAAATAATGTTTAACATTTAATTTTCCAAATGTGTCCCTATAAAAAGTGACCAAAATTAATTTTGAAATGTCAAATTTGAAAATTAAAATGAAATCCTTTTTCATTTCAAAGTCAGATTAGTTTTTTGATTCACAAACATCGGGGTTGAAAATCGAAAAGGTGGGGGGTATGTAGGGGAACACCATCTCAGAAACACTTCATCTCAGCTCAAACAAACAAAAATTTACAGTTCACTTCACTTTAAACCAACAACATGTCTGTGTTTTGTGTTTGAAACAGTTAAAAATAAGATTTTTCTATTTCTTTGGGAATGAACAGACATTATTTAAAAAAAATATTCAGCTTAGCTTACAAACTTCTTAGTTTGACACTAATGTAATAAAACTTGTCACTGTGTTAACGTCACTGCAATATGAATTCATTTTCCATGAAATGGACAGATGGTTTTAATGAGCTTTTGTTCCAACTGACCTCGGAGTTCTAAAACATCAAAAACTCGTTACGATGATAACTTTCCTTTATCAAAAAGGAGTATTTCTTCCAGACACTGGTTCCCATGAAGATAACAACATAAGAACCCTTTTGTTTGTTCAAACTGACATTCCTTTCCAGGAGATGGACAGTCAGAACAGCAACAACCTGTTTAAACGCAGCATGTTTTAAGTTTGATCCAAAATTTGTAATATGCTGAATGTTTATTCATGAAAATGTGTTTTAAGAAATCTTTCTTTAAGATAATACATTTGTCTTATTTTTCTCGTTTAAAAGGAAAACTTTTAAGGCAGAGAAAAAAGGAACTTTAGATTTATAAAAACAAACCAAAAGTTAGAACCAAAGATACAGAACCAGCACCTTCCCAGAGTGAACTGTGAGTAATTAAATCAGAACAGTTATCCATCGACCCAGGTCCAGAGGAGGACTACAGTCAAAGTAACTCAGGAGATTTCTCAACTTACGAGCTACCAACTCTGCACCCACCAGTATCTCCGGAAGCTGTTCATGGGACAACTCTCATGGTTTTATCTGTTTACTGGTGACGTACATCACAACTTATCTTACACCATTTTAACCACTTCACAGTAATTGCACATTAAACTTAAACAGAGTTCAGCTTGGAAACAAACCAGTCTTGTCTGCCTTTTAAGTTCCTCATCAATTAGACCTTTGATTCAACAGTTAACTTTGTCGTGCATAATTTTAATCAGATTATTATTATTTTTTTTTTTTACAAAATACATAAAATTCAGCTGAATTTGTGATTGTTTTGGCATAGCTGTGTGTATTAACTGATTAGTAATGTCCTTTAAACACGAAAAAAGAACTCACGTTCAGGTTACATTATTTTGGGGTAAATTGAGACTGATTTTCCTCTCTAAGGAGAGTTGGTGCCCACACATGAGGTTATTTGCATAATAATGCGTTGTTTATTAGCTTAACTCATAACTGGTTGGCCTTGTCGCTGTTGTAAGTGCTCTATAAATAAAATGGTATGGTATGGTATTCCTCTACACTGGACACCGTGACTCTATAGGGATGCAACTTCCTGTCAGACACCGGTAGTTTTCCTGCACAGCACATGGATTCATTCATTCAATATATGTCCCTCTGCCTTCAAACATCAGTCCTTTTAAATAAATATATGTAACGTATACATCTTTTCATCACCACTTTATGTAGCATTTAGTATCAAAGCCCATTTCCGATATGAAATAAAAGCCTAACAGGAAGTCATAATTGAGTTTTAAAGTCATAATTTCAAAAATAAAAGTCATAATTACGACTTTTAAAGTCATAATTACAAAAATAACTTTAAAACTCATAATTATGACTTTTATTCTCGTAATTATGACTTTAAAACTCACGCGTATCTCTAAATGGCTTTAAGAATCTGTTGGACTCCTGGCAAGAACCAATCCAGACATGTTCCTGTTTTTTGTTTTCTACATTTGCCTTAAAATCTAGCTGTTTTGCTACTTTGACATCTTTTTTTTTAAACTTGTTTAAAAAAATCTGTGACTCTCTAATGATTGTCTATTGTTTTTGCTGTTGTCATCATTCTTTGTTGAAACCAGGTGTCTCTTGTAAATGAGTCCTCGAGGCTCAATGGGATTAACCTGCCTAAATAAAGGTTGAATAAGTATGACTTTTATTCTTGTAATTATGACTTTAAAAGTAAAAATTATGACTTTAAAAGTCAAAATTATGACTTTCTGTTGGGCTATTATTTTTTCTTTCATGGCGGAAATGGGCTTCCTTAGCATTTACATAAATAAAATGCACAAATAAAAACAATAAATCGTACCTCATTGGCCACATTAACAGCAGAGGAATAAAAACGCTTTATACAGTTTCTTCTCACAAAAATTAAACAAAAAACCAACACTTGTCTTCTGGGAAAACTTCTTGTAGGTAGTCTCTTGCAGACCACTGCAGTACAATGGTCCACTCTGTGTGCCATTCAACTTACCCTAAGGGCAACAATGTGGCATGCAGAACAAAAGATGAGTTCCCCGTACATTGTAATGCATTTTTAAACACAAAAATTAACCTTAACCACATAAATTACTGAAAGTTGTTACTTATTTGTTATTGAATGTTTCATATCAAATATTAATATGTATTGCTCTCTTTAACTTAATATTGAATAATGAATTAAATATGTGAGAGTTGCTTTTGACTGCAGCTACACTCCCACCAAATCATTTGTGACTTCTATTATGAGCTTGTGAGTGGGTCTATTCTGCCTCTAGCAATGTAACTGTCTTATAAATAGGTCTGTCCAGGTTATTGTTTACTGAGTCTGTGTCTCTGTGTTAGTCTTTGTCCTGGCATTAGCACGTGTGTCTCTGGTCCCCAGTGTCCCCCGCACACAGAATGAAACCCTGATGACGTACACTCCACGTCACCAGCTGGTGGCGGTAATGAGCATCTTCCGTTTCTGACAACTGCCAAAAAGCTCAAGAAGAAAATCTGCTGAAAGGCGTGAATGCTGGTTCTGTTGGGTCCAGTTAAAGGTAATGCAGGTTCTGTTGGGTCCGTTTAAAAGCAATGCGTGTTTTGTGCTGTAACTATTGACGTTCAACCTCCTGTTTTAATAACATTAACTGCGTTTCAATGCTAGCTAGTGTTAGCATGAAGCTAATGTTTGAATAAATAAAAAGTTTAATGTTTGAAGCTAAAAGCGGCCCCAGTGCAGAAAGCTTTTGTTGTGACCATACAATCAGATTCTTGTGTTTCTGTTTCATGACTTCATGTTTAATCTGAATTAATCTCAGTTTTAAAACTGGTTCAAAACGTAGAGGCGCCATCTTTGTAGTTTTTATGGGCTTTTACATCAGAACTTTAAAATACAAGTGAATGAAAACGCAGTGAGAGGTCCAGACTAACAGAACCAGTGTGATGAGTCTGCGGTCCAGACTAACAGAACCTGTGTGATGGATCTGTGGTCTGGACTAACAGAACCAGCGTGATGGATCTGTGGTCCGGACTAACAGAACCAGCGTGATGGATCTGTGGTCCGGACTAACAGAACCAGCGTGATGGATCTGTGGTCTGGACTAACAGAACCGTTTTGACCTGCAGCTGAGCTCGTCTCTCCACTCCACCATGCCTCTGGTGCTGGACGCTGTGTGGGCTCTGTGGAGCATCGGTGCTGGCATCTACGACTACTTCCACACCAGTGCCATGGAGGAGAGGATCCACACCCTGGAGCACGTCCTCTCCGTCCACCAGTTCGTGATCGGCGTCCTGTCTGCCGGCCTCGTCCTGCTCTTGACCTGCGTACTGCTGAGAAAACTCTGACACCTGGTGGAGGGACCTGAGCGTCGGACTGGAGGGTCCGTTGTGGTAAAGATCCGGTCCAGACCAGGTCTGGAGCACTGATGAACACTTTAAGTCTGTGAGAACATGAAGCATGTTCCATCAGGGAGGTTTTTGTGAGTTCATCTCCCTGCAGGATGTTTCACGGAGCTGCTGACGGTGTTCCCTGTTCAGAAACGTTGACGTCCGTCTTTTAGTGATGACAGTAAAAAAAAAAATAATAATAATAATAATAAGTTGTTAGCTTTGTCTTAGCTAATAATTCACTAATCATTAACTAATCATTCTATCAATCATTGTTTCAGATCTTTGTCCAAAGACTTAATGTCACTTTGATACTAGAATATTATTTTTCTAAAAACGAACATCTAATTATGTTGAGGCTGATTGAATGTGTTTTAAGGGAATGTTGATTGTCCAAACTGCCTGGATTAATCTCGACATGCGTTCTTGCCCTGGAAGGGATCTGTGCATTTACACCAGGAAATAATGAAATGTAGCCAAATCTTGTTTCTATGTTGAAATGTTATCTTGACCATGTTGAAACCTAAAGCAACACTCTGAAACACTGGAACTAAACTTTATTTATTTATTATCTTTATTATTTCTTCCTTGGAGGAAACAAATCTTAATATATAAATTTAGAGTTTTCTTATGCTTGTTATTGGGATGTGTGTGTGTAAAGTTTCTAATGCTTGTTAGTGGGATGTTGTGCTGGTCCTGTCCAAGGGAAAATGTTTGATTCATAAAATAACTTTAAGCTCCTTCTTTGTGTCTTGAGTTAATTTCAATTAAATATAAGATTTTTTGTGTGTTACACTCTAGAAAAATAAGTTTTTGTTTTTTGTTACGTGAAGCTGTTGGTGTTCAACACTCAATTCAGGACCTGAAGAAAAGAAAAAAAAAACATTGTTTTTGAATATGAACCCAAGTTGTCTTATCAACTAGGTTTTATTTTATAAGCATTCAAATATGCATTCAGATACACAATGGGAAAAAGTGCAATTCTTTTGCATTCAATAAAACAACATATGCTGCAGGAAAGTAAAAATGGAGTTGTTTCAGTTTACAGCCTCGTTTACTTATTTAAAATGAAAAAGTTGCATAAATACGAATGACATAAACATCAGACATCACACAAGTCATCAAAGGAAAATCTGATAATTTAAAAAAAAAAGTTAAAAATGGCTATCCGGGCTGTAGGCAGCTTTGATTTGCTGCGCCTTCTGCTCCAATCTGAGGATCGACCAATGAGAGCTCAGAATTTCAGCAGCGAAGGCCGTGGTTGGTTAAAGGGCCGGGAAGGCGGGATCTCTGAACGGCTGTTCTTCGTTGCAACGTTCGTATCTCAAGTTATGCGAAGAGGGCGGAACTTTGTCAAATTTTACCTTCAAAATAAAAGTAGATATTTACACGAGCGTTACATTTTAGAGCGTATCCCTTCAGTTTTGACATGTGCATCGATTAAAGTGCAATTATAAGATTAACCTGGATTATAAAATACTCATAATACATGTTTAGTATGTGATTAACGACCTCATACCTTTTATTATAATTTGTTGAGAAAATCTTAACCGGATGTGTGATATGCTACTTCCCTCCCCCGTAACCTCAACTTGCTAATAGGCAGTCGGCGTAAATAATGTAAATTTTGATATAAAGTAAATATATCATAACTACAGTGGGAGTGCCGTATTTACTTATAATCGTTTCCGTGTAGCAGTGACGTTACTTCGGGGTCACTGTCGGTCTGGTCAGGGTGTTAGCATGATGCTAACCGGTTAGCCCGGGGTTTCCGCTTCAGCTCGCCGGAGGCTGTTCTCTTGTTTCGCGCATTTCAAGTCTTTTTTTTTTTTTTTCTCCAACAGTTCAACAGGTTTCAAAGGAAAGCTTCAGACTACCGCTCATCCATCGTGAAGTATAACACATCTGGACCTCACCGGTACGTGCTTACTTTGAGGACGGCGTGTTTGTTTTGTTGTTTCCACAAAGGAAAGGAGCTGAATTTCTGTCCTCTTTTTTTTTTTTAACCCACACCACCTCAGGTCGGGTGGTGTGGCAGCTTCCCCCGGCCGTGTCTCGTAGTTTGGGCGATGGCTCCACACAAGCACAGCTCTTCAGGTGGAGGCCACCATGTGGTGGTGGGTTCTGGAGGAAGAGCCAACGGGCTGTGCCCCCAGCAGCAGCAGCCCACCGGTCAACTCGTTCAGGCCGACCACGAGCTGTTCCTGCAGGCCTTTGAGAGTGAGTCCCTGCTGCTGCTGAACTTCTCAGACTGGACTCTGTCCTGGCATTTATCACAACCAGCAGTCAAACAAGACTCATAATCTGCCTGCTGCTGTTCTTTCAGATTACGTGTTTGACCTTTCTGAAACATGTTTCTCATCTAATTTATATTTTATACACTTAATTACATTGTGTTTACAAAATGTCCAGCCTGCAAAACCAAAGTGATCAAATGTTTGTGTTATCCAGTTAGTCCCATGCAGTATTGGTATTTTACTCCTGTTTACTGTGATTAGTTTCATCTTTATCTGAGCTTGATGATATGAGTGTATTTTTTTTTCTAGAGCCAACACAAATCTACAGATTCCTGCGCACAAGAAACTTGATCGCTGTGAGTGTTTCCTCTGAGCCTTGTCATCAACCGGACCTGTAAAGCTAAAGTGACACAGGATTTAAACTCTCCTCCTTTCTCTCTCTCTCAGCCTATTTTCTTGCACAGGACGCTCACATATATGTCCCACAGGAACTCGAGGAGCAACGAGAAGAGGTAAAACCCTGCTGATGTCGGTGATGCTGATAAGATCTGCTTCCTTTTTACCAAAGTGACTGATGTTTGTGCTTCTTTGTTTAAAGCTGGTCAGGTTGTAGCCTGGCGTTGTTGTTTGCTTTTTTGAAAGCGGGTCAACAGTTGCGATGAGTGAAAGTAGGTGAAGCCGGCTCAGATCAGTACTAGCTGAGATAGAAGCGTTTTTCAGTTGAGCTGCTTTGCATAAAGATGAATGAACACTGCGCCCAAACACGTGGGGCTGCTTGTGCATTGAAGGAGCAACTTCAGACAATACCTGAAGGTTACAGGTTTCAAAGTCAGCAGGGAAGCTGTGTTGGTGCACGGTGATCATCAGGTGATAAATGGGTTCCAGCTGGGTGTTTCTTCATGTGACTTGTAGTAACTGACAGGAAACTACAGCGCTCAAGTGTTTGTTGTTGTTAAAATGCCGTCTAAAGAGATGACGGGTCTCCAAGACCATCTGTTGTGTTGACAGCTGCAGTTAGACCAGAATCTGTTCAATGAAAGAGTTAAAAAGCAAATATATTTCTACTGCTGTTGTAATGATCTGTTTCTAGTGCAAAAGTTGATTTATTTTTGCCCCGTTTCAGCCCAGGACGGGTCAGTGTTTGGTCTTTTTCCTGTCAGATTCTCTTGCCGTGTTGCGGGGGTTGAATCGTGTCCTCAGTTAAAGTGGAGGTTATAAATGTGGTGCCTTCTCAGTTTCACTTTCTGCTGCAGACTTCACTCATCTTGTGACTTGAAACAATCGGCTCCACTGTTCTTAAAGGTGCTTAAAGCAGCGCTTAACACCAACTACAAAGACAGACGAGCAGTGAAATCCAGAAGAAAGTATAAAATCCTGCAAAACGTTAATAATCAATGAGACCCAACAGTAAATGTTGACGGTTCTGCCAGGTTCTTGCTAAAGATCAGGGAGTTGAATGGACTCGCTCTGTCCAGCAGGAGTCGAGGGTTTGATTCTGTGTGAAAGTTGTTCTGAGTCCAGCAGCGTTCTGCAAAGGCTCCCAGCTGGTTCTAGTTACTCAGGCTCCTTGTCAGACTTGCTGCACAGATCAAAGGTAAACTTTTATGTGCTTTCCTTTTAGGTGCACTCCAGAAACAAACTGATGCACTGAATATTAGCACCAGATGTGCACATGTTCCTATCATTCCACAAGCCAGGGCTGTAGGTGACAGTTCTGATGATTAAGGCATTGTACCTGCAGTTGCCTGCAGTGAAACCTCACCTGTTTGTCTCAGCAGCATCACAAAGTTATGTTGCTTCCTGCTGCAGGAAACATTCAGCTCTTTATGTTTGTTAATCGAGTTTATTCTGAGCTGCCAGCTTTAACTCTCCCAAACACTAAAACTGTCCAAATAAAAGCAGAACAAACAGAAAATGTGTGACAGCTTCGCTAGCTCCGTTCTTTGCAGTCGGCCGTCGTCTGCAGCTCGAGGTGCGCGTGTTCCTTTAAAAAGAGCTTAAATGTACCAGTAGAGAGCAGCTCTGGGATTCAGATGATTCCAGTCAGGAAGCAGGAAGTTTCTGTACCTGCGTCCTCCAGCTGCTGCAGTCTGCAGGGATCAATGTCAGGAACGCTGGAGTGAAAAGGAGTTGGAATAAAGTTTTATTGTGCATTAAAGACACATTTCAGTTCATATGAACAAACTTCATACATCAGAAGAACTCCGTTAACTTCCTCCAGGTTCAGGACCCTGAACGCATCATTCTGACTGACCAACCCGACTTTGGCTCAGCCTGTAGAACCAGGTGAAAAAAGCTGCTCCTACTTTGTGTCAAAAGTTTTTTCTTCAAACTTTGACTCAAAGGTTCTGTTCAGTAAAACATTGGTCCCGTCTGTGGACGTAAAGGAGTGCAGAGACGTCTGGTGAGCTGAGCGCTGTGTGAGGTTTGAGTTTGTCTAAAGCTGCAAACAGCTGCTCTTCATTCACAGGAAGTCCTTCAAGGCCGATGATCTGCTCTTCCAAGTGGACAAAATGAGAGGAGACCAGGAGGCTCTGGGGTAAATACTGCGTTTCCACAAAGCCCTGAGTCGTGTTTCTGTTGACGTTTGCCTCCTCAAACAAGATGTCGACCTTACAGCTGCTTACTCAGCTCTGCACTTTCTGTTCCAGCTTGGCCTCCAACCTGCAGCTCACCTTCACTGGCTTCTTTCATAAAGCTGGTAGGTTCATCCCCATCTTCTTCTTAGTTTGGCTGTTCTTCAGCGTGACTGACAGGAAACTGTTTTTTTCTCCATGTGTTCAGGAAAATCATCTCAGGACAGTGAGAACGAGCAGAGCTCCGTGTCTCTGGAGGTCCTGCTGGTCAAAGTCTGCCACAAGAAGAGGAAGGTTTGTGTCTGGATGCTACAACGATCCGTACATAGTTTGTCTTCAGATCTTACAGAGACTTCTTGTTGTGTTCAGGATGTCAGCTGTCCGGTGAAGCAGATCCCAACAGGAAAGAAGCAGGTTCCTCTGAACCCAGACACGGGTGCTGGAGTCCAGGCCAAACCGGGCTCCCTGCCCACCCTGCTGGTTCCCAGCAGTGAGTTTGAACCCAGTAACTCTCATATGGTCAAGTCTTACTCCCTGCTCTTCAGGGTGTCCAGACCTGGTTCCCCCCGGACCCAAGTCAACGGCCTAACCAACGGAGAGTTCAGAGGTGAGCAGACAGCAAATCAGAGCTTCAGAATATGTTTAAACACGATTCTGATAGTTTTATTTTTCTGAAACGGCTCCGCCCAAAAGAAGCTGTGGTCAGAAAGAGTTATTATATCAAATATACAACATTTTCTTTTTGCATAGTTTTTCAAATTCATTCAACCTTTATTTATACAGGTTAGTTCCCACTGAGCCTCGAGGACTCATTCACAAGAGAGACCTGTTTCAGATAGACAAAAAGTACCGTAATTCTCGGGCTTTAGAATGCACCATTAAATATCAGATAAATCATAATTTTATACATAAATAAGATGCTCCGGTTATTTAGCCACGGGCTTCCACCGTTCATCGTCAGGATCTGTGCCCCCTGTCTGCTCCGACTGTGCAGCTTTTTTGTTGTAGTACAAGAATCAGCCAAAAGACGTCTCTTCACAGAATACAGTATAGTTTGCTGTCAACACATGCTCAGACTGCATGATCGTCAGAAGTCTTCATGAATCTTCACTGTTTGACTCATGGTTACAACCATTATACATACAAAATGAACGCAGGAACTATCTAAGCATAATCACTGGAAGAACATTGCCAAACACCTACGTAACTGAAATTAATTTAAAAAGTATCTACCAGTAAATATTACCCAGAATCTTATCAATGTCGTGACCGACCGGAAGTTTTTTTGTCAGGCTGGGATTAGACTGCCCCCTCTTTGATACAGCGGGGGATGCTTGGCATTGCGCCCCTGTGCAG
>JARVGS010000472.1:24712480-24724021 GCA_031762315.1 Hypsolebias antenori | reverse complement strand
CTTCTACGTCCTCCATAGACCGCACAGATTGGTACACCATCTTCCACTCACTCCAGGGATCAATGACATGTCCAGCTGCGTGGGTCCATTCAGGGCATGAGGGCTCTCCAGTACCCTGTCATCTGGTGGAAAAAAAATTCAGTTGCGTTGAGGGACCAGCTGACCAAATCCATATAATTTTAGACTGAAGTCCAAAAAAGAAGCTGAAGGTTTGGTTTGCATGTTTTTGTTACAGCTTTTCATCGGAACGCTGCTGTTCACTGTCCTGCTGTTCCTGCTGCCCACCACCGCCCTCTACTATCTGGTCTTCACTCTGGTGAGGCACCCTGTCCTGAGACAACTTCTTTAGATGGAACCTTGATCATTTGTTGTTTATTTGTCCCACCTGTCTGAGTTCTTGTGTCCCACCTGTGTTTCAGTTGCGGCTGGTTGTAGTCCTGTTCCAGGGTGTCCTTCATCTCAGCGTGGACTTCATCAACTCCTTCCCTCTATACTCGATGGTTCTGCGTATCCTTCAGCCCTACAGACTGGCAGGTAAACCAGAGAACAGGTTCTGAGTGAAGGACAATTGTGGGAGACAGGGGTGGAATATTTAAGATCAAATAAAGATTAATTACAGGTTAATTTTAGATTAATTACATAATAACAGACTACCGGTAATTAAACTTCTTCTTCTATAAGTCTGTTGTAGAGAGTGCCATCTCTTCTGCCATTATCTGCTGGGGTAGCAGCACCAGAGAAAGTGACTTAAAAAGATCAACAAGCTCATAAAGAAGGCTGGTTCAGTTCTGGAGACTCCTCTAGAACCTCTGGAGAAAATTGTGCAAAAAAGATTCTTCATAAAAAGAAGAACATTATAGACAACCTCAGCATCCTCTTCATCAGACAATCGTACAACAACAGTGTGTCTTCAGTCAAAGGCTTCTTCAGATCCACTGCAAGACAGACCTCTACAAGAGATCTTTCCTGCCCACAGCCATCAGCATCTAGAACAACTCTTTAATGAAACCAGGATGATGAGTTACAACAACATTTAACTTCCCTCTGGGATTAATAAAGTATTTTTGAATTGAATTGAAAAAAGTTATTTACTGTACAGGTAAATTACAGATTATCCATCCATCCATTATCTTCCGCTTGTTTCGAGGGTCTCGGGGGGCAGCAGCTTGAGCAGGGAGGTTCAGACTTCTCTTTCCACAACCAGCTCTTCTTGGAGGACTCCAAGGCATTTCCAGGCCAACCGAGACATGTAGTCTCAAGCATGTCCTGGGTCTTCCCCGGGGTCTCCTCCCAGTCGGACATGTCCAAAGCACCTCCCTAAGGAGGCGTCCAGGGAGCATTCTTACCAGATGCCCGAACCACTTCAACTGACTCCTCTGGGTCTCTCCTGATAACTGAACTTCTCACCCTATCTCTAAGGGAGAGTCCAGCTACCCTGCAGAAGAAACTCATTTCAACCTCCTGTATCCACGATCTCATTCTTTCTGCCACTATCCAGAGTTCATGACCATAGGTGAGGGTAGGAATGCAGACCGACTGGTAAACAGAGCTTTGTCTTACAGCTCAGCTCCCTCTTCACCACAACGAACTGGCACAGAGTCCGCAATACTGCAGGCGCTGCACCAATCCATCTGACAATCTCACACTCCATTCTTCCCTCACTGTGAACAAAACCCAGAGATACTTGAACTCCTCCACTTGAGGCAGAACCTCACCCTCGACCTGAAGAGAGCAATCCACCCTTTTTCGGTGGAGGACCATGGCCTCAGATTTGGAGGTGCTTATATAATAAAAAATTAAAAATTCTGTCCATAAAAGTTATGAACAGAATCGATGACAACGGGCAGCCCTGGCAGAGTCCAACCCCCACCCTGAAGTGGTCCGACTTACTACCGGCAATGCGAACTGAACTCTCACACCACTTATATAGGGAGTGGACCAAACAACCCATAGTAACTGGCATTCTCATGGAGCACCCCCACAGTGTACCCTGAGGAACACAGTTGAATGCCTTCTCCAAATCCACAAAATGCATGTAGACTGGATGGGCAAACTCTCATGACCCCTTGAGGACCCTTGTGAGGGTAAAGAGCTGAATCAGTGTTCCATGGCCAGGACTGAACCTACATTGTTCCTTCTGGATCTGAGGTTTGACCAATGATTGGACTCGCTTTTCCAGTAATCCTGAATAGACCTTACAGGGAGGCTAAGGAGAGTGATGCCCCTGTAATTGGATCACACCCTCCGGTCCCCCTTTTTGAAGAAGGGAACCACCACCCCAGTCTTCCAATCCAGTGGCACTGCCCCAATGTCCACGTGACGTTGCAAAGGCGTGTCAACCAAGACAGCCCCACAACATCCAGAGGCTTAAGGAAATCAGGGTGAATCTCATCCACCCCTGGGGCCCTGCCACCTCAGAGCTTTTTAACTAACGGTACCTCGGCAACCTCAGCCTATCATGGTTATATTAATGTCGACCTCAAGATTTATCCCGGAGCTAGCTGATCTTCTGCACAGGAGGGATCATTTCTGGGCTTTAGCGTGAAAATTTGGCTCAGACACTGATTGGTTGAGTTTTCAACAGCTGAGGAATAAATGTACAACTTCCATCAAAGCCGCAAAATGTAACTATTTCTTATCTCAGACCTCCAAAAATCTCGTAAACTTCCACTTTATTTCTTAAGGCTGGTTGATCATATCATCACAGTCCCTGTGACCCACATCTTTAACCTGTCCATAAGCAAAACTCCATGGGAGGTGACCCCACCTCACTGAACAACTATCAACCAATCTCTTAACTCTGCATTTTAGCCAAGGTTCTAGAAAAACTGATAAGCTGTGATCGCAAGTTGTTGGTGCGTCTGGCAATGGCCATCCTCCAACTGATTACAGATAAATTAAAGGTTGATTGCAAGTTAATTGATTATTTTTTCATTCAACCTTTATTTATACAGGTTAGTCCCATTGAGCCATGAGGACTCATTTACAAGAGAGACCTGAACTTGAAGTTACTGAAAAACCTGAAATTACTACAGGGTAAATTAAAGGTCTATAATAATAAATATGTTGTTTGTTCTTTCAGAAGGTGTAAAGTTCAGGGTTCTGTGTGACGAGCCCGGCACCGCCCTCCACCTGCTGATGGAGGTAAAACTTCAATGCTTCACATCACCCCTAACCCCGACTCAGTCCAGAACCTCCAGCTGTTTGTTGTTCTTCCTCAGATGAACCCGCTGACCTTCGGCTCTGTGCTCCAAACGTACCGCACCACGACCTACAGCTGCTGCCCCAAAGACTCATGGGTCGTCCTGAGCAGGAAGCTCTTCATCGGAGAACTGCTTTACCCCTGGAGACACAAGACCACCAAGACCAGCTGAGGAGGACGAGGAGGAGGTGTTTACCAGCAGAAAGCTAACCCCCTCAGACCCTCAGCCTGCCCTCAGAACCCCCCAGAGCTCCTCAGACCCCTTCAGATCCTACTCAGACCTCCTCAGACTCCCCCCTTCAGACCTCTTCAGACTCCCTTAGGCCTCTTCAGACCTCCTCAGAACCCCCAGACCCCCTTAGACCTCCTCAAATCCCCTTAGACCACCTCAGACTCCCTGAGACCCCCTCAAACCTCATCAGACCCCCTCAGACATTCCCTGAACTGTTTGGTTTTTATATTTACTCATTTTCAAAGTTCCTAATTTGTTGTGCTGATCGATGGTGACAGATTATGAATTGACTAATCCTGAGAACACGAGGAGAAACTTTCACTGATTAACACCAGGAGCATGGACGGGAGGAGCATGGATGGGAGGAGCATGGATGGGAGGAGCATGATGGGAGGAGCATGGATGGGAGGAGCATGGATAGGAGGAATAGCTTTCACTAATCTGAGAAGAAAAGTTTAGATTTCTTTAGTTGGACTTTAAACATTTAGGTTTTCACAGAAACAAAGTTTGGATGTTTTTCTGTGACTGAACCTTGCTTTTCTAAACTTTAATAAAAAAATAACTGAATCTGTTCTCATCCTAAACATTTCCTTGCATTGTTGATCTTGTATTAAACAAATAAACAAACAACACAACAAATGAAGCCTTTGAAGGTGTTTCTTCTTCTGTTTCGGCTCGCTTGGGAGAAGTCGCTTTCAAAAACGCTCTGCTGTTCTCGGAGAGAATCTAACAACTTTTAACATTTATACGATTCACACTTACTATAAACTGTTTTTTGCTATGCTTTAAACTGTTTGCTAGTTTCGCATGCTGGTCCTTTGTTGGTTTTACGCTTTATTTTAGGCATTTTCTTCGAGCTGCCTGACCCTACGATGCTGTGCTAACCACTAATTCACACAAAGACGGTGCTGTGCTAACCGCTAACTCCCACAAAGCCTGAGAGCATCAATCAGGCGAGTCACCCACAAAACGTTTTTGTTTTAAACTGTGTTTTTGGTTCTTGACTTTGTTGTAGTTCTTCCTTGCTGGTTCTTGTTTTGTGCTTTATTCTTTGTAAGTGTCACCACAACGGTTAGTGCGTTAAAGGGGTTAATATTTGTTTTCAGTTGTTAGAATATTTTGTTTTTAATTTGTTCACGTTTCGAAAATATGTTTATCTTTTGTATAAGATGCATTTATTGTCACGAAGGACTATTTTTCGTTGTACCGTTATCGCGAGATTTATGTGAACGTAAGGGAGTGGTGAGATCTGCTGTCTTTGCTACGCATATTTACCTGAAGACATGAGCAGAGTGCAGCAGCTTCGATAGTTTGCTAGCTGTACAGGTATATATAACGGTTGTAATATGTTGTAAATCTGTCAGTTATGGTGTTCTAATTATTTTATATGTTAATTTAGAATGCACGAGATGGAAAACATTTGTCTCTAGGACCTCTTCAATGATGAGCGGCCACGAGGTACTCACCTTTGATAAAGCATGCTTCACTCGTCGGTACAGCACCGAAAGCTTTGTGTTTTATTTCTGTATTTTCTGTCATTTCTGTAGTTTTCACGGCATTCATTAAAGCACCCGTTTTAAATAAAGAAGCCATGCCTGAGTCGGCATTGGGAGGCTACAGTGAAAACTCCACCAGCCAGCATCGGCGTAAAAGGAAAAGAGAAGACTGCAGCTGCCTGGAGCAGAGTGGTGTTTTTTTTTGGTGCGCACTGACACTGTTTAAAGTGCTTTATAAATAAAGTGGTATGGCACCGTGGTGGTGCGAACACAAGGGGCGCCATCTCCTAAACTCAATGCTCACAAGCAGTCAAGCCCAGCAACAGATACAACAACTGAATAAGGTGCAGATTAACAAGGAACAGTGTTAAAATAGAATAATAGTGGTTAAGTTTAAAGCCACAATATGTCTCTACAACAAACTTGTCAAAAATTACTTGATTTCTGCTGGACTTCAAAGTGACACATCGTTGTTTGGTAAAGAGTTTTGAGCATTTTACTTAAGGTCAAACAAGTGTGAAGTTTACAAATGTTCTCAAGTTGAAGTACATCTGTATTAAGAGTGAAGCTCGTTACAGCTAAATAAGTCATAAGTCACAAATTTGAAGGAGTATTTTGTAATTGAACATAGGGCACTGAGTGACATTTATCCAGACTCACAAGATGACTGACAAGGATCATAAGGAGCTCTATGCTGCCACGTACTAAAGCAGAAGAAAATGTTATTGAGCAAATCTCAGAATCACAAACTGTTCGCAGAAGTGAAAGACTAAGAACATTAGCCAAAGAAGGTAGAGAGCTTCAAGAGGAGAAACTCAAAGGCCTTCAAAACCGATAAGTATCCATCTTTGAAAAATGGGAATGTGAAGCAAAACTGAGCAAGGCAACATTAAAAAGGGAGAATTCTGACAGTGAATTAAAAGAGCTGATTAAAGATGTAAATGTCACCACAACAAATACAACCCCCTGACGCAGATGCAAGGCGCAAAGCAGATGTATGCACATCACTTTCCACATGTATTGTCAAAAGAGCTGAAAACCAGCTACAAGGACACCTTGCAGAAAGCGAAGAAGATCTGTGGCCAGATGTAGGGTCATGCCTAGGATCTGAAAGTATTACATCAAGGTCGAGCACAAAGATCTAAATGTAGCTCAAGTCAGTCATGCTCACAGCTAAGCAAGAGACTGGAAGCAGAGGCCGAGGCAGCTGCATCTAAAGAAGTATTAGCAATAATGGAGGAGCAAGAAAGGAAACAGCTGAACTACAAAAGTTAGAATGTGAAAATCTCGAAAAACGGAATAATCGACCAGCAGAATCTCGAGAGAGAGTAACTAATGAAAGAGCAGCACAGAAAAATTACACGCCTGGAAGAAGTAAAAAAAACTGAATGCAGCAAAGGCTCGAGCAAAGGTTTATGATGAAAATGAAAATATTTCTGAAGGTCGGCGTTCACTACACAGCATTAACCCAGAAAATGAAATCTAAGCAATCCCTGCTGTAGCACACGTTCCCTCTCAAGAGCCCAAGTTCAAAATGCTACAAGCTTTAGCTCTGTGCCACACATTCCTATACTGTAGTTGTAAATCAAGTTCAACCAAATCCTTGTGAACAACCTAAGGTCACCATAAGCCAAACACTCAAAGCATCAAGCCCACCATTCATCCCTCAAGCCACACAAGTTCCTTCTGTTGCAATTCAACAACAGCCAAATTATGAGCTAGTTAGCATACTAGCTATGGAAATAACAAGGAAGGCTGGCAATGAAAAGTACCCATCCTTTCATAGTTTGTTGATTTATGTCCGCTGAAGCTGACTTAGCTCATGATCCCATAGCCTCAGTACAAGCTCTCAAAGATTTGGAAGTGAGTAGACCCAAACACTCAGGCAGCCAAATCATTCAAGCAAAAAACATTAACAACACACTCAAGCCGCATACTGTAACCTGTCTTTTCTGCAAACGGTCACACATTCGAAGAATGTTTCAAATTCACAGAAAACCCAGTCCAAGACCGTATCACATTTGCACAAGCAGAAAGGCTGTGTTTTGGAGGCTTAAAGAGAGAACCTCATTCAAAGGAGTGTGCTACCAGGAGCACATGTGAAAAACGTCAATGGAAACATCCTACATGTTTGAACGACAACAAGTTCATTGAACGTAAAAGGGTAATGTCTGCAACGAGCGATAACACTCAAGATGAAAAAGAAGCAGACACTAAAGAAGGAGCTGAACCAGTGATCTCTAATAGAGTAGCCCAATCGACTTCAAGCACATTAACATCCTCTGTGGTACCTGTCTGGGTTTCATCAAAAAGTCACCCAAACAAATAAGTTTTAGTATACGCACTCCTTGACTCACAGAGCGATACATCCTTCATTTTGGACGAAGTAGCCCAAGATATTGAGGCGGATAAGGTCATACACATACAGTGTGGAAAAGGAAGTGAACTCAGTTCTAGAGCATTTAAAGAAGTTCTATGATTGGTCGAGAGCTGTAAATGTTATTGCCAGACTCAAGCGATTCATCAGAGTTTAAAGGTGTTCAACAAAGAACAAACCAAGTAACATATCTTGAAGAGGGAAGAGACACAGAAATGTTCATTATCAAGCTAGTGCAAAGAATGGCTTTTATTAAAGGAATACAGAAAATTAGATCTCTGAAGGAAAATTCTCTACACAATCATAACAGATTAAAGCAGCTAAATGCTTTCTTGGATAAGTTTGATGTTCTCAGGCAGAGTGGGAGGAAAGTTGTCCCAACCAGCCTTACACCATCATGTCAAGCATCCTGCAATTCTTCCCAAGAAGTCCCATGTGTCAGCACTCCTCATCAAACACTATCATGAACATCACCAAGGAAGAGGCAGGACTATGAACGAACAGTGTGCGAATGGCATATGGATTTTATGATGTAAAAGTATGATATCTTCTCACATCTACCACTGTAATGAGTGTAGAAGATACAGAAAGACCACAAGACTCCAAAGGCGACAGAAATGGCAGAGAGTTTCACAGAACCTGCAAGTGAACAACACTGATCCTACAAGATGATAAAGCTTCAAGATGTAAATGGAAACTAGCTCTGGTAGTAGAGACTAGAAAGTCCAGACGACAAAGTTCAAAGGGTGAAACCAAAGACCAGTGAAACCATTGACAAGGTCAATATATCTAGAACAGGGGTCTGCAATCTTTACGATGAAAAGAGACAATTCTGACCCATCGTTCACTAAATTAAACGTGCCCAGAGCCATAATACCTGCTACAACTGAGATTCTCAACTGGTGGCCCAAAGACCACTTTAAGTTTGTTGGAGGGCGCTTTTCTGGACAGTAGGAGTGATTTTCGAAAACTAAAAAAATATATATATAAAAAAAAAATGTATGCCTCTTTTATGATTGTCTGTTGTTGTCATCGTTATCCACTGTTGTCATCACTCTTTGTTAATATCAGGTCTCTCATGTAAATGAGTCCTCGAGGCTCAATGGGATTAACTTGTCTAAATAAAAGTTGTATGAATGAATCTAATGATTTTTAACATTTATTGACTTTTTTTTTACACTTTTAAGACAAAATTAAAGGGGAGATTCTTGTAAACAAGGAAAAAATAATATAGTTTTTGCCCAGTTTCTAAAACTAAAACAATAAACTATGCATTGTTATGTGATTTTTTTGTAATTGTAGAAAAATTACATATCCTATTTGAAATAAAGTATAATGTGAACGTGAGCATGTTTTACTCCTTGTAATGTTTCTAGTATTCATATATTTACTAAATAAATTAGAGGAAAACCACTAAAACTAGCCCTTGTAGTTGTTATAACAATTACCATATTTTTTGGCATATAAGTCACAGTTTTTTGCCTAACTTGCATGTCCTGCGACTTGTACGGCGAAGCGACATATTTATGGACTTTCCCCCCATATTTTTAGACCAATTTTTGGCTTAGATATGACAGTTTCCATTCATTCTGACTGAAAAAAAAAATGAAACTTTCGGCCGCTAGGGGCGCTAAAGGGCCCTCTAGGCTTTTGACGACTACCGGTGTACCTGTATGTGTACGGCTATTTTAGAGCCAAAAAAGTCCTGCTGGATGGACAGCATGTGCACGCACATCATGCTGCAATTTAAAGATACAATTAAAGTGTTCAACTCCATTCCTGCCATCATCCTGGGAGGCTTGACAAAAGTGCTGCAGCCTCTAGACATTTCTGTGAACCAGGGCTTCAAAGCAGCTCTGCGCCGCCTTTGGGAGGAGTGGATGGTGGAATGGATGGTGGAGTGGATGGTGGACGGAGAGCAACAGCTTCACGGCTACAGGACGGATGTGCCACGCGACGTTCCAGTAGGTCCTTGGATGGATAAAGTGTGGACCTCAGTCAAGAATCCATTCAGTCGGTGTTCAGGAAGGCCAGGATGTTTGCTGGACGTGGAAGAGGAAGAGGAGGCAGTGCTCTGAGCTGCAACAACTACCGGTACCTCAGGAGTTTGCAGAACTCTTCACTAGCGACACAGAGGATGAAGAATTCAATGGGTTTTAATAAAAATGAATAAATAAATAGGTGTTTCTGTCATCATTATGGGCGGGTGAGTGTGTAGTAATTTTAAATCTGCTTTATTTCGTCAACTTCATTTTGCCATGTTTTAACCGTCAAAGTGCATTTATTAAGCAAAGTTCAGCTGAGACACACCTTTACTATAATGTCAGCAATAAATTTTTTTAGGTGTTTATCTTGTTAAATTTTAATGAAACGCAGCGTTTCCGCTCGCTGCTCGTCCACACTTCACAGAACTGAGGCAGTGACACTACCGTTTTTTTTTTTTAATTCAGCTGATTTGACCATTGCATTCATTAATTAAGGAAAAGTTCAGCTGAGACACACCTTTACTATAATGCCAGCAAACAATTTTTTAGGTGTTTATCTTGTTGAATTTTAAAGAGATGCAGCATTTCCGCTCGCTCGCTGCACGTCCACGCTTCACAGAACTGAGGCAGCGACACTACCGTTTTTTTTTGTTTTTTTTTTTAATTCGGCTGATTTGACCATTATGTGCATTCATTAAGGAAAACTTCAGCTCAGACACACCTTTGCTAAAATTTTCAGCAAACAAACAATTGTTTTTAAGTGTTAATCTTGTTCAAGTCCTTCCGTGCACGCTCATGTGGCCATTTGGCAGCCAATCCATTTTTGTAAGTGGCACTTGCTGCAGCTTCAAGATGGTCGTCAATCATCCACAGCTGAGGGTCATCTACCTGATGAGCTTCACCTATACTGCAATCAAGCTCTACTCTTCGCTGAAGCATTGATTTATACCCATGGTATTTATGCTTTCAGCCAGTTTTATGAGTTAACGAGAGATACTTACCTTGTTTTGTTGTGCCTGCAGCTGTCACGTCTGTCTTGGTCCCTGTTGTGGTTCCTCTCCTGGATCTGCTCCTGTTCATCGTGCCTTGCCCTCCAGCCACTTGCCTGCCTTGTTCGCTCTCTGGATTACTGCAAGGACCTTAGGACTTCTTCATGAAATTCATCCTCCTCCTCCATCTGTAAGGAAAGAACAAATTAACAACATCAGTTTATTTGGAAAATCTTCTGGTCAAACCCCCCTCTGACAGTCTGCTTCCTCCCCTAGGATTTCCAGAGGACACCTGCACAATTGTAGTTTAAATATCACTGTAAATAAATTCACTGTCACTTAGTATCACTGTGTCTTGAATCGTTCTGGGTCTTGTTGTCTACTGGGTTACCAAGGATCATTACAGGTCGTTTATTTAACAAATCATCAAATTAACATAACATTTACACATTGATTGGCAGTGATTAATTTTACGGCATAAAAATCGTACATCTTAAAAAGACAACAGATTAAGTTACTGATGGTAGTATAACTTATCTGAAGGCACGTTAACTTAGTTACTGGCTTAAAAGTTTAAAGAAAAGTTTTAAGAGCAGGAGATGAACTTTTAAGAGGAGGAATGTTGGATAGGTGAATGACTAAAGTCATGTGTAACCAGATTTGACACGTTCTCCTTTGACTTTTGGCTATACCCAGGTTCGCCCGATAAATGTTGTAGCTCATACCTTGAGATGTTGCGTCTCACAGCTCGAGTTGGCAGACAGCTTTGAAGTTATAAGGGGTTAATCCAGCAACGTCAAATAGGTTCCAAGTTTATCTCTCCGACGAAATCTGAAGTCTTCTTCCGTCTTAGAAAGTAACGAGGGTGTCTGGTTATTTCAAGGCAAAAATATTCCATCCGGAATATTTATTCTGCTTTTGAGCAAGTCAGCTCTGTGGTGATTTTATGACCAACATGTCATAAAATCTGGCGTGTGAAAAGCCTTTGGCATTTGGCTTGGTTCACAGCTCATGAAGAGATCAGACTCTACATAGTCAGAGTCGGCTCAAGACTGGCAAAAACAAGGAAGTCAGAGAGTTTTGAGGAACTCCCACTCCCTGATGTTTTGGTCCATTTGATTGGTTGTTAGACCAGGAAATGGAAGAGTTAGTGTGAGGTGACAGAGGTTATGTGAAGCCACACAGATGTGAAAGAAAGAAAAATTGTTTTTGGAAAGAAGCAGAACAGTTTGGAAACAGAAGGAGATGGTCTAGCCATAG
>JARVGS010000472.1:24488686-24508865 GCA_031762315.1 Hypsolebias antenori | reverse complement strand
TGACGTCACTGGGAGGGTGACGTAAACGCGAAAAACCGTAAACCGAGCAGGTCGTAAACCGAGGACTACCTGTATATATATACTGCATATTAAAGGTAAAACATTACACAACAGTTATCAATGTACATTCAAACAAACAAATAAACAACAGCCAGAGGGGTTATTGGAATAAACACATTAAATAAGGAGCACAAATCAATTGTTTTTAGAGCTGCCTTGTTATTAGAGTAAGAAAAGTTTATGATGCTCAGACTCCTAGTGGAAGACCTGGACCAGAGTGACTAAACTTTGATTTGTGTATTTCCTTAAGAGTATTATCAAGTCTAAAGTTCTTTCTGTTCGTGGCATCATGGACTTCAAACAGTCCATTGTTCCAACTTCAACAGAAACTAGAGTCCATCTTTGTCTGGATAAACCAGATGACTTGTTTCCAGACAGAGGCAGTCGTGTGACAGAACCAGAACATCTGGATTATACTTAGCAGTTTCAGACTCACACAGAGCAGTTCACACAAATATCTTCTTTAATTTTAACATGTACTGCTTGGCAGACCTGTGGATTAATTAATAAGATACTTCTCTTACTTTATCAGTAAATATCTATATGGCAGTTTCCACACATTGACCCAGTTCAGCCCATTTACAAATCCAGCCCAGTAATGAACAACATGTGGATAGTGGTAATATCAGATTGAAATAATGACCTAAAATTAGGATTATTATTTTTGGATTTGACTGAAAAGCATAAACGACCAGCTGGTGTCATCAAGGAGTCAAAGGCTGGAACACCATGGTTTCTCAGCCTCTTTAATAAAGTTAGAACACCAGAGGGAAACTAGGAAAAAAAAAAAAATAGATCAAATTGTTACAATTGTCTCTGGTAGGGTCTCCCAAGGCAGATTGGTCCTAGGTGACAGACCAGACAAACAGCGATTCACAAAACTTATATGGACAGGAAAAAACAAGAAACTCAGTGTCCCATGCCCAGATGTGGGTTATCGGGGCTCCACCCTGGAGACTTCGGAATAAGTGGAAGACGATGGATGGATGGATGGATGGAGTTCCACGTAGATGTAGGTTCTGTAAAAACTGCTTCATCCAGTTCATTTAAAGGTTTTCTTAAGAGTAAAGTGGAGAAAGTTTAAATCACCTGAAACGTGTGTTCATAATAAAATATTTCTTCACATAATGTGTTTTATTTTCATATAAAACTGAATAATAATTTGGTGCAGATTGGCTTGTGGACAGCCAGAAGGACAGCTCCCGAGATAGGAGTTTGTTTTACGTTATAAATCATTGTGTTGTTGCAGTCTTTAAGAGGAAACAACTCACATTTCTTCAGGTTGAAGCAGAGACCAGAAGCTGCAGAGAACATGTCTATTGTCTGGATAACGATGGGAACTTGGGTGGCATCTTTTAGGAATAGTGTGGTATCATCAGCCAGTTGACTGGAGCACAAGCCAGTGTATCTCTTGTGCCAGTCCCAACCCCGAGTAAACGGTGAGGATTGTGTCAGGAAAGGCATCCAGTGTAATACACTTTTGCCAAAACCATAATGTGAGTTCATCAAAGCGAAACCATACTGGATCGGTTGAGGCCCTGGTTAACAACGATTGCCACCGGTGCTGTTGACAAACAGGGTGCCGGCAGAAATTGTGCTACTAGTCGAAGACCATGAGGAGGGAAACATGTCACGAGAGAGAGGGAGAAGAGGAAAGTCAAGAATGTAGGACTCAGGGCTGCAACTCTAAATGTGGGGACAATGACAGGCAGAGGTAGAGAGTTGGCTGACATGATGCTGAGAAGGAAGGTAGACGTTTTATCCAATAATGCTCAGTCAGGTCATCCGGACAGTTTCTTTTTTCTAGAGACATTTCACCCTCTATCCAGAGGGCTTCATCACATCAGTCTGAGGAGCTCCAAGTAAACTAGTAGACTGAGTAGATTGAGAATCTTCACCAGCGTACTCTAAGTAAACTGTTTCCCCACAAAGCAAGTGGACCAACCAGTTTGTTTCTGCAGCAAACTGGTTAAAAAGAACAAGCAATTCACCTTTTCTGGACGTATCCTTTCCCAACTCTGACGGTGGCAAAACAGAGACATCTGCCTGCTGAAACGAACACCAACTCTTCAGACTACAGATGCTACAGCCTCCTCTTGTGGTCAAACTACAACAATAGAGTTGTGTTTGTCATTTTGTCAGCGTGTCGTCATAAAACAAAACATTTTATTTCCCAGTATTTACTGCGAATTTACCACCACAACTACAGGGCAAATATTTTACTATTTTACGATAAAAAGCAAAAATTTATCAAACCCACAATCTGCCGTTTTCTTTCTTTAAAAACAGAAAGGTGAATTCCGACGGCGCAGGCGCGGTGGCCAAGTGGTAAGGCGTCGGTCTCGTAAACCGAAGATCGCGGGTTCGAACCCCGTCCGTGCCTTTTAGCAAATCCGGTGATGGTTTCTCCTATTCCATCAATTATACACGGATCCCATTCCCCACAGTTGGTATTGGTTTTCATTTTTAGATGTTTTCTTTTTTTTAATTACAAGGAATACGTTTTATATCACACTGCAAGGACAGTTTTATTGTCACACAATCAGATAAATAGAGTTAAATTATTATTTTTTAATATACAGTACTGTCTGTACGAATGTTTCTGTTAACTTTTTTAAATATACAGGTACTGTATTAATTTCTCTTCAGTGCCCTGAGATGACTTCTGTTGTGACTTGGTGCTATATAAATAAAATAAAATGAATTGAATTCAGCTGGCACTGCAGACTATTTTGGATAACACATGTTGCGGCATCAGTGATTCATTTCAGTCACTTTAACATCCCATTTATTATGATAACTCTGCAACATAGAGTGTGATACCAGCAACAAGAAAACTAGAAATGACTCCTTCATGTGCTTAGAGACCATCTGATGTTCAGCGTATGGTTTTTGCACTATTAAGTGTTTACCGTATTTCTTAGTTCATATCTTGGATCTTTATTACTGTTTTCTTTTACAATTTATATTTTTGTTGGACGCTACTGGGACTCTGTGTACACAATTTTGTTCCACCTCATGTACCACATGTGATGCAAATGACAATAAAGAACCTTGACCAGCATGTCTCAAACATATATTAATTCATTAAGCTGTAAATGTGACTTCTGTTAAACTTTAGACACATTCTGACTTTATAACATGAAAAGCGTAAACGACAAAATATTAGTTTATTTTAAAATCCACTGACACTTTGAAAAAAAATTTGGCACAGGAAGCGAGTACAAAAATAAAAGACTAGCAGAAACAGACAAAAATGCCAAAAGGTTCATATAAACAGAATGCAGTAAAATCATTTTGAACAAAGCAAGAAATAAATTAAAAAAGTGGAAATCCTTCGGTAATTAAAAAAATCTAAACAAAACTTAACTGCCATGTCTCTCATAATGTTCATTGTTACGTTTTAACATTAAATAACAAATTATTTGCACTGGAGTAGAAACTATACTAAAAACACATTTAAACTGCAAAAACAACCAAAAGCAGCTTTATAATTAATATTTTCATTAATATAATTAATATTTTCATTAATATAATCAAAAGAACAAAACTTTCTCTAATGCTGAGGATTGAATCTGACATCTTTACCCTCAGCGTTCCTACTTTACACACAACTGAGTGTTTGTGGGCCCTGACCCTGAAATGAACTTTCCATCCTGAGCTGGATGCGGCACATCGTCTCTCATTTCAGTCAGAAACTCGTGCTCTGTTTCAACAATAAACCTGTGTTCCCCGAGTGTCGAGAAGTTCAACACCTGAGAAGCAGATGAACATTTTTATGTTTTTAGTTAAGCAGTCAGAACTCACATCTGTAGAGCTTTTATTAGGATAAAAAATAAAAAAAAACTTTAGAGACCGTTGTGATGCATGGCTGGACACTTTTGCAAAACCCAGTCTGTAATCTGAAAGTGTTCTGAACTGTTTGTCTCTAGACAAGATGAAGACAGCACAGTCCACACGTTAAAGACTTTATGTTCACAAACACATGTTTAGTTAGCAGACATTCTGAATTTATGAGATTGCACATGATGTCCCAGGTGATAAAAGTCACAGTTTTTGGGCAGTAATTAAGAGCCTGGTATTCCAACATGCATGTTAGGCTGATTGGTAACTCTAAATTGACCCTAGGTGTGAGTGCAACAGGTCCCTCTTGTAAATGAGTCCCCGTGGCTCAATGAGGCTAGCCTGTATAAATAAAGGTTGAATGAATGAAAAATTCCTTGAAGGAATGCATATCACCCGCCATCTTCATGCCAGAGTTTTAGACCAAAATCATCTTCTGATGAGAAAGGACAGAGTTGAAGTTGTTGAAAATAATGTTAAGCAAAATCTCCTGTAAGAGACGTCACACTAGAGTCCATGTTTTTAATAACTCTCAGCTACTACCACACCACATTTTAGCTCAGTGTCTGTAAACTCAAATGATTTCTAGTCATTTTTGTGTTTGCTGATGTTGGGTCAGCTTGTAGCTGTTTCGACATGGGTTGACTCTAAAAGTTAAACAGTTGTAGCTGTAGGTTAATTCACGATTTTTGCAACGTTTTATTAAAATGTGTCATCTGGTTCATGAGATATTTTGCTAAAAGTCCAGGCATGCCCTGCAGTTGTGCTGTGAATGTGGCCCCATCTGCAGGTTAAAATCTAGATTTCACACCGCCAAGACGCCTTCTTGTTCAGAGGATGTATTTCATTTCCAAAAGAAATCAAAAATTTAAATATAACTAGATAAACTGCATTTCCTGAGAAAACGCAGTGTGAATGCTTATTGCTGAAGAATCTGCTGAAAACAGCTGAAATTAGCTACAAACATTGTAAATGACACGGAGCCTAAGTTAACAGAAGAAAGCATAAAGAACACATATTTCCTGAAATATGTTTATATAATAAGAAATGAGAAAATAGGAAGCTTTAAAAAGCTGAAATTAGCAACAAAAAATAGCTGAAAAGTAGCTGAAATAGCAGAAAAGCTGAAACTAGCAAGGAAACGCTGCAAGGAGCATAACAAGCTGAAAGGAAGTTAATTACCTTGAAAGTATAGAAAAAAACACAAAAAACTTGAAGTTATCTGAAAATGGCTGAAATTAGCTAAATGCTAAAAAGGTAGCTGAAAAAGTAGAACAAGCTTAAATTAGCAGTAGAAAGCAAAGAACACATGTTTCATCCATTAGTCTGAAAGAAGCAGAAACGAGCACAAAAAAGTGGAAATTATCTGAAAAAAATATTAAATGAGTAAAATAAAAATAAAATCTGAAAACGCAGAAAGAAGTTCAACTACCAGAAGGAAGCGGAAAGAGCTGAAATGAGCTAAAAAGATGTGGAATAAGCTGAAAAAGCTGAAATTAGCGTAAAACCTGCCAATTGGTATAGCTGAAATAGCAGAAAAAGCTGAACAGAGCATAACAAGCTGAAATTTGCATAATGAAGTTAATGGCTTAACATAGAAAAAATTTAACTTGAACTTATCTGAAAACAACTGAACAGCAGAAATGGCTAAAACTTGCATGAGCTGAAAGGAGCATAACTTGCTGAAATGAGCAGAAATAAGTTAGAAGAAGCACAAAAATCTTCTAGTTAACTGAAAGAATCTGAGAGGAGCACAAAACAGCTGAAAAATAGCTGAAATTAGCTGAAAGTAGCTAAAGAAAAGTTTAAATTTGCACAAGGAAACTGACAGAAGCTGAACTGGAATAAAATGTGAAAGGACCAGTAAAAGGCTATAAACAGATCTAAAGATTTGAAGGATGTAAAATGAGCTCATTTCATTTAAAAAGTGGCAGAAAAGGCTAAACATGTCAAAAAGCTAAAGTTGCACCAATACCAAAAGTCATAGCAGGATTATCCAGAAAGAGCTGAATGTTTTGATTTATGATTTGCTGAAACAGTTTGAAAACTGCAGGACGAAAAAGATGCTGAAAAATGTGATGGATCACATAGTGTGGCATGCTTCATAAACATTGAAAGTAAACAAGACATTAGTTCATTGTCAAGTTATGGATTCTCTACTGACACAGTAACACACGCTGCTGCTGACAGGTTGCGTTACTGCACTAACAAACAAATCACTTTATTAACGCGCTCAGTTTTTTTAAAGCTTCCTCGTGGTTTTATTGTTTTTTCTTTGCATCAACCCTCAGTGAAAGCAGGCGTGTCAGAAGCTCAGGGGGTGAACCTCAGGCTCTGCTCTGTACAACTCCACTGCACATTTCAACATGTAGAAGCAACATCTGTAACAACTGGACATCTAGTTGCCTCGCCAGTTCAGCCGAACTCGGACTGAGTTTGGTTTCTGAAACAAAAAATTAAAATGCTGCAGTGTCCTGATGCATGCTCAATAATCCAGCTAGATAAATACATGTAATAACAAGAAATAGAACGATTAAAAACAATAAAACAATAAAATCAAACACAATTAATGATAGAACACATAATTTGTAATCTAACAAGTCAGGTCAAATTTATTTGTAAAGCACATTTAAAAACAGCAGCTGTTGCCAAATTGCTTCACAATGGCAGTAATGAAAGAAAGAAATCTAATTAAAAGAAAGAAAACAACAAAAAAAAACACAAAATAATGTAAAAAAATCACTCTGTGTTAAAAGTTTGTGAGAACAGGTGTGTTTTTAGAAGAGATCTAAAAAGTGAAGTGGCCGATCTATATCTCCTCTGAACTTCATCCTCATCTCCTCTGGACGGATTCTTCTTTGTTGAAACATTTTGTCTTTTATCCAAAAAGACTTCTTCCGTCTGTACAGTCCAGAGGATCTGACTCATCAAAGTCTTTATTGTTCAGTCACAAAGGTTTTTATTGCTGATTCATTTGAATAAAAAGCACCTCTTCAAAAATAATAAAATAAAAAATAAAATTGATAAGTGTTTTTTTTCCTCTTCTTTTTAATAAAAAGACCTCAAAATCACCCTATAGCTGATTAACTAACCCGGCTACATTTTTGTGTTTGTAACAATGACAGTGTTGCTTTACAACCACAATAGGTGCAGAAGGAATACAAAAGTATTTTGTTCGTTTCAGTACATATTACACGTTGGATGCTCTGAACCACACATGAAGTCGGGCCACAAGGCGTATTTCTGGATGTAAGGCGCTTTCCTTAAACACTTGGCTGCTTCTCTGTCACACTTGCAGAGAAACTTTTCACATTTGTCCTCCAAATCCTCTGGAAAAAAAAACAACAACAAAAAACAGAAAGATGTCTATCATTAACAAACTGAAAACTTAGATTTCATGTTTGTGCCAATACAGAATTCACGCCTTATTTTTAGTTTTTTGTGTGTTTTTGCAGTTTAAGTACAGTACTTCTACTTCATCTGTACCTTTAGCTTGTCTTTTTGCCATAACTAGCTTTTTGCTGCCTTTAACTGTTAGCTTAGCTTTGAGCCATTTTCTGCTACTATTTTGCTATTTTAGCTCATCTTTTGCTTCTTTTAGCTTGGCTTTTTTAATCAACTTTTAGCTTTTCTTTAGCTAATGCTGGCCCTTAGTTGGTAAATTGCCTCTTTTACCCTTTAGTTTGTCAGGTGTTCTACTTTTTAAGCTTTGACACACGTTCAGTTTTGCTTTGTTTTTAGCAAATTAGCAGTTTTCGCTGACATTCTGTAATTTATCTAAAAAAGCTAAGTCTGGTCCTCTGGACATTCAAAAAACAAAACAAAGCAAAAAAAAAAAAATTGCAGAAACGTTTCGTCTTTCATCCGAAAGACTTCCTCAATCTGAGGAAGTCAGAAATAGAAAAGGAAATCTTCCTCAATTTGTTTTTTGAATGTCCAGAGGACCAGACTTAGCTTTTTTAGATTTTTCTACCTGGATTATTGAGCATGCATCAGGGTAATCTGTAATTTAATTTATCAGAGAGCTTTCACTGAGACGTCCAAATGTTCAAATGAGAAACTTTTAAATTTTTTTTCATGAACTATATTTGGTTGTTTTCCTTGTCACGGCTGTAGTTTACACTAATTTGTTGGCTCCTAACACAGTGAAGCAAATATTTACATGTAACTTTCAAAAAAAAAAAAAAAAGATGAATCCCAAATTAATTTTCAAAGCATCAAACTGAAAAATAAAATTCTAATTTCCATACCGCACTCAGCTTTGCTGTCCTCACACGTCCAGTCATAGCGGTGGGTTTTGGCCTTGCAGTTCAGAAGTTCTGCGTCTCCATAACAGCAGTCGTGCTTGTGGCAGCACCTGCAGGGAGGCGAGCAGCAAAGAGGATTAGTTTGAACTGTGAGCCCCGCCGAGCGACACCCGGGCCAAAGGAAGCATGGGTGGGTGGTTGTGGGACGCCACAGTTATTTTAAAGTCAGGGCACCATCACCACTTTGGGTTTTCACAACAGATAATTTGTACTCAGCTGGATTTAAGTGGGTGAGATGTCTGGTGGCAAAAAACGCAAAACAAGGAGACAGTAATTAGGATTTGGGTGTGGAGTTGTAGAACTATTTTAAAGCTCCGGGGACACAGTGAGTCTTCTGAATTTGGACCATTCCAGCCCATTGACTGGTTTTTATGGCTGAGGCGTTGACAGAAATGGAAACTGTGCGTGCATAAGATGACTGGGAAGAGACAAAAACAACAATAAAAATGCTGGAAATATGGGAGTGGAGAAACAAAAACACGGAATGATATCATGTGAGAGATAATTGATGGTTAGCCAACAAAAGCTGCTGATTACCTGCAGTTTGGACACTCAGGTTTCAAGGTGGAGCAATAAAACGAAAAAGCAGAATTCACAGTTTTTGTGCAATAGAACTGGGATTTTGGTGGCGGCCTCACCAGTCTGCCATGTCTCTGGGCCAGCCTTGACCCCCCAGCCCACAGTAACATCCGTACATCATATAGGACAAAGCGGATCTCCCTGTGCTGCACTGGATGGCTCCTGCAAGCTCAAGCAGTCCTCTTTTCGTCCGCTGGGAGCCATGTGCTGCCACAGAAACCACAGCCACTGCAAAGAGACGTAAACAAGAGAAGAGGAGGAACAAACTTAACTCCCTCTCCGCGTCCACAACGTCACAGATAAAATAATATTATACAGTATATGGTTTTAGGCATAGGTGAATATAACATTAAAGACAACTCTAGCTTTTGAGAAATGAGGTCCACAGAGACTTCCTTTAAATACCAGTAACTTAATCTGACTGACTTTTCATTAAGGATTAGACAAAACATCATAAAACTCATAAAATGCTGCAAAAGCGCATGAAATTGTGGAGTAAAAAACACTTGCTATCATTCACTGTGCATAAACATGACTCAATGCTCTGATTTTTCTATAAATAACCTTTCCAGTCTACTTTCAGTGCCCCGCAGGCTGAGGTGCAACTTCAAAGTGACACATTCCACTCACCAGATAAGACGAGGAGGGTTCGGTGAAGTGCCATCACGGTGTGCAACAGGCAGCTGACCTCTTCACAGCGAGCGTTCCTGGAGCTCCACTGTCTGAGCGCGGTGACGTGAAGTGTGGAGCTTTTTAGAGGCTGTGTGGATAACCTCCTGCAGCATCCAGTGGCCAGAGGCTGCAATCCAGTGTTTGTGAAACTGGGCTCCCCCTGCAGGAAACAGCAGCTTCTTGTACATCTGCGTCTCTGCAAATCCACCCAGTGATTCATGAGGCATTTGGGGCCCTAAGTGAAATTTGGTTTGGGGCCCTCCATTTCTTCTAATACCTGTAATTTGATTACTGCAATCAGCCGTCAGATGATCAGATCATTCACCACCTAACGTAAAATCATTGCAACTTTGACAGCCCTGTTTACATTAGCCTATGTGTAGATATCATCTAGCGCAGGGGTGTCAAACTCATTTTCATCTTGGGCCACATCAAGCGCATGAATGTCCTCAAAAGGCCAGACATGGCAGAATGTATTGATAAAACTACCTGTTAAACTGGTAATATATAACTGTCTCTGCATTCGATGACTGCTTCGAGTAATTTGGCATTATAAACATAAAAACTGATTTAATTTGACTGATAAAGTAAAGTTGAAGCACACAACTGTTGAAGTTCTGTTTCTGTGGCCCTCTAGGGTGTAGAGAGCCACAGAAATGGTTATGGTGGGCCGGATTTGGCCCACGGGCCTTGAGTTTGACACATGTGATCTAGTGGTACTAAAGTAACTAAATAAATAAATAAATAAACCCACCAGTGTGCAGTGTAATTTACAGCAAAAGTTTCATCTGAATTGTTATCTTTGGTTCCAACGAACTGCAACATTAATGTTCAAAATAATTTGAAGTGCAAGGTCAACAACAAACAGATTTAAAAAAAAACTTAGATGCATAAAAAATAAATTAAATTGTGCAAAAACAGACAAAATTAAATAAAAAAATCAAATATCAAGGAAATACTTAAATAATGTAAATGAAAAATTACTTGAAACAACGTAAAATGGTTAAAAAAATTTAATTTAAAGTTAAATAGACACATTTCACCTGTTTATGTTACTTCTTCATTGATACTTCACAAAATTCCTAAAACCTGGGCTTTCACTTAGGAGGCCCCCTAGTGGCACTAAGTGGCCGCTTAGTTTGCTTATGCCTAGGACCGGCCCTGCACCATTATATTATAATATAATATTTAGATCCTTGTTTACTGTTTCTTTTTTATACTTTACATTTTTGCTATTTTGGTGTGTAACTGGGACCTTGGGTACACAATTTCGCTCCACCTCATGTACATGTGAATGACCATATAGAACCTTGGTACTGATAAGTCATACACAAATGAGTTTATTTCATAGATTTTTACAAGCTGGGCATTTTCTACCTGAAGTTTTTGTAGAGCCACAAAGCACAGTAGTACAGCAGGTTTATCCAGACAGTCTGCTGCTCTTCGTATACAGTATTTTGTGATTCAGAGTTATTAGAGGCGGGAGCAGAACATTTTGTTCCTGCCGCCAAGATTCAAACAGGTGTTGTGTAAGAAAAGGCGCCCCTGCGGAAATAGGGCCCGTAAAGTAGTTTCATGAGGTTGTTTGTACATTTACAACAAGGTTACTGTCAGATTGGGGTGTGTTTACATAAAGTAAACATTTTGAAACATATTTATTTTTTTCATAGAGGCTTTTGCTTATGGTATCTTTTCTGTCTCCTCAGCTATTTAAGATCAGAAAAGAGATAAAACCACAAAATTAACGGCACGTTTTCCCCATAGCTAACATTTACAAGAATATTTTACTCTTAGGGAAACAAGTTTCCTGTCAGACTGAAAAACACCCACTCCGCATCACAAAAGAGGGAAATGTGTATTTTTTTAGACCGGTAATAGCCACTAAGTCCTAAAGTAATAAATCCTAACCCTTGTTTAAAGCTTTTAGAGAATGACGACTGCTTTTAACTCAATTTCTACAAAGGCGAGGGTGTTCGATCAGGACTAAAGCAATCGGGGGGGCACTTTTTTCTACACAACACCGGAAGTGCAAGTGAAAGAGGAGAGGCTGCATCATCAGCGGCGCTCGTGCAGGTTTTAATGGAGGCTGATAAAGATTTAATGTAATGTCCGCCACGTGTATGGAGGACAAACACCTCGACGCTGTAAATAGTGTATTTCTGAGTCAGCTCGCGCCGTTTAGATAATAAAACTAATCGATATGGACGACGGGAACATCACGGAGCCGCAGTGACGCTTTTTTATCAAGGTGAGTCAGTCGCGGCATCTTGATGTTAGCTAGCAGCAGGTCGCGGAAGACCCTGTAAACTCTGAGCAGTTTTAAGCAAACATATTGTTTATTCCGCTTTTAAGCGATTCTGTTGATCTTACTATCGACCAGCTGATACAGTTCAGGTTTATTCTGCATTCGGCTGCACTTTAATGTTTATTTTGACATTCTTGCCTTAATTTTCAGCATTGTTTCTTACCTGACCCAACAGGTGTGTTTGTGTTCTCTACCAAAGCTGCTCTCTGTGACTGGTTGTCCTCAACTTTCATGTTGCCTTCACACTGCAGAACATACTGAACAAATGTGGATTCAACTTACCACTGTGCTGCTTCACCTCATAATACTTTATATTAGTCAATATTGTCAATATTTACTGTTTTCCTAGTGAAATGTCTGTAAACAAGAGTATGGATTTTATGTATTCTCTGGTTTAAATGAAATCATTAGAATTAAAGTTGTGGGGCCTTGCTGCTTTGAGTTTTTATTCCATTTTAAAGAGCCTTTGGAAATATTGTGTAATCAGCAAATGGGTTATTGGACACTTACAGTGGGTTTATTATCATTTATTAGCATTTAATAAACATGGCAAAAGCTTGAGTCAACAAGATTTTCTATTTAAGTTCAGATTGGCAGATGGCAGCACGGTGGCTCAGTTGTTAGAGCTGTTGCCTCTCAGCAAGAAGGTCGTCGGTCCAATTCCTGGCCTGGGACCTTTCTGGGTGGAGTTTGCATGTTCAAGGATTCAAGGATGTTTTATTGTCATACTAGCTGACATTTGCATGTTTGTGGTACGATATTCAGACTCAGGTCCCAGATCAAGAAGCCTAACAATTACCAATGAATAAATAGAAAATAGTACAAATATATATAATAAATAAAGTAAAAAAAAAAAGTTAAATGAAGCTGAATTAAGTGCAGCTCGAGTTCAGCAGTCTGACAGCTGCAGGGTAGAAACTGTTTCTGAACCTGGTGGTCTTGCTCTGAATGCTCCTCAGCCGCCTGCTTGAGGGGAGGGGCTGGAACAGACTGTGTGCAGGATGAGTGGAGTCCTTCATGATGCGGAGCGCCCTCCCCCTGCATAATGAAGTGTAGAGGTCCGAGGTAGTAGGAAGGCTGCTCTCCACAGTCTTCAGTAAAACAGACCGCTACAAGAGATCCTTCTTGTCCACAGCATCTATAACAACTCTTTAATGAAACCAGGATGATGAGCTACAACAACATTTCATTTCCCTCTGGGATTAATAAATTATTTCTGAACAGAATTTATTTGAATATATTTGTTGGTTAGATTGTTTTACATGTAATCAGTGTGAAAGTGCAGATTGCTCCTAAGTTTAGTATTTTTTTAAGAACTGTTAGCCCTCTGGTTGTCTTTGGTAGGTTAGAATTGTCCTCTTCTTCTTTCAGCTGCTCCCTTCTTCAGTGGTCACCAGAGCAAACTAATTCACACGTAGTCTTGGCAATTGTTTTTACGCTGGATGCTCTTCCTGACGCAACCACATACCATGAGCTACCACAGCTCTGTGTGGAGCAGAGAGCTGCTATTTAGGGCGCCTGGGGGAGTAGATGGTGGGGGTTAAGAGCCTTGCTCAAGGGCTCAGAATGGGATAAATGAGGGTGGAGGCCGGTGTGGGTGTTTCACTTTTCTCACCCACATTTTGATGTTGTTGATACAAGGAGTTGACCCGGCGACCTTCCAATTACAGGCCCACCTTCTCTAACCTCTGTGCCACCACTCCCACATTGGGCACGTTAGAATCAAAACGTTCAAACCAGAGGTCTTTGGACAACAATTAATGTTACAGTGAGTGTTGGGTGGTCCAGCTCCGGGTCCCTGGATCTGGAGAAGTCACAGTAATTTAAGAAGCTTGAGCCTCTGGATCATTACATTCACTTTGTTAGAGGTTGCAATGTTTTGTGGCACACATTTGAGTGTTATTTAAGCGTGTTGCTTGTGATCAGGACTAATGTGGTAGGCGTTAGTCTCACTAGATCTCGTGGCTCTTGTGGTGCCCAAATCTAATCAACTAAACACCTGAACCTGATCAAATAGTTTTATTACTACTTATGATGTTAAATTATTCTCAGACAGTATTGGTAGTTAAACATCGCTTGTGGCATTTAATGACTGAAAGAACAACAATCTGAACTTTGACATTTATGTTTGCTGATTTTACAGTCTAACTAATCCTTTGAGGATTTTAATATTTTTTGCCTACTGCCATGACCGAATCAAACACAGAAATGGTTATACTTCAATCCACCTTACAGATATTGAGCTTCAATTTGGGATGGTAGTAGCTGAGCGTTATCCTCGACTGATACTTCAAGCACTTTTAGATCACAAGACATTTTTTGTTCAAAACTTTGAGATGCAAGATGGCAGGGACAAGCATTCCTTCAAAGAATCATACTTTTAATAAAACCCCCAAATTTTATGAATACTAAAACACTATTTGCTTTGATATGTACAAATTTCTCTCTCTTTTTTTTTACAACTCAAACATGTGTTTAAATCATTTTAATATTTTCTAAGCCAGAGGTCTGCAACCTGCGGCTCTGGAGCCACATGCGGCTCTTTGGTCCCTCTGCACCGGCTCCTTCAAACTTTGACTAAAACTGAAATAAAACTGAATTTTATTGGTTGTTATAACAGCAACTAAAAGGGCTAGTTTGAGCAGTTTTTCTTGTAATTAATTTGAATATTAGAAACATTACAAGGAGTAAAACATACTCACTTTCACTTTATGGTTTATTTCTTCAAAGTAGGATACTGGTACTTAATTTTTCTACAATTAAAAAAAAATCACAAAAGAATGCATAGTTATTGTTTTAGTTTGTAGAAACTGGGCAAAAACTATATTGTTTTTTTTCCTTCTTTACAAGAATCTCGTCCTTTATTTTGTCTTAGACTGTAAAAATATCAATAAATGTTAAAAATTATTAGATTTTTTTTTAGTTTTTATAAAATCACCCCTACTGTCCTGAAAAGCACTCTCCAACAAACTTAAAATGGTCCATGGGCCTTCAGTTGAGAATCCCAGTTGTAGCAGCTATTGTGACTCTGGACACGTTTAATTTAGTGAACAAAGGGACAAAAATGGCTCTTTTGATCGTAAAGGTTGCAGACCCCTGTTCTAAGATTTTCATCTCAATCCCTGGCAAACTTTATTTTTTTAAATATTTTTTTCCATCAAGCCAGCTCAGTGTTGACTATGACCAGCCATACAAGACACTGAACATCAATGTCCTCAGTGAACTCTGAACAACTCTACAACCAGAACCTACAAATGTTTGTTTACTGATGTTCAGCGGGAGCATTAATGTTCCCCAACTTGCCCACTCTGTTGTTAATAAGATCAAAAGAACAGCCAGTACAATACCTTTGGAGGTGGAGGGAAGTTACAGATGTAGTAGGCCTGAGCCGGCAGCCTGCCAGCCATAACATCATCAAACAGCCCCCAGCCTCCAGCGCCTACATCCAGACAAGACCCTGCGGAAAAACAATATGATTGCTTTTTTTTTCCCTTTACAAGATAAGAACCTCAAAAACCTCAATGAATAAATCTTTATAAATAAACAACTAATGCATCAGGATACCTCACCCAAAAAGGGAATTGGAGCACCCCTCCAGAGCAAGTCCGAACAAGTTACAGCAACAAAAACAAGAGACTAGTTGCAGCTCCATCTTGCGCCCACTTCTTGTTAGAAGGATCAGGTGCAATGCATGCAGGTGGCAGTGATGGAGGGTCCCAGTGTGCGCCAGGGAGGCATGTTATACCTGGCATAAATTAGTTCTGGGTAACGTAGCCTGACTGGCAGGTAAAGAGCCAGAGCTGGTAAGTGATGTTGAGTAATACTCTGGGGTTGCCCAGGGAGAGAAACATCAGGCGGGTGTAGGGATATTCTAGGATTGCGCTGCTGAAGGTGGCTGCATGTTGTTGTATCTCTCTTCCACTCATTCTGAGATTATGCTTTTGAAAACTTTAATTACTCTTTTTTCTGGATGTAAATGCCTTTTTTTCGGACGGTTACTTCCTCTGGTATCAGACGCTGTGCTGCTGGAAGGATTTTTACTGAAACCTTTTTTACGTTGTGTAACCATAACAACAAGGTAGTTTCCTACAACTGGGAGCTGCTGATTAACATCTCAAAAGCTCAAATAATACTGCAGCTACAGCCCCAAATTCCAAATAAGTTGAAAAGGAGGTGTCGTGGATGCATTCCCATCTATCTGGAGGTGGTGCTCAAGTGCCTGACTGCCAAGCTCTTGGAGGTGGCGGAAAACGTGGCTTGGAGGACCAAGATCATCCCCTGGCACCTGCAGTTAAGTCCACGGTGACGAGGGGCTCGGCAGGCTGCTGGGAGACATGGCCATTGCTCGGGGAGGAGCTCTACTTGGCATTCAGGCAGTTCTGCTGCCCAGGAGGACCGAGAGGTCTGCTGGGTCTGGATGGATGGATCGGCATTTGCATCCATTTTCTTAGAATCTGCTGTGGGATGGACTGCAACAAGTGATCCTTACTTCCCAAAACCATCAGCATCTAGAACAACTCTACTGAAACCCGGATGATGAGCCACAACAACAATTAATTTCCCTTTGGGATTAATGAAGTATTTTTGAATTGAATTGAATTTTGAATACGCACAAGCCCCAAGCTGAATGCCTCGACGTTGGTTTTCTTCTGTGAACAAGAGGATTGTCTCTCTACAGCTGTCGCCTCTCTGCAGGCTTTCATCCATCCACCCATCTTGGATGGATGAATAGATGGATAGATGTTCAAAACATTGGCCCATTTCTAAGGAATGGACTTCCCAAACTGTGTTCCCTAACACAGGATGGTTTTTATTTTACTGGAATTTTCCCATCACTGAGGATCTCTTGCAACGCTGTGAAGCAGCATGTTGCATCTCTTTAAAACAGCTGAAGCTGTGTAAAAGATGTTAATCAGCCACATTTCTAGAATTGCACCGTTCAAGATGGCTGCATGTTGGAGTAGCTCTGTTACGCTCATCCTGACCTGTTGCTTTGGAAAACTTTAATTCTTCTTTTACTGGATGCAAATCCCTTTTTTTTCTGGATGATTATTTCCTCTGGTATCAGATGGTGTGCAGCTGGAAGGATTTTTACCGAAGCCTTTTTACTTTTGGATATTTGTTATGAAGCATAACCATGACAATAAGATGTTTATTTTTAACTACCGGGAGCAGCTGACTAACATCTCAAAAGCTCAAATAATATCTCACCTCAAATCACAAATGAGTTGAAAAGGAGGCTCCATGGACACATTTCCATCTACGGTGCTTGAGTGTCTGACTGCTGAGAGCCTCAAGCTGGCAGGGAACACAGCTTGTCACAACGGGAGGACCGGGATCATGACTTGACACCTGCCGCTGGCTATCTGCAATGATGAGGAGCTCAACAAGCTGCTGGGGGGAGTGACCACCACTCAGGGAGGAGTTCTGCCCGACATACAGGCTTTTCTGCTGCCCAGGAGGACCAAGAGACTTGCCAGGTCCAAGTGGACAGATCAACATCTGCAACTGGTTTCTTCGGAGCCACTGTGGAATGGACCGCTGGTGATCCTTTCTGTCCACAGCCATCAGCATCTGTTGCAACTCTTCACTGAGACCAGGATAATGAGTTACAGCAACATTTATGTTCCCTTTGGGATTAATAAAGTATTTCTGAACTGAATCGGACTGGATGACTTCTGCCGTCTCATTGTGACAATGAAGCCTAAACGTCCTCAGTCATGTGGTCTTGGAGATGTTGAAACAAAAAGCCCGTATCTAAGGAATGTCCTCCCAGATCTGAACTGTAATGGTGTTAATTTATTGGACCTATGTGTTAGGCATGGGCTGTCCATAACGATAGTCATGTCTCAGCATAGGGTGCTGCATCATGTACCTGATACCAGACCACCTTAGGCCAAAGCTTGATGATCAGTTTTGTGATCGTATCATCAGACTATGTGGTCCTATGAATTGGACACTCCAGTAAAGATTAACTGATCTCTACCTGGTGCTGAATTATATTTGGTGACAAAGGAGGCTGCCGGACAGGCCTGGACACCCAAATGAGTAGTGAGGGATAACTGGGAACATCTGGTAACACCCTGTCTGTGAGAGCTTCAACTCCCATGTTCAGGAAGGTTTTTCACATGGGGAGGTTGGGGAACATGGAATCTGAATGGGCCTTGTTCAATGCTTCTATTGAAGGGTCTTCCATGAGCTGCCTGAAATGGGTGCCTGTCACTGCAGCAACCAGAGAACCAGCAGTGGTAGAGACCGTCAAGCTGAAGAAGGAGGCCTTTAGGGCTTGTTTGTCCCAGAGGACCCCTGGAGCAGCTGACGAGTACAGCGTGGCCAAAAGCGCTGTGGATTTTTAGGTCTGGATGCAAAAAACTCAGGTACAGGAGGTTTAGAGGCCATGTGCTTTCAGTTGTCCTTGAGGAGGTTTTAGCCAGCAGTTTGGTGATACAGAAAAAAAACATAGTCCTTCCCCAGGCTGTGTTTGGTTTGAATGGGGAACAGCTGAAACAGAATGGAGACATTGTTGAATGATGGAAGAAGCACTTCGAGAATTTCCTTAATCCGTCCATCACAATGACAGAGTCTGAGGATTCAGGGGAAGATGAGTCTGTTATGGCAGAGATCACCAAGGTAGCTCCAGGCGGTGCCAGGCATGGACGAGAGCTCTAAGATGCCACAGGGCTGTCATATATAGTTGACACGGCTCTATTGTCCATGGAGGACCTGAACAATGCATGTGGAGTGGCATACTGGCGATGCATTTATTTATGTTTTAATCTTGCAGAAAATGAAAGGAAAACAAAAGCAGACAGAGCTGCTGGTAATATGCAAAACACAAGCAGTTTTTAAATAAGAAGACACAATAATGCAGTCTATGTGTAGTTGTTTATGGTGTTTTGAACCATTATACAGTATTGCGGCGATGATCACTGCAGCGGGAAAGATTGAATTCTGACCTACAGCGACACCTGCTGGTCAACCTGTGTAAGTACAGCCTGAAAACAGTACCAAGCCGGAACATAGCTCCTGTCTGAGTGTATATGAGCTATTTTATTAAAAAAAAGAAGCAATATTTACACAACATATTTGAAAAGTTAAGGTAATTCACTGTCTCTGCATTTCAGCCTTATTGCTTACAGCCAGTCTATGAAAGTTTGTTTAAGTTGGACTTTATTTGCTGTAACCTGCACAAGATGATCCACTAAGTCATTTTATGTGCTACACATTCAAATTAGGTTTTACAAAAACACGTTTTTTTGTTTAAAACCACAAGATAAATGTTAGTTTGCAAAGTTATTTTAAAGGATCATCAATTAATTTTAGACAAACGTGTACATCTACAACTGTAATTGTTTTTTTTTAGTTAACCTAATTTAAGAAGACCTTCACAGCTAACTGACCTCATTTAACCGAAACAATGCAACAGCTCTGTCAAATTTACAAACATGGAGTTAAAACTGTATGCGGTAGTAGCTGAGAGTCATTCGCAACACATAGTTCACGAGCTAACAGATCACACCTTAGATTGTTATTTTCAAAGTTTGACCAAACTGGTGACAACACAGGATTTCTTAAAAGAAGCAGGCAGTATGCATTGCTTCAAAGATTGTTAGGCCTTAACATGGAATAGACTTTTCTTTCTGTGGAGGTTGATGCAGCCGGAAACCAGAGGTAGAAATAAGTTCATGACTACAGCAAGTGTTGCGTCTATACACTGTGACAGCCTCTGAGCGCTTTTCAGCTTTCCAAATTGTGCTTAATGATCAGACAAAACACCAAGAGCAGAATAAAGAGTGCTTTTCATTCACAATGTCCATCTGCATCGCTTGGTCTTTAAGTGAAAATCTGTGATGATGCAAACGATCTCCAGTTTGTCTTTATTTCCCCAGCCTTCTTCAAGATTAGTGCAATTGCATAAAGCACGGGAGGCTTTCCTGCTTCAGCAGCTGAGGGGGTAGAGCAGGAGGGAGCTGATGCGGATGAATCGATGTTTCTTGTTGAATGCTTTGATGTTTTGGTGGAATTCCCTCCAAGCTTAAACTGATTAGTGAGGAAATGAACTTGTTGGAAGTTAAAAAGTGTTAAAAACTCAAATTTTCCTCTGTGTTGCACGTATCATCAGTATAAGCTTGGCTGGATGCCACATGGCCTACTTCCTCCTGTCAACCTTCTGTTCTGTTTTTAGAGAAACTAAAGCATGTGAATGTTGAACTGGTTTTTAAATGCCTTGTAATGGTGTATAAGGTGGTGTATTTACAGGTAGTCCTCGACTTAAGGCGCCCTCGACTTACGGCAACTCGGACTTAAGAACGGGTGTGCGACACAGCGTTAACATGCATTTTACATGTATTTCCTCGATTTACGGCAAAAATCCGGACTTACGAACGGGTTTGCGGCGCAGTATAATGAGTTC
>JARVGS010000472.1:24434939-24452999 GCA_031762315.1 Hypsolebias antenori | reverse complement strand
CCCCAAAAATAAAAGAACGCAGAACAAACTGGAAAATGCACCAACTGCAAAGTGAGTGCGGGTCGGAAAAACCCAAGACAGTTGAATACTGATACTGAACTCTGCTGTCTAGTAGGCCTGTCACGATAACAAATTTTGCTGGGCGATTAATTGTCTCAGAAATTATTGTGATAAATGATGTTATTTGAAATTTGACAATAATTAGTAATTATTGTAAAATTTAAGAAATGTTATGTTTTACATGTAGTACTTTTTTGACCACTAGATGGCAGTATAAGACTGTTTGAAACAAAGGATGGATAGTGAGGTAGCGAGCAAAGTGTCTCTAAGAAAAATGGGAGGGAGGCCCCTTGATGTGACGTGGGCTGTCTCTTCCTGTTTTTCGGTTCTCAAAATGGCGGACGCTCCGTGTGGTTTGAGCTCTTTACCATAACATTTTTCACACAAAGCTTTTAATAAAAAAAAAAAAAAAAAAAAATCAGTAAACAAGTTCTCAGCTTCTTTTTGTAGAGAAAAACAACTTTTTAGACAAAGGCATGGGTTTCAACCGTGAATTTTGGAGCGTCGACAAGACGGAGGTTTTTTCCAGTGGTCGGTCTCTTAGCTTAGCTGGTAGCTTAGCTTCTCAGCTTGGCTGCTTTTCACGATTCAAAAACGCGATTTTGGAAGGTTAAAACAGATTTTAAAGAGAAAAGAGAAAGGGAGGGGTCAGTGAAGAGCACCGGAGTTGATCCTTTTATCATCCTGTGTTTTCTGTAGAAAGAGAGACACACAAAGAAACGATAAAGCCGATAAATGAAAATTAGGTCAATAATTTAATTTAGCATGCGATTAATTGATTTATTGTTTATCGCGACAGGCCTACTTTCTCTAGTTTGATCCGTTTGTCTTCACTGAATCTTTTGGATTCATAGCATCAAAACAACTATCTCTGGACATGGGATACGTCTGTTTACTACGACAGAATATTTCTAAAACTGTTCCCGAGAGCTGAACAAAACAAACAGTTCCATTTTACAACGTCAGATTAATTAAAAAAAAAAATACAAAAAATGTACGTCCCTGTAGACCTCAGATCTAACCCCTTCAAGTAAAGTCAGCTGAACTGATGTCTGATGTTCCATATTACTTTTGTAATATTAACCTGAACAAATATAAACAGATCTGACAGAAACTTCTTTTGTGGGAAAGCCATCAATCTTTAGACCCATAAAAAAGAAAACGAGTAATTTGTTTGCAAAACACACCACTGAATGAACAACCAGCAGTACGCAAGTGTAAAGATATATATATATATATATATTTACAAACCCCCCCTGAAACTGTAAACCAGTCTAACCATCAAATGGTTTTATCTTCAATACCTTCCAACCCCCCCACTGATGCTGGTGCAGGGAAACAACGAGCAAAGCGCAAGAATCACATTTTATTTAGCGAGTCCAAATTTAAAAACAAAGCCGAGCTGCTGTGCCTCAAAGCCCCCAGATTGTAACTCAATATCTGGGCAGTGCAGGTGTAACTCTACATTGATTCAGATCTGGTTGACAGGGTGCGACACCACCGTATTGATCCTGTGTGCATGTCGAGATCTGCACGATGGAACAAGATTTCTAATACTTCAGTTGGAGGTGCTAAATAAATCAAGAAAATGAAAGTTTGTACAGATTTCTGATATAACAGTCACCAAGAGTTTCAGCACACCTACAGCTTGTAGTAAAGAACTATACAGTATTTTACAGTTGGACATTAATACAGTGAGTTTTGATCTGGTACCTGCAGTACTGAGAAAAACTCGTGAGTCGTTCCTCATTCATTTATATTTTGTTTCCAATGAGCCAGGCTTTATTGGTCTTGATCAATAATTTCCTCAGCCTTTCTGAAATGCTTTTAATCCTCTTTAGATATTGGCTGCTCTTTCACTTATTTTGTGTGGTTCAAATCAGTACCTGGCCCTTGTCAGAGGATTGTATTTTATGTAAAAGTTATTTAAGTCTGATCTATGAATCATTCAGGCGTAAAGTGTCTCCTAAGCTCACGGGAAGAATCAGGGTTGTGTTGATAAGAGAAAACTTGGCAAACTACTCATTAAAACGGATATGTAGGTACTTTGTTATGATCAATCTGTCAAAGACAATTGATTTGAGATATAATCACAACAATAGCACAATTTAACATATAAAATTGTATTTTAGCACATAGTACAATGTATTTCTTATAGACTTCTTAAATCTTAAAAACACTGCTTTAAAATTCTGTGTTTATTTGTTGTAAATCCTATAGTTAGGGTCGGCTTGGGTTTCCTGAGCTGTCCCTTAGTTATGCTGCTATAGGCTTAGACTGCTGGAGGACAAACTGACCTCATTTCTTCACGCTGCTACTGTCTTTACTTACTCTGCTCAACCTGTTTTGTATTTGTAATTATTTTTTCTATCCTAACATGTGTTTTGTCTTTCAGCTACACCTGCACCAGCATCTGGACCTGCCATCTGTGTTTGTTTCTCTCCTTTCTGTCCTCTCAACCAGCCGGTTGAAGCAGATGGCCGCTCGTCCTAAGCCTGGTTCTGCTGGAGGTTCCTTCCTTTTAAAAGGGAGTTTTTTTCTTTCCACTGTTGCCTTTGTGCTTGCTCAGGATGGGAGACTGCGACGAAGTGAAGATTCAACGCGTCTGCTGCTTCCTTCCTCAGATAGAGAACTTTACTAAGTGGCTTTTCAATGTACCGGTATATGAATGCTTCTGTAAAGTGCCCAGACAACTTTGTTGTGAAATGGAGCTATATAAATAAATTGAATTAAATAAATAGTATCTTTTAGGCCCAATACTTTTTCCTCCACTTTTCTCAGGTTTTAAGCACACACTGCACAACATGCTGTCATGGTCTGCTACAAAAACTGGACAGCAAAGTGGTGATAAAGCAGCCAAAATCCAATTGTTTTCCCAGACAGCCCAGAGAACTGTTATTCAAGACGACCACTTTGAACGACAACAAGGAAACCTGGCCGCTTGGAAGAAAGGCTTAAATAAACTACAGGTGATTTAAACTTTTATACTGTATCTGTCACCGATTATATTTAGACACATATGTTTTTCTTAAAACACATTTTGATCTTCTTGATCTGACTAAACAAATGGGGAGAAGTCTCACTTACTCCCACAACTTCAACAAACAACTAGAACAGCTGTTTATTTAAAGAAGTCTCTTCCTCAATAAATAAACGGAACAACTTTATCTTCTCAAATTCATTCAGTGACACCTCAAATGTAAACATATGTTGTGGTGTTTGAGCATTTTTTGTTGTTGTAAAACATAAAGAAGACAAGCAGGAAGCAGAGAACAGTTACCATCATGTGATAGTCCTCGTGGCCTTCGATGGGTTCAGACACTACGTTTTTTATGGAGCCCATTGGGACTTTTTCTGTTCTCTCTGCAGGCGAAAAACAAAAAAATATGAAAAACAAAATGTTATCATATGGGTCTGGGATTAGAAACAAACAGAGCCCACCCATTATCTCACCTTTTGTTCCAATCCATAACTGATCTTGCTCCAGCTTGAATGTGAGTCTTACTTTTCCTCCGGACTTGTTAAACATTCCAGATAAAGGCACTGTCGGCAGTCGTTCCTGTTTGCGGCACAAGGCAGCCGTTAATCTGTTAGCTGCATACATAAACGAAGCTCTACGAACAGCATGTCAGCCAAAATGACAGCCAACATCTCTCACCTTCGCTCCTTTAACAGCTGGCATAATGTCTTCTGGTTTACCTTTGTCTAACACTTTCCTGTGTTGCTGTAATCACAACACAGGCACAAATATAATCACAAACACTTGTTTGACAAAACTAAAAAAAAAAAAACTGTGAAAAGCCTCACCTTTTGCCTGCATAAAGGTTCTTTCTTGTTCTCTTCAGCTTTAACTTCCTGCTGGATGACCTCTTTAGGTGTGTTCACAGCTAATACATCATTTATTGTGGATCCTACCACCATTATTTTTGCACCATTCATGACTTTTATTTCACGTAGGGTCTTGTCCTCTGGAAGCAATCCTTTGTACATCACTTTCTGCATTGCCGGTGGAAGACCTAACAAAAGATGGAGAAAAGTCAGTGAGCTTGTTCTTTTCAAAAGAAATGTATAGAACATATCTAATCATATTTAAAGTTCACCAGTGAGTGAGTGAATCCTCTCTTTTAGTTTGGCTCCGGTGCTGTCGACGGCGATTTTCAGATCGTATTTGTTCTTGTTCCAGATAATCTTCAGATCCACCGTCTCCTGGTTGTCATCTGCGTCGTCGCCATTGCTAATACTAGAGTCCTGAGTTGTGGCATTTCCTGCATCTGTGTGAGAAGCAGCTTCGGCGTCGGCTTTCTCGACATCTTCGCCAAGTGTTTCGGCTTCATTTAGCTTTGCCTCGGTTTCCATCGTGACTCCTTCACTTCCTGCAAAAATACGAGTTATTTGGTGAAACAAATTTAGTGACACTCTTATTATTAAGTCTCTAAATACAAGGAGAGGAGGAGGAGAAAAAGGAGACAGTTGTGGACGGTTCATGGTTAGAAAAAAGATGCGCCTGTTACACAAAACAACTTTCCAAATGAGTTTCTTGAACAAATTTAAGTCGTTTTTGGTCGGGAGAGCCAAATCGGCTGTCACACTGAATGACCCACTAATTGAAGCTCATAACCAAAAGTCTGTGGCCGAAACAGCTAAAAATTGCAGTAAATGGTAATGAACTGTACTTATATATCACCTTTCTATCAAGTCACTCAAAGTGCTTTACACAACAATCTGTGCCTCATTTACCCATTCATACAGCACTCTACTAGATCTCTACAAAGCTAAGTGAACAAATCATTCTAGAGACTAATCAGAGCTTCATCACATTCATACACTGATGGGACACAAAACTGAAGGCAATGGGGGTTTCAGTGTCTTGCCCAGGGACACTACGGCATTTGACTGTTGGTGGATTTGAACCCTCAACTCTTGCATTAGAGGACGACTGCTCTAACCACTCAGCCACAGCTTCCCCAGTGTTATCAAGTGTTTCAGTGTTACCAAGCTTAAAAAAACAAACAAACAAACAAAAAAAACAGACAAACTGTTATTTTCAAACATTTGGCGTCAGGAATCCAAAATGAGAAAAGCAAAACGCTTGATTTTTGTTTTTAAAATTCTGCTTATGAGAAATTATTGCTTGTCAAAATAGTTTTTTTTTTTAAAACTGCGTAAATGATCAACCACTTACTTGATGCTGCTTTGTAAACAAATGCATACAGACTGATAAGTTTAACTGCTCCGTTTTTATGCAGTGGTTTGTTGGGGGACATTGTTGGAACCAGCAACAATGAACTGAATAAACTTATATAAAAAAAAGGCTGGATCCATTACTGGTCACAGACTGAACCAGACTGGTTCAGACTGAGGAAAGGATGCTGAACAGACCGCTGCCCGTAAGAGACAACCCAGAACATCCTCTCCAACACAGACAAAGAGAAGTGCACTTTCTAACAGGCTATAGGGGTGCACTGATTGCAGCTTTCTGGTCGATCACCGATTTCTAAAAAGTCTGACCTGCTGATTCCGATTTTGGCCGATACAATTTTGTTTTATAAGCGACACTGTCAGGTGTTATAAGGCCACAATGCACCTTCAGTTTTCCAGTCTTATTTAGTTGAAAAACATACCCTTGAACAATATCCTAGAAACAACACAAACTTGTTTTAACTGGCCATGAGGTAGTGCTCTGAAATATAAATGAAGTTCAGCCAATTGTTGTTAAAACAAGAAAAATCGGTAAAATCGGTTTCTCATGTATCGGCTGATTTCAGATTCTCCAAAATTAAGGAAACTGGTACCCCTAGCTTCTGTCGAAGCAGGTTTTACAGAAAAACTTTCCTACTTTTGCCTATTACATTACTGTATTTAACAAAATCTGTAACATTTGATTGTAATAAATGCAACCTCTGTTTGCTATTCTTGCAGTTTTAATCACATTTTGCACAATCTTTTTATCAAGCAGCTTCAATTTTTTTGCATCCTTTTATTCTGTTTTAACATTTCTTTACACTGTAGTGTCATCTGAACATTTCTGACAGCATTTCTAATTTTTTTTAGCAATTTAGTCATTTCCATAAGCATAATACAAATTATTTGGAATGTTTGTGTAACTTAATCTGAGAATCAATTTTTATACATTTCTTGTTTTACTGCACAGTAAACGGAGCGTTTAAAACATGAGTAAAGAAGTAGTTTCGCTTTTTGTGCTACTTTCTGTATCGAGTTCCTTCCAGCTCTTTCCACTGTTGTTTCCCTCCCTGACTGCTGAATATCAGTGGGGTTTGGTGCTGGGTATTTTCTGGAATAAAAGCAAACTATAGTTTTTATCCTAATTTATTTCTTCAAAAATATGTTATCTAAAAATGCCGAATGCCCCACTTACATAAAACTGGTCCACGTATGATACAACATGCTGACACTTCATTAACATTCCTCAATATGTTTAATTTCTCATTTAACACTTTAGGATTATCAATAGAAATCCGACATTTGTTAATTTTTCATACCCCAACGCTACATGACTTTTAGCTAAATGTAACGTTCGCTAACTGAAACACACTCGTGAGCATTTTTTTTACAAAAAGCGTTACTGAAAAACGTAAAATTTGTGCTGCAGTCTCTTGATTATACCAAATATTAACGATTCTAAGAGAGTCAAGTACGGTTTCATTAAAACAGTTTAAGTTAGAGTCAAAATACTGGCGGAATTTAGCTAATCTTTCTCTATACCCACCATCCTGCGTCGCCATGATGATTGTGTACAATCCGTAGATTGTGCGCAGAGAGTACAGGAAGCGGGATGATTCTAACAGGAAACGAAAAAAAAAAAAGTATATTCAACGAGACATTTAACTTTCACGCGAAACATACCTCGAAATAACATTATATTTACATGTCAGAGTAGACAGTTAATATTGCTTTCAATATGCTAAAACATTTTTAGGTTGGGTAATTTGTCGGAGAAAAAAAACACAAGATAACAGCAAACAACAAATAAAAGTTGTGTTGGTGATTAAATTACTGTACATTTTACGTGTGGTACACAAACTTAATATTCTATCTTAAAAATATTTTATGTTGATTTCTTGGTCACGGCTGGGGAAAAAAAAGAACAAATCCGGAAACGTCTGATGGGTTACTCTCTTGACTTATTACTCCTCTTTGTTGTGGCAGCCCCCACAAAAAACATGGAAAATTTTCATCCAACCTTTACAGGTTTAGGAAATATGGCACTTTAAGCAGCATTTTTGGCTTCTTCTTCTTTTATATTACATTAGATTGAATACATAAATACAGTATCTGTTTCCAAGCGCCTACATAAATTTAAACCTTACAATTTAATCCTTTCTACTCGTTTCTCTTGAAAAAAATATTTAAATGATATCGGCTCCCATGCCTGTTTTGAAGTAGGCAAGTTCATATTTTTTTTAAAACCACTGAATCACATCTGAATATTTATGGTACTAAAACACCGTATTATTTTGTTTAATGCAAATAGAGCTAAGCGTTTTTTTTTTTTTTGTCGCTTTGTTCTTCCATCGAGGCAACACACTGCTTTGTGACAAAACTACAAAAAAAATACTTGCATTCGGATCCCAACTCTTTAAAGCAAAATAAATAAATAAATAAATAAATAAATAAATAAATAAATAAATAAATAAAAACTAAATTAATCTAGCATGTAGTCCTCCTGGCCACCTGTAGAGGGCAGCAAAGCTAATCTGTAAATAACACACGAAGAAGAAGAGACAAAAAAAGTGTCACGAAGAAGAAAACTGAGTGGAAAAAAAGGGGGGAGAAGACCCAAAATAAGTGGTTAATTAAAGTCACAAGTAGTCATGTGTACTGCGGATATCAGGAGGGTAGTGTTCTTGTGACTCTACTGTCTGTCTCCATCCCATAATCTCCTCTGCGCATTAAACAGTAACAAACAGCGGCGGAAACTTTGAAGTCCAGGTTTGCTTCCACATGGGAGTCTTCAAAGTTAAATCAGATTACTCGATGAAAAGTTTAAAATCCGAGTTGTATTAGGAGGATTACGGTATGATGGCAGACAGACGGACTATCAATGTTGTGGTTCTGGGTGTGGGGTTCCTGTTCATTTTCACCGCCTTCACCACCTGTGGGAACGTTGAAGTAAGTTATATTTATTTTATTTAGATTAAAAACTACAACTTTTTCTGACCAGTTTGATTAGAGGTTTAGGTGTTATTAATAGGAACAGAAACGTTCTAATTATTGTCGCCCGTGTCTGCGTGTGCAAGTCTGTTTGCTAAATATCTCAAACCGCGGAATTGTCAGAGGGCTGCGGGTCAAATGCAATAATGCATGAAATGCAAATACTTATTTAAGTAAAGTCCATTTATTTATTATGCAGTTATTTAACCTTCATTTCTGTATAAAGAACATTAGTGCAGGCTGTGTTGGTGGTGGGCGATCTGGGGGTCTTCCCCCAGATAATTTTGAATAAAGTAGATGTCATTTCCTGCATTTTGATGTATATTTTATTTAATTATTATTATTATTATTTTTTTTTTTTACAAATGTTTATTACAATAGATTAACATGAAACAAAATATGTAAACTCATTATTGAAATCTCTGACTGCAAAGCTGCAGCTCTGCAGGTAAGGGGCGTTCACTTCAGGACAAACTCAGGTTGCTGATTGGTCAGTTGCTGACATGCTGGATTGATTGACAGGTAGCAGGATATGCAAAAAAACAAAAACAAAAAAAGATTTTACTGGCCCGTTTGAAACCGTCATCATTTATTGCATATTCGATATTTTGGTGAATCAAAGATTTGAGAACTGTTCCCTTACAAAATCCGAATGATGTTTTATTTTTCAGAGTTGCTGAGTTTAAATTTAGGGGGTACTTGAGCAGCCCCATGAAGAGGTTCAAATCATGACTGAAGCCAGTTCATATTTATAATTTAGGCTATTTTTAAAGGCTGTATGTGTGCTTTATAAGTGTATTAGTGCAGGATCAAAGGAAAATGTTTGTCAGTGTCAGGAAGCTGTAGGAAGTCTGTGAAAATAAAATATAAATACCGGTAAGTAAAATCAAAGAATTTAATGCACAAAATAATCACTCCAGTTGTATAGTGCCACTAAGGTAGTCATTGGGCTGACTTTCCATTTAACATTAACATTAAAGTCAGAATGACTGAGTGTAAACACATTGACACTTCAAAGGAAATTTTACTATAGTAATGAGGACAGCTTGGCGGGCCAACTCAGACGGTTTGGCGGGCCAACTGTGGCCCGCGGACCCCACTTTGGACACCCCTGATCTAGAAGTTATTAACTTTTGGAGTCAGCTGGACTCAGGATGGTTGCCACAGCCAACTTAAAAAACAAAAACGAATAAATATTGCAAAACCTGGTCGGCTTTACAGATAATGACCTAAAATTTGGTGTGGTAGTAGCTGAGACCGATATTCATTACATGTTCTGTGCACTAACAGATTATGCAACATCTATATGTAAAATTTAGTCAATAACAATTTGGAGTGTTAGCAAAATATCTCATAAACCACTGATGTTTTAAAAAAATTAAATTTACAGAATGTAGTTATTGAATGTATATCTAGAAGTTTTAACCCTTTGGAGTCAGCTTAACTCAGAATGGCTGCCACAGCCAACTTTAAATAAAATGAAAAAAATATTCCAAAATCTTTGCCACATTTACAGATAATGACCTAAAATTTGGTGTGGTAGTAGTTGAGACTGATACTCAATATATTTTCAGAGCACTAACAGATTATGCAATATCTATTTGTAAAAATGAGCCATTAACTATTTGGAGTGAACTCTGGTTGTCTGTTAGGAAACTATCTCATAAACCACTGTATTTATTTTAAGAAAAACAATCAGGAAGTAATCATTGGATATACATCCACAACTGATTCACTTTTGAAGCCCGTCCCTTATCAAGATGGCTGCCACATGCAAGTGATTGTGAAAAACATAAAAATGGTTGCAATTAGTCAATTTTTGCAAATATTGTGCTAAAATGTTGTGTTAGTAGTTGAGTTATTCAAAACGCACATTCCACTAAAATTTTCTAACATCTTTATTAATAAATGTTGAAGCCAAACCTGTTAGCAAAATATTCAAGTTGGCTACCACAGCTAATCAACATTCGCCTGCATGAAAGTTGTTATAATAATAACTCAAAACTCAGAAGTCGCCACAGCGAACTAAGACTTGGCTATTGTTTTTACACCGGATGTCCTTCCTGACGCAACCACAGACCACGAGCTACCACAGCCCTCTGTGTGGAGCAGAGAGCTGGCGTCTGGTGCGCATGGGGGAGCAGCTGGTGGGGTTTGAGGGCCTTGCTCAAGGGCCCAGAGTGGGGCAAATGAGGGCAGAGGCAGGCCTTTACCTTTCCCACTCAGTTTGATAGTGGTCCGGAGAGTCGAACCGGCGATATTCCAATCACAGCCTCGCCTTCTCTAACCTCTGCACCAGCTGGAATGTGGTGTGGTAGTAGCTGAGAGTTGTTAACAACATACTCTGACATCGTGTGATTTTGTTTTAAGTGTTTGGCTACAACTCCGTCATTTCTCATCACAGTCTGGCATGAACAGCAGTTAATTTTTTTTTTAAACCGTATTTATTCTAAACGGAGAAAATAAAGCGACCCACAAATCTCAGCGTGAAAACAGGAGCGTCATGCGCATCTCGTGTTTCTGATTTTCTTACACGGTCAGTGGAACGATCAGATCAGGATGATGACCTCGCTCCCTTCTTACAGCCCTAATCTGATTCGTCACTCTTTCGTTTCAGCAAACTGTGGTGAAAAGTCTGAAAAACTCTACGTTCAGTGGAAGTGGATACCACAGGTACGTAAAGGACAGAAGATCATGTTTAGAAATGTTTACACATAAAAATATTGACTTCTTGTGTGTTTTGAACAGCTTGGGCATCATCTATGGAGTCTTCTCGTTCGCTAATTTGCTCGCGCCAACAGTCGTTTCGGTGCTCGGAGCAAAGCTGAGCATGTTTCTGAGTGGCCTGCTTTACAGGTAAACGTGCAGAAAGTGTGAGACGCAGTCTCGGAGGACGTTGATGCTGAAACGTGAATGTGTTTGTCTTCAGCGGTTATGTTGCCGTGTTCATCCTCCCCACCTCGTGGTCCTTCTACCTCACCTCGGTTCTCATCGGCATCGGAGCAGCCTGTAAGATCGCAGTTCTCTTCCTCGTTGGAAACTTGGTTTTTTTATATTTGAGTTCAAATACGATGAATATATGATTTTATTAGACTTAAAGGAATAAAAAAAAAAAAAAACAAGTGAAGAGCTAATATCTTTCTATTATTTAATGTTATTTTCTATTCTTCATTGTGTGAATGTTCATGAAGCATCCATTCTATTGTCGTCCATTTTTCTTCTGTACATTTTTCAGCACGTTTCTCATCCCGCAGTTTGCAAGCTGCTGTATTTCAACAAATCATAAATCAAAATGTTCAGCTGTTTCAGGACAAGCCTGCTATGACTTTTGGTATTGGTGCAGCTTTAGCTTTTTGAAATATTTAGCCTTTTCTGCTACTTTTTTTCCTCACAGAAAATGAATTGAGCTCATTTTACATTCTTCAGATCTTTAGATATGTTTACAACCTTTTACTGCGCCTTTCACATTTTGTTCTGCTTCAGCTTCTTTCAGCTTCCTTGGGCAAACAAACTTTTTTCAGCTAATTTCAGCAGTTTTTTTTTAGCTGTTTTGTACTCTCAGATTCTTTCTGCTAATTACAACATTTTGTGCTTCTTCTGACTTCTTTCTGCTAATTTCAGCTTGTTATGTGCCTTTCAGCTTATTTCTGCAAGTTTCAGCCTTTTCTAATATTTCAGCTACTATTTAGCTGCTCTGTGCAAAAAAAATGTGGAATTAGCTGAAAAGGCTAAAAATAGCACTCATTTCAATTAATTCATCAAAAATGTGCTCCCTCCACTTCCTTTTGGTAATCAATGCTTCTTTGTTTTTTTTTTTAGCTACTTTTCAGCTTTTTTTGTCTTAATTTCAGCTTCTTTCAGATAAATTCAAGTTTTCACGGTAATTTCTGTAATTTTCAGCCTAATTACTGGTAACTTATTTATGCTAATTTCAGCTTGTTATGCTCCTTTCAGTTTAATTATGTTAGTTTCAGCCATTTCTGATACTTCAGCTACTATTTAGCTGTTTTATGCTAATTTTAGCTTTTTATTATTATTTTCAAATTTAATTGAAATCATTTCAGTATTTTCTTGATTGCTTCTGGTATTTAAAGCTTCTTTCTGCCCTTTAGATACTTTTCAGCCATTTTTTTTTTGTGGCTACTTTCAGCTTGTTTATTTTTTATTTTTTTTTAGCTATTTTCCTAATTTTTGTTCTAATTTCTGTTTATTTAAACCTATTTCAGCAAATCTGTGTTCTTTCTGCTTTCTTCTGCTAATTTAGACTAGTTTGTCCATTTCAGCTACCTTTCATCACTTTTTAAGTTAATTTCAGCTGTTTTTCTACAATTAATTCAACAATAAGCATTCACACTGCATTTTTGCAGGAAATGCAATTTGTCTAGTTTCAAATGGAGCATGCTCAGTCATAATGAAAGCAGGTTGCAGTGTAATAACAGCCTCATTCAGTGTAGTTGCCACTGAAACTCTATGTCGTTGCCACTGAAGCTCAGTGTCCGTGCTCCAACAAGCTGCATTTAATCCTGTATACAGGGATTGTCAGATACTGCCATGCTATAAGCAGAATATCCTTAATTAGACCCAAATGGGTTTTGCGACGGTGTCTCCAAATAGTGCAAGGTGCCTTGAGCTTTGCTCATAAACATTAGTAAAACTGGAAAGTAAAAAAAAAACTGCTGAGCATTTTATGGAAAAATGAGGGTGACAAAACAATTTGGAAGTGTGCTTTTTTTTATTTAACGCTGCCTCAAATCACTGCAGTTTATTCCATTTTTATCATGTCCCTGGGCTACTGTTATTAAAAAAAAAAAAATCCCTTTTCACGTGGGTAAATTACAGTTTCTGTCCCCCTCCCCTTCTCTCAGTGCTGTGGACGGCCCAGGGACTCTTTCTGGTGGAGAACTCTGATGCCTCCACCATCAACAGGAACACTGGGATGTTCTGGGCTCTCCTACAGTGCAGGTACAGTTTATACAACTCTCAAGTTTAAAATTTTTTTTTTTTCATTTTGTGCTGCAAGTTTTAGTTTAATAATTTCATCAGCCATATGTGCTGAATCATCTGTCCAATGCTTACCCGACTCCACAGCAACATCACCTGCAAACATCATCGCTCACAAATAACCCCTGGTCCACAAGACGAACATCACGTATGTCAAAGTAATCTACAGAACACTGTATTTTACAGAAGCTTACTGGTTTTAACCACCAAAAGCAAACGAACGGCTTCAGAAACCATCAGTAGTATGTTGAGCTGCAGAAAAGCAGATTTAGATCCAGAAGAATATCAATTTATCACATATAATTTCTCAAATGACTCAGTTTAACATCATGCCCAACCACTCAAAACCTTTTTAATGTCACTAATTGTCCAAAAAGGAGGGAGGGAGGAACCTTTAACTAAAGGTCATAATTTTTATGCTCTAAAAATCCTGGAGAGATTTGACACAGACGACTCTTGAAATACACAACTAATTCCACATAAAGGGGCTTATATTAAAGAGGTAAAATGTTTAACAATGTTTAATGTCTCCAAGTCTGACTCACTGCTGCTCTGACAAAGATGATTGCACCTCCTCGATGTGCACCTTTTGTTTTTATCAGATTTTTGTTTAGCTCGTCACGGTGGAGGAGTTTATGCGTTCTCCACATAATTTACGTGAGTCTTCTCCCACAGTCCAAACATGATGTTAGTCTGCCTTCAGGTCCAGGTCTCTCATGAAAAAGAGATCTGTGATCTCAGTGGGACATGCCTGGTTAAATAAAGGTTCAACGTTCTTGTCATTCCCAGCAGATGCGGTACATTAGGTGGAATGAAATAGTGCACAATAGTGCTCAAAGCACACCGAGCATCTGCCATTTTGAGAACTAAAAAACAGGAAGGAGAGACAGCCCATGTCACGTCAACGGGCCTCCCTCCCATTTTTCTTACAGAGACTGCTGCTCGCTCCCTCACTGTCCATCCTTCGGTTCAAACGGTCTTATACTGACATCCGATGGTCAAAAAATGTACTACACACAAAAATTAACAACATCCATCCATCCATTATCTTTTACCCACTTCTTCCATTTTGGGTCAAGGGGGTCGCCGGTGCCCATGTCCAGCAGTCACTGTGTGAGGGGCGGGGTACACCCTGGACAGGTCGCAAATCCATCACAGGGCCACATAGAGACAAATTAGACAAACAACCATTCACTCTCTCACTGACACCTTTGGACAATCCAGTGTTACCAATCAGCCCAACATGCATGTTTTTTGGTCTGTGGGAGGAAACCAGAGTACCTGGAGAAAACCCATGCATGCACGGTGAGAACATGCAGACTCCACCCAGAAAGGTCCCCGGACCGGGATTTGAACCGACAACCTTCTCGCTGAGAGGCAGCAGGTCTACCAGTTGTGCCACCATGCTGCCAACAATAATTACTAATTATTGTCAAATTTCAAACAATATTATCATTTATCGCGATAATTTCTGAGACAATTAATCGCCCAGCAAAAAGTTGTTATCGTGACAGGCCTAACAGTAGTCCCTCGCTACTTGCGGTTTGTTTTTCGCGGACTCGCTCTATTGCGATTTTTCAAAATAAGATCGGACATGACACACAATTGACTGATTGATGGATGAGCTGCACGATCGGCCTGAAATTTTTGTTTAAAATGAATTAATTTAAATTATTTAGCACCTGCTGCACCTGTGTGCAGCCCACAGCTTGCAGGAAAAACTTCCTCCTGCAGTGTGTCATAATCTCCACTCTGCAGCGGAGAAGTGGGCGTGGCCAAGAGAGCTGGCAGGTGGCAGAGAGGCAGAGAGCTGAAAATGATAAATCCTATAGTTAGGGTTGGCTTGTTATGCTGCTATATGCTTAGACAAGGACAAATTGACCTAATTAAAAAAAAGAATATGAATATATGAGGCTAGCCTGTATAAATAAAGGTTGAATGAATATGAATAATAATATGAATAGTTGGCATTTCTATCTTATGATTCTCAACTTGCCATTGTGTATCTGTTCCTCCTTCCTGTTCCTCTCAAACTGAGCTGGTTGAAGCAGATGCCACTTGTCCTGAGTCTGGTTCTGCTAAAGGTTTCTTCCACATGAGGGAGTTTTTACTTTCCACTGTCGCCTTCATGCTTGCTCAAGATGAGAGTCTGCGATGAAGTTAAATTCAAAACATTCTGCTCCTCAGATAAATAATGTTATTAACTTTTTATATATGTGAATGTTTCTGTTCAGTGCCCTGAGACGACTTCTGTTGTGACTTGGTGCTACATAAATAAACTGAATTGAACTGAATTGTAAAATACAATTACTTTTTGTTATTGTGCCTCTGTCAAATCCAGCACGTGATATTTTACTTCTTTAAAATAAACATTGTTCATGTTACTAACAAAAGGCAAAACCAGCTTTTGCATTCATGCGCAGGGAGCCGCTCTCCATAAATGCTCCATGGCATAAACTGAATACATGGATCAAATAAACAAAGTGTGACTGGTCACTGAGCTTGCCTCTAACAGTTCAAGCAGATTTTAAAGGTTCTTTTCAACTTTTCATCCTGACTGTAGTGATGTTTAATGTTTTTACAGCATGCTGTTTGGCAACCTCTACATTTATTTTGACTGGAACGGACAAACAGAAATCTCAGGTAAAATAAGATTTGAGTAACTTTTTTTTTTTACTGTAAAAGCGCGATGATGCAAGTAAAGCATCACCAGATAGGACAAAATTGGTCATTGTGATTAAATATGTCCCACTCTCAGACAGCAGCAGGAGAAAGGTTTTTCTGTTCCTGCTGGTCGCCTCGGTCCTCGGCACGCTCAGCTTCCTGGTGCTGAGGAAGAGCCACCCTGAAGAGGAGATGCTCTCTGAAGAGGAAGGGCAGTCGCTGCTCTCGACCCGCTCCATGTAAGTGACCGTCCTTGAGATAATTACACTGTCTTTTCTTCGTGCACAGCATCCAACACAACATACTGAAGTCGCCACTCAAAAAGTGGAAACGTGTATACTATATCAAACATGGCCTAAAAATGTGAATTTATTTTTCATTCTTGTTGACAAAACCACTCGGAAAATGTTCCTTCTACAAAAAAAGCTCACCTTGACTGTGGTAATGGTTTTAAACATGACTTAATGCCACAGTTGTACACAAGTTTGAAACCATTTGTGTCCTTCACAAGATGACGCGGACCATTTTTCTCGAGATTATTGCATATCGACGAGTCGAGCCTGATCATAGCACTTCACTGCAATCAGGAGCAACTCGATGGAGGAGACTGTTTGAGAAGTGGCATGAACGACCCTCAGACGTCTTTTCATTTTCACAGCTCTGGACAGAGTTTATGTTGAATTATGGGATGAAAAATGCGGCTTGCTTCAAAGGCGACTGAAAGTCGTGCAAGAAGTATATAATCAAAATGTTTTGGAGGCGAAACCTTTGGAAAATAAAAGATGAAGAGATTGAAATCAGTGATATGCTGTCAGCATGCTAACTTGAACAAAACCATCTCCATCTGTTTGCGTCTTGTGTTGGTCTTTGGCTTAAAGGCCGACCACGAGACTGAACGAGTCGAACAGAATAACAAGGAATCCTGCAGGAACGAAACCTCGGAGACATGACTCTTCTGTGTGTTTATTTCTGCTGATGGACTTTAGTGCGTTTGCAGGTAATTGTTTGTTTTGTTGTTTAGGTACAAGAACAGAGCAAGTGCTGCTTTGCAGGACACCAAGTTTGAATTCAGTAAGTTTGGATTTTTGCTTTTGAATACAATAAAAAATAAACGCGTTGATCCTGGAGTTTATAGAAAAAAGTTATATTTGTACTGTGTATGGGTGCAGAAAGAAGTGACAGTACACCGTATGGAAAAGAGGACAAACAGAAGTTTGTTCAATATTAAATATAATTAAATGGATTTTCATTTTGCTTTGCTCTGCTGCTTAGAATGATTTTGGTCATAACTAAACCAACAAATGTCCAGTACTGTGTTGAATCAACTGCCTTTTTTGGTAGAAGATCATGTTTTTGCCTGTATGTCTGTCTGTTAGCTAAATACACCATTCCACTTTATTTATTAACCCAAGTGCTGCACAGCAAAACAAAAGACACAGGATAAAATACATAAAATTCGCAGATATTAAAAATAGTTAAAGTTGAAGTTAAAACCTATCCCATGCACCACTGGATGAATTTTATTGAAATTGTCACAAAGTAATTATTTGATATAAATCTATGATGAACTTTTGGAATTAATTCAGTTCAAGATGGCCACCATGGCTAATCCATAATTGGCACGTAAATTGCTACAACTCAATCCATTTTATAGATATTAAGCCAAAATTTGATGTGGTAGCTGAGACTTATTCACAACACATACTCTGAGCACAACATCTCATGATAATGTTAACGACTAATCTTATTTTCAAGGTATGACCAAAATGGCTACAAGGTCATAATTTACTGTAACATAATCATAGTCTGAAACTTTGGCACGAAAAGTGGTGGGTGATATGCATTTCTTCAAGGAATGTTAAGCCTTTATATATATATAAAAGCCTTCTAAAATATGTAAATTCTCATGTTGTCCATGAAGTTTCTAAAAGCCTCACCACAGATTAAAGTAATGTAATTTAGAGACTGATTTATGTGCACAAGTTATTAAAAATATTTAAAATGATTCAGAAAAACTGGTTCATGCATTTGTCACGTCTAGACTGGACTATTGCATTGGTTTGTTATCAGGGTGTCCAAATACTTGTTTAAAAAGTCTTCAGTTGATCCAAAATGCTGCTGCCAGAGTCTTAACTGGAGTTAGTGGGAGAGATCATATCTCTC
>JARVGS010000472.1:24415970-24426331 GCA_031762315.1 Hypsolebias antenori | reverse complement strand
CGGTCATTTCTCAGCCAAAAAATGAGTCTAAAAACATGGGGAAAAATCCATAAATAAGTCGCACCACTGTATAAGTCGCAGGACATGAAAATCAGTAAAAAAAAAAACTGCGACTTATACACCGGAAAATACGGTACGTTTCTTTTTGACCTTGTAAATATTACATTTATTTTCCACTTTTTGGCACTTTATTGTGCAGCATCTACGGACAGGATAGAAGAAAAAGCCAGATGCTGGTTGCTGTAGCAATGCAATTTCCATTTCACAGTTATGATGAGATTTGAGATGTAAGGATAATGGGCGGGGTCACAGAGAGATGCTGTTCGTTTAACAGTCTCCCAGCATGTGGGTACAGACTGTGAGCCATTCTGGTGGTCCTGGCACCTTCTGTCTGAGGGTAGCAGATGGAAAAGGCCATGTGCAGGAACTGTCCCGCAGGATGTTGTTGACTCGTCTCACACAGCAGGTTGTAGATAGTTCTGATCTCCGGGAGGGTCATCCCGATGATCTTCCCAGCTGTTTTAAACACCTGCTGGTCCGCCTTAGTGCAGCTGGAGAACCACACAGGAATCCATAGGTTAATACACGTCCAATAGCCCAGTTATAGAAGTTGATTATAGGCTGCTGAGGAATTTTGGCCCATTTCAGATTCCTCAGAAAGAAAAGACCCTGCTGGGCCTTTCCGATGGCTGAGGCGCTGTTGGTACCCCAGGTCAGGTTCTCTGTCACTGTTACACCCAGAAATCTGATGTTTGCGACCCTCTCAACCGCTTCGTTTCTGATGTAAAGTGGGGAGTGAATGTTTTTACTTTGTTTCTGAAAATCCACAATAATTTCCTTTTTTTAATGTTAAGAACCAGTTGGTGGTTGTGACACCATGATACCAGCTGTTGTACTTCAGTTCTATATGCTGCCTCTAGCTTAATACATTAAGTTCATTTCATGGTTTAAACTCTACAGTAGTTTTATTTAAAAATGAACCCATTGGTGGGCCTGATTTGGCCCCCGGGCCGCCCGTTGAATAGCCCTGCTTTAGTATTTGTTTGTTTTTAGCAAATCGGTTCTTCTCATCCTGAACTTGTCAGTGCATCGTTGACCTCGTGTTAACCTGCATTTGACGAATAAACAACTGTTTTGTAGAACTCTGGCATGAAAACAACAGGCGATATGCCTTCCTTGAAGGAATGCTAGACTTTTATTTATAAATATGAATTATGACCACCAGAAGCTGACAGAGAAGCTCACGTCCAACGACCGGACGTAATGCCAGTGCTTGACAGGGATGAACAACACGTCTCCAGGCTGCAGGACACATTCCACATACGGAGCCTTGGCAAACTCAGGGAAGCGTTCAGCATCTGGATTCTCCACCTCCACCTGCACGGGAAAGTTCAGAACTGAAAACTGATTTTTTTTTCTTTCTTTCTGTGTGAACTGTCAATCTCACCTGACTGGTATTGTAGAGCAGCTGTGATTGATGAGGGTAAAGCTTGTCTGTGTGCTCGGGGGAATACAGCCGAACGTATTTGCTTCCCACCACCTTTGCACGAAAGCAGAATCTCACGTGGTTAACCAACTGTGATCCCAGAACAAAGTGTTGTGACAGATTTGTAAAGCAGTATTGTTATTATCACCTGAGCCAGAAAGTTCTGCTGAGGATCCTGGTGAAGAGGAGACACTGTGCCTGCAGGTCCAAACCATGCATTTACAGTAATGTCATCCTCTTCTCCTTCACCAAGACAACAATAATCCGGGAGGCGGATATCTTCCTTTAGCTCTGGAATCTTATGGGAATAATAAAAAACAAACAGTTTAGGTTGATTTTAATCACTAAAATTTTTTTTTTAAACTGGAACAATATGCACCTCCAAAGTTCACAGGGTGCTGGATCAAAAAATATTTTCCCAGCAAGTACCGTAAACTTACCGTACCTTTCCTTGTCAGCACTAATTTTGTCAGTCAGAGCTTTTATTTGTTTAAGACTTCAACATTACTAGCAATTATTATTATTATATTATTGTACAGGTTGTCATGGAAGGATATTGCAGATTTATAACCAGAACCTTCAAAATACCAACCAGTCTAGACTCTTCGTGACACGTTTTTATTTTTAATTTGGATAAAAATGCTGAGTGTCAAAGCCACTGATGTGATTGCAGACTTAATTATGTATTAAGTTTTAGAGCCATTTAATGTCACAGTCTCACGGTTTTCCTAATTTTTTTTTTTTTAACCAATTTGACCTTTTCTTGAAGCATTACATTTAAATATTTAGTTGAAGGCATCTGCAGCTACAGATTCAAAATTGCAAATCATTTTTGATAATGTTGGGTCTGTTTACTACCGTGTGCCGTTTCTGAGCATTGACTATTCCACAATGTATTTTAAATAACCAAGTACAATTCCTCTGACAGTGAGCCACTTGCTGACCAGGATTTATTATTTTTACATATAATATTCTAAAACAGGTCTATTCAACTGGTGGCCAGTGGGCCACTTCCAGCCTGCGAGTGATTTCAGTCTGGTCCACCAATGAGTTCATTAAAAAATATGTTACTGTATTTGGGGGATGGGGGGTTGTTTTTGGGGTTTTGTTTATTGCATTTATGATTCAATGCAACAAAAAAAAAAACAAATTTAAAAGGTAACAGATCATTGTAATACTTGGTTTATCTGCATAATGATTTTAAATCAGGTCTCTTGTAAACGAGCCCTCGAGGCTCAATAGGATTAACATGTCTAAATAAAGGTTGAATGAATGAAAAATGACTGGATGTCTGGCCCCTGAGCTGCTGGCTTTCAGAAACTGTGACCCCTGAGCAGTTTTGTTGAATAGCCCTGTTCTAAAACATAAACTAACTTTGATCAATAATTACTGCAAATGTGTATTTAAATAAGTTTTTATAATTACTATTCTTTATAAATTACATTTTTCAATGTAGACACATTTTTTCTGTTTGGGAGAAAGGAGGCCAACATGTCACAAGGCAGTCACTCTGTAAAAGCATCTTTATGACCATGTTTTGAAATTGAACACGTGGACGACAGAAAGGACGTCTCAGGTGTGTTTTCAGGGAAACAAACGACCCCCTTTCATGACGACACTTGGCTTTGTAAAGTCAGAGAACTATTTAGATGACAGATTTTACGGAAGCCAAGAAAACAAGGCTAGATATTTTTCATTTTTAAATATGTAATATCCAAAGTAAACAAAAACTGTACCTGATCAAAAAGTTGGTGCTGAGCAAGATAACCCAAAGCTTTCTCTCCATTTTGAGAAGTCTGAACCTGAAAGACACATCTGTACTGTTAAAAATCTGATAAGAATCAGAATTACAGCTTGAAAACTTCACACGCTCACTTTATTCAGAATGTATTTGTCGATGAACTCGTTGACCGTCAGCAGCGTTTGTGACCAGTCCTCATCTGTGTACCTGGACCCCACCTCTACAGGAACGGTCCGACAGCCGGCCACAGACCTCAGGTACTCTATGCTTTGCAGAAGGAAGGAAATTACTAACACAAACCATTAAGATAAAATGGTCATTGTGGTTTGAGCTGTGTACAAAAATATGCTAAACAAGTACTTTTGGAAGTGAAGCAGAAGCCAAGAGCTTTGTGAAGGAGGACACTGAATGCTACGATTAAATTAGGATGATTTATTAAATTAAAAGCGAGGATGGATGTTTGTTTCAGCTAATCAACTTACGTTCAGTTTAAGTGTTCTACTTTCATTTTTGAGGTAAAACTCCCCCAGAACTTGGAGCGTGAATGATATTAACTGCGAAAATCTGTATGTTACGTGTCAGCTGTCCCTCCGTAAGAGAGTCCTCCAGCTTTCGGGTCCTCTCTGCAGGGAAAGTGCACTTAGCTATTGTCAGAAGTGTGGATCAGTCCGATTACATGGCTGAAGTGAACATAAGTGGGGTTGTTATATTTCACAAAGCTGCATGATGCTGTTAGCACTGCAAAGCTCATTCTGACAGACAGAAAAGAAAGGAAGTTTAGAAAAATACATATTCTGAGTGTTTTGAGTTTAAAGTTTTGCTAACAATAAGTGATAAAAGAGATGTCCTGTAGGACTGAACACCTAAAATAATACAGATAGATATAAAGTCATACAAAAAAAAAGCTCTTCAGCTGAAGCAGACAAACCTCCAGGGATGGTTGTTGAGGGCGGGCCAGTGGTCGATTATCCGTTCTAAAATCACTGGCTTGAGAGGAAGCAAGTAGTTTGCATTGAAGCTTTCCAGCGAAGGACACTTAATTCTGGAAACTGCCAACTCGTCTTTGATTAAAGGTGCACGCGGGTTCACAATCTTTATTCTCTGTTAATGATGGCAAAAAGAAATGTAGAAAAATGTCAGGTTAATCATTAGAAGGTGGTAGTAACCAATAAATGCATACTATGTGTGTTGGCGACCATTAATTTATGAGATTATAAAAAAGTTATGTCGATTATACAATTGTTTAAGCTTACGGAGATAAATAAATAATTGGTGATTAAGAGATATGAGTGATTTCTATTTTTTGGAGGAACATAATTAGAAGCAGGACAATTTGACCATTATTATCATCATATTTCTAATAGTCTATAAATCTCAATAAGATATACAATAAGCAGCAGATCTAAAATAATGATAAAGAGCCACTTCAGTCCTGCTCTAAAAGCAATCACTCATAGGTATTTAGAATGTTTTAACAGCTTTAAGTTGACATTTTTCAAGGCAGAAAATGAAAATGTGCATTAAGAAAAAAAAAAGTCAGCTGAGCCTGGTCAAAACAAAGTGATCTGACCTTTGAGAATGTATGGCACTTTATCTTGAGTGCAATCTGATGAGGTGCGCCAAGACAAAGGGCAAAAGGGAAGTAATAATATTAATTAAAGGCCCATCATTCTTTGAAGGAAAGCATCTCGTCTGCTGCCATTCATGCCAGAATTTAAGACTAAAATCATATTTTGTTGAGAAATGACAGCATTTAAATTGTTTTAGTCAAACCATGAAAGTGATTTCATCATGTATCCTTAGATGCCATAACTCTCAGTTTCTACCACATCAAATTTTAGCTCAGTATCTGTAAAGCTGACTGAAGTACATCCATTTATGTGTTGGCTAAAGTCAGTTAGCTGTGGCGACCATTTTTAACTTGGTTGACTCCAAAAGGTAAGCAGTTGCAGATGTACATGCCATAATTCCTTTCTGAAAGTTTCATTGAACTTTTCCAGTGGTTCATTAAATATTTTGCTAACAGACACACAAATATGGGCAAAATTATTATCACCCTTTCAGCAGTAAGCAATAAAATATTTCCTATAGTAAATTCTGCAAAAGCCTCTGCTACAAAGACAACTTGTGAACAATTGTGGCTGCATCTCATTCAACTGGTGAGTCAATCCTACTAAAAACTAAGATTTGATGGTTAAGTAAGAATATGTCTGATGATATTTGAATATAATAGTAATATGTAAAATAAATAATTAGTGATAAAACAAGGCAACTAGCTGACCTTTGTCTCAGCATATTCACTTTTATCCTCTTCTTTAGAAGTGTTTCTTAATTCTCTGTGCAGAATCCTAACGAAAACCTGAAGTATGTTATCCAAGATGGCTGCACCCATGAGTAAACCCATGTCACAAGTCTTGACAGCCTGCAGGACTTCATTCTCTGATGGATTTTCTTGACACAGTGCAGCCACTTTGAACAAGCAGCCGTAGGAGTAAACTCGCCTCCAGTCTTTGTCCACATGGCGCCACGTCCCGGTGTTGAGTCTCTCCCACGAAATGTCCAAAATGATCTGAGCATTAAGCATTCGGCTGGCACTTGTTGTGTTGCTGTACAGCTGTTGTCTGGACCGTTTCAGCATTTCCAACACGCTTGACTCCACTTTATTGCCAAACTGAAGCGGAAACTGTTCTTCATTAACTGGTAGAGCAGCTGAGATTTTTGACCACAAAGATGCCATTGAAGAAAATGTCTTTGTGTTCTGTTGGATATAAAACAGAGGTTATTCAATTCCACACTACGTCAGACTGAAATTATTATGATGAAGAACTGGTTATGTACCCTAAAGACACATCTGCTGTGTATAGAGGCAGTTTAACTTGAAAAAAAAAAAATGAAAATGTATAAAAGACTAGAGAGGTAATGTAATCATAGATGTGCTTAGCTGGTTGTTGGCCCATCGGTGTCTCAGTAAGTACCCACCATAATCATACACATGCACAGGATACTTGTTTATTTCATAAATTTCTCTGCTGCAGGGCAAAAAGGAAGTATGCTCCTAATTTCCACACTGGCAAACACAAAACAGCAGCAAGGACATCCCGAGCCAGAACTGTTCGTGTGCCACACAATGATGACAGTTTGCTGCACAGTTTCTGGATGCACCAGCTCTGCCTTTGTGTGACTCCATCCTTGTTTGGATGCTTTGTTTTGCCGGGGATGCTGCCAATGCAGGATGCAGCCAATTCTGAGCACCTGATTCTTGATTTTACACACAGTTTCATCCACGTGAATGCAAAAACAGGTTGTATTTAACAGGAAAAAAAAGGGTTGTACTTAATGCATCACATGTCTTAAAAGGTAATAAAGCCCTGCATCAGTTAACATATTTTAATGGAATCCCAACAAATGAACACATTTGAGCAAAACAGAATTAAGAGGAAGAAGAAGCAAAACATTAACAGTTAATCAGGATGTTTTAAGAATTAGTTTTTCAACCTATGCTATGACTCAAATACATCTCTGTAAATCCTGGCCAGATAGCTTTTACTTCAACTTTTCATACAGTTTTAGAATATTACTTAATATAAATAATTTGTATTGAAACAGAAATGTTTATTGTGCAAAAATCAACGTTGAACCCACGGGGAGAAAGCACCCACATTTAACTACGTTTTATCCAAGTTCTGCTTGAGTAAAACACAAAAAGTATTTGAAAAACACCTGTTTGCAATCAGCTAAAGCTCTAACTGTAAAACTACGTTTAGCAATACAGTTTTAATTTGACAACGAGCGGGTCTTAAAATAAACTCTTGGTAAAAACGTGTAAAGTAATATAAAAGCAGCTAAAAAATATATAAAAGCAGCTAAAAAAATTCTATATTTACCTGTTTTAGCGCCATTTACACCACTTCACTGCTCACGAAATGCTGACGGTGCGACAACAAAAACACACCGGGAAGCAACTGACAATGCAAAAACATTAGTTCCGGGTTGTCGCTGTTAAAACTTTGGAGATCGGCCAAAAATTTAGTTACACAATCCCGATATTAATGTAAATATATATATAAATATATTTAGTTTTGAGGTGAACACTTTTATTAATTTTATGTAAATAGATACTTGATGTGAATTCATTATCTGGTCCAGCAGAGGGCACTAACATCTGCACAAACTGGATCCTGAAAAGCAACATACCATAATGTGTGTGAAGTCAGTCTGGCACTGAAATGAATGGCATCTTGTTGCATGATCAGACTGCAGGAACTATTCCCTCCACGAGGAAAAATAGGAACTAAAAACAAACAGACACTTGTTGGTCTTGTGTGGGCTGTTTCCTACTATCTACACACTCTCCCACATTCACACTCCCACACAGTTGCATTTGTCCACAACATCTTAGTCCTTGTAGCAGCTCAGAAATCTGTTCATCTTTCAACTGAGCTCTGTTTTCAAATGAACTACTAAGTGATGCTTAGCAAATGAGTCTAACAAAGCAGTGCAGTACCTGTTCATGCTTATACATCTGTTTGAGCAGGTGAACCAGACTGTCTGATCACTGCGTTGCATCGAGACACCTCCTGTCCCGATAAAGAATGGCAGACACCAACGTTTATTTCCCCCCTTTTTAAAAGCTCCTGCTGCTCATGTTGTGTAGTGTAAATACACCTACCCCATGAGGGCTTTGTATGAAGCTAAAACAATAATCTGGTTTGTCTTTTTGATGGCACACACAGATTTGGGGGCTTTTTTATATTCATCTGCACTTTTTTTGTTGTTGCAGGGAGCCGGCTTGAACAAACATGACAGAAAAAAAACAACACATCACCAGTGGAAGTCTGGATATATGAAGTCTCTGCACTATTATCAAATGTCAAACATTCTGTGAAATTCAAATAATCTCAGTGGAAAGCGCAGAGCTGTTCTTGTATGTAAAGCGGAGGGAAACAAGAGACGTGCTGCCTTTCCAGGAATCACAGGGGATTTTAAGATGGTTCAAACATTTCTATTCACTCTCACTGTGTAAACAGCAGAAACCTTGAGGCTCAGTCTATTGTTCACCTGTTTCATGGTGGTAGGAAATTACTTGGATAGCCAAAAAACACCGTTTTTATTACTTTGTTGTGATTATTGGCATGAATGCACAAGAAAAACATTTCAAATGTAAAATAAAAGTATAAAAATACATTTGGTGTTTGCCAATGTATGCAAACACCTGTGCTGAGGAGAAATCTTTGCACAGACAAAGTCAGAAATATCTATCTCTTCTTGTATTTCAGAAAAAAAAAATAAAAAGGAAAGTTGTAGGTGCCAGTGTTTGTAGTGTGCAATTTGAACCACCAGCCCCCCAGTGAGTGAGACACAATGTCTTCATTATACTGTATTGTATGGGAATCTCAAGGAGATAAACCATACAACATGATACGAGTGCTGTGTTTGTGCACCGCTGCTTGTGTGAGCGCTCACGGTGGTCCCAGCAGAGAGACTGATGTTTCATTCACACATGTCCACCTCTGTGGTTGTAAGGAGGCATGGAGCTTCACAGAAGGTCACAAGTCTGGCATCACTGCTCCTCCCCGCGCTGTCAGGACGAACTTCATGTGCAGAGGTCAGTGACCTTTCTCCTGTGTGAGAGAGCGAGATCGCCATTCCTCCCAGGGCCTTGTTAGTTGGTCGTTCAGAAAACTCAAGATTTCATTGTGAAAAAACAGCATCTTTAAAAAAAAAAAAAAACAAAAGAGAGGATTAAATAATATAGATTTTTCAAAAACAGATTTAGGAGGAGTGTCTGTAACAAGATAAATTACTTTACATGAACCCCAGAGTAATAAGCGTTAAGCCAACGTCCCCTGTCTCTGAAGTATTTGAATAGTGAATTTTGGTTGTTTTTGAGATAAATGTTTATCTGGACTGGAACTGAACAAAAAAAAATGCAAGAAATCTTTAATGCTTTGGTGCAAGAAATTTAAGTGGATAGGAGTTACACTGTGCATAAGATGAGAGGAAGGTTTTCAGTTTCTTGTACGAGGTGACTGATCCTGGAGGGATCCAGGATCCCTCCTGGAAGGGAGCCGTTTTATCCACTGTTTTGTCCACTGCCAGGTGCAACAGCAACCTGGCGCAGTTGGACTTTGTTATTACTATTTAGCTTGCTCTTCAGGACTTGCCTTACTTCATGCAGTTACTTGGATGTGGCTGACTTTCTTGCGTTCTCATTGCCATTTGCCTGTGGAATTCCAAAGTATTTGCAGCTTTCCTGGACATCTGCAATGTTGCCTTCAGGTAATTCAACCCTTTAGTTGTGATCACCTTGCGCTTCTTGCATACCATTCGACTACATTTATCCAGTCCGAATGACATTCCAGTGTCCTGGTGATATATCCTGTTGAGCTGGATCATTGTCTTGCTCATTTTTGTCATACAGATTGATGTCATCCATGTGGAGGAGATGGCTGAAGATTGTTCCACTTTGGAACCAGTATCCATAACCACTCTTTGCAATGATCTGGCTGAGGGGTTCAGGCCAGTGCATCACCTTGGTGTATGCCACATTTGATGCTGACTTGTGCAAATGGCTTTGAATTGCTCTCTAAAGTATTCTTCCACATTGGGTTCTTGGTGACATCTCTCACTGTTCTGTTGATATGGTTTCAAGCACTACATTATCCATATTAAGTCATAGGCTTTCCTATAGTCAATCCAGGCAGTGTACAGGTTTGTGTGTCTGGTCTTACAGTCCCAAGCTACGGTTCTGTCGAACAGAAGATGGTGCTTGCAATTTTCCTTCTATGTATAAGGTGGTGGCCATCTTGGATTTTGAAGTGGCAACCCCATTTTTGACAGGAATATTTCTTATGGCAGGATGCAAAGCCACACATCAAAAAGGAATTTGACCTGTTGCTTATTTTTAAGTTATCCAGTTTACAAAGTTTACATGTATATGGAGGCGGCCATCATGGATTTTGACGTGGCAACCAAATTTTTAAAGGAACTTTTCTTGTGCCTAGATGTAGTCACACACTAAAATGGAAGATAGCTCACCTTTTTTTATGTATGTATGTCAGAGTCAGAGTCAGAGTCAGAGTCAGAGAGTCTTTATTGTCATTTGCACCACATGTGGTACATGTGATGAAACAA
>JARVGS010000472.1:24405730-24415870 GCA_031762315.1 Hypsolebias antenori | reverse complement strand
GTTTCCTCCCACAGACCAAAAACATGCATGTTAGGCTGACTGGTATCTCTAAATTGTCCCTAGGTGAGAGTGAGATGTTTGTCTCTATGTGGCCCTGTGATGGACTTGCGACCTGTCCAGACCATCAGATGAAGCGTACATGTATTTCCAGTTCTTTCTTTTTGCTTCGCAACAAGGGACAATAAAGAACAAAATAGTTTTGCAATATCAGCGAGTTTTATTATTTTTAGGGACACCTTTTTACTGATCTACAACACTAATCAAAAGCCCAGAACTATTTGAAGGAATGCGTATCACCCCCACAGGCTTTAATGCCAACATTTTAGACTAGGATCCTCTTGTGTTGACAAGCGATGAAGTTATAACATTATGCACAATTTTATGTGACATTGCAAACTGTACAATCTATTAACAATACTACTTTCATACTAAATATTATGTCAGTATCTGTAAAATTCATTGAGACATAACTATTTTTGTGTAGAAAATGGTCCAACTAATTCATACAACTTCATCCTGCTTGTACAGTTATATTCTACCATGTTGTTGTTTCTATCTCTCTTTAGGACTTTGTAAATATTTTAATTACTTTTTCACTTTTTGGTACTTTATTTTTGTACCCTTAGCGCATGCTCTAGTATTATCCAGTAGCAAAAAAACAAATTAATTTACTTTTGTCATAATTCCAACTGAACCTGAGATTCTCTCAGCGGTGCTGTAACTGAAAATCCTCAGCAGCTGCTGCTCAGGTTTTGCCAATATTCAAACAGGGCAGCAGGGCATGACTGTCAGCGGCACCCACCCAGGGACCCACAAGGGTACAGCCACCAGGACACCACAGGAGGGATGTAATCACTACCATTACGCTCTAGGTGCTGCTGAAATAAAAGACGGAATCAAGCCTCTGGTGGCGTTGTCATGGATCAGAATTCAATTAAACACTGTTTAGCTTGACACAAACATCCAGTCGTAGCCTGTTGACTCATGAAATTAATGTATTGTCAATTCCACAGAGACAGTGTTGCCACAGAGAGTGCAACGTGACCTGAACTGGCAGCCATTTGAACCGCTGCTGCTTCATCCTCGCGTCATCTAAATTTCATTGGGCAGCTGACGTGTCACAGCACAACAGCACATCTGTCTCCAGAGAAAATGCATTTTCTGCCAAAATGTAGCGCGAGTGCTGCATAACTTTGCTGGAAAAATGAAATGTTGACTGAGTTAAGATTAAAACAATCAGAACAGGCGTTAAAAATCACCAAAACCATTGCTAAAAGCTAATTTGCCTCAATTTGCAACACCAGTGCTATAAGATTAAACGAGCAAAACTGTTGCAAAAAATGTAAATGAGCAAAACCACTGCTCAAAGCTATGTAAAAATTACCAAAACAATTGTTAAAAGCTTGAACGAGTAAAATTATACACAAAGCTTAAATTAGAAAAATTACAGTTGAAATCTAAAATTAACAAAACAGCCTAAAACTGAAAAGAACAAAACTACCTAAAAGCTTTAATGAGATAAAAGTTGCCAGAAGATAAAACAACAAAATAGTAGCTAAAATCCTAAATTAGCTTAAGGCGTTTAAATAAGCAAAACAGTAGATCTGCGTTATTGAACCGAGGTGCACACTGACACAAGGAACTCAAGGACAACAGTAATAAAAAGCAGATGTGGCACAAACTAACAGAATTAACGGATCAGAGAGACACGGAGGAAAACAGAGCATGACAGTTTTGGGAAGCACAATCCACCGACGAGGGACAAACAGAATAAGACATTATTTAAAGGGACATTGATGAGACAAGAGGACGAACAACTACGATGATCAGGATTGGGAACAGGTGAACGTAACAGACAGAGGAAAAGCACTGTATTTTTCTGAAGTATATTCTTATCAGATAATATATAAACTTTATGATATGTGTGGATATATGTATCTTGTTTTTTTTTAAATTTCGAACCATGTGTTAAAACAGTTTGATTTCCATTTCCGGTAAAAAAAAAATGTGGTTTTGATTACGTGCCTACAAATCCCAACATTCATGCACCCACCTGTTATAGAACACAAGATGACGAGATTTTATTGGGTGAGAGCTGGGTCACATGATAAGAAAGGACTTCCTATTGGTTGACGGTGGTGACTCCTCCTGGGAGGTGTGGCCAAGTTCTGAAGATGTTTTGTCCAGCTAATGCTCTGCGCCATTGTTTTGTGACTGCATGGAGAAGCGGCAATGGCCCAGGGCTGGTGATCTTTGAACCTTACATGTGTAAAATAAACCTTCTGAAATGGATGACGATCGCTCCTCCTCTCCCTGCTTCAGATATAGTAAATTATCTAACAATTCAGACTATGAGGCGCACCGGAAATCCATTAATTTTCTCTAAAATCGACAGTGAGCTTTCTAATCAGGTGCGCCTTATGTATTAATTCTAGTTGCACTTACTGCCCTTGAACATATTTTATGTGGTTATTGTGAATGAGTTGAATAAAGTTTGACATATCTGTTTTGTTTCACTTAATGCACCTTATAATCCAGTGCGCCTTATGTATGAAAACAGACCCATTCATTGATATTGCGCCTTATAGTCCAAAAAATATGGTACTGAAAAAGGCTAATGCAAGTAACACAGAAACAAACAGAAAAACTAAACACACAGAGAGCTAATAGCTTAATTAAGCTTAACTATAGTTAAAAGCTAAATGGGACATAATAAGACACAAACTGAATAAATATGCTGGGTTAGAATATAAAATGATGTTTTTGAAGGAATTGAAAAGATCTTCAGGTATTTTCTGTGGAAATAATTGTTAATTAAGTTGAGTAATTCAAACAAGTATAAAAGTTACAAATAGTCATAGCACACTGTTACCATTTGAGCCAGATATTTTGTTTCAAAACAACACAAAGTATGCAAAAGCAGATGAATTAAAAAAAGAAGAAAGGAACAAACAAGAAAACAGCAGTTTGAACGCTGACTCAACATTTTCAATATTACGCGTTATGATTTTCTGTCCCCAACTTCCAGATTTCATCTGTCGGCCCCGCCTGGCACGCCAACAAACATCACGTCAGTGTCGTCAAGTTCAGTGTCACGTTTACTGCCGCAACAATTTATGCATGCATAAAAGCTAGCAGCAGTTAAGGGCTTGCCACATTCCTTTGGAACCAGGTAATGGATATTCAGAAATGCCCCAGAGAGGTAACAAATGAGAGGCGTAAAGTTAAATGTCCTGTGAAATCATCAGGAGATCTCAAACAAGCTGCTTTTACAGCCTCGGGGAGGTTTCCACGGACAATTATCTCATGCACAGCGAGCCCTCGGCGCAGTTTGACTACAGGTCAGCGTCGCAGGGCCGCTCGCTTACAGATGTTTTGGGTAAGTCAGAGGCAGCGAAGATGGAGCCCGTCCCCCGGGTCGCAGCAGAGACACGAGCTCACAGGCTCTGCGTCCCTTCAGAGTGATGTTAGTGGAGTGCTCCTGCCTGCTCGCGCCAAGCAGGTGCTCAGTTCCAGAGGCTTAATACGAGACGTTCGAGTGCAAGCAGTCCGTCAAAACCACTTTGGATCAAATTAATGCAACCAGGTGTGGAGCTGCGGTTGGGGCTCAGGTGACACCTGCTACATCCCTTTCATTAGAGCTCAAACAGCTGTTTCAGGGCAGACGGAGACGGGTTAGTCTGCAGGCTCACTCAGCACTGGATATAGGTCAAACCTGATTATTGCTGGGTATACTGATAAGTCAATAACAGGCATTGAGAAAATACATGGCTTCATCTCACAAATGGGAAAATTAAATCATAATCAAAGGCCTAGCGTTCATTTCCTCATTTTAATTTAAGATGCGTTAATGCTCAGAATATGAGTTGAAGATGGCGCAAGCTTTACCTCAATATCTGTTATATGGAGTAAGATCTAGCCAGTTTTTTATTAGGAAAGGTAGATTAGCTGTGGTGATCTTGATGTTGAGATTGATTGACCTACACAAGATGAGGACAGTTGATTCTGGCAGATCCTGTTCACCCACTCCATGCTGAGTTCAGGTTGCTTCCATCTGCTGCCCAGATGTAGAAGGAACAGAGTGAAGAACTCATTCATCCCTGTTGCAATCAGGCTTCTCAACGAACAGTGATTTAATGTATTATTATTTTAATGTGCCAATGTCTTGATTATGGATGTTTTGTGTGCACTGACTGTTTTGTTAGTGAAACAAATTGCCCCTTGGGGATAATAAAGAGTCTTGAACTTGTCTCCAAAGGTCCAGCAGATGTAACTGTACATCCAGTGATTACATTCTGAAAGGTTCTTGTAATTCCAGAGCTTCATGAGGTGTTGATTGTAACATTTAAGCCAAAAATGTTACACACATGTGTAGTGCTCGTAGTTTGGGTTGAGGATGACTCACAGCTACTAATCCATCAAGTTTTAGCTTAATAGCTACAACACTGACAGAACTATGGACATTTTTATGCTGGCTTATACCAATTAGCTGTGGTAGCCATCTTGAACTAGAATCACTCCAAAGGTATTTCAGTTATAGAGGTTCATTACTGAATGTTCCATTAAAATTTGTCAAACGGTTCAAGAGATATTTTGCTAACAGACAAACTGGGTTGACTAAAAGTTATTGCTAAAGTTTTAAGCAAAGATTTTGCACACTATAAAGCACTTGGAATATATGTTGTGAATAACTCCCAGCTACTACCACTTAGCTCAAAATCAGTAAAACTGACAAGAGTTCTAGCTATTTGTTTGTAACCGTGGCAGCCATTTTGAATTGGGATGACTTCAAAATTGCATCAGTCACAGATGTTCATCCGGCAATTACTTCTCAACAGTTATATCAAAACTGATCCAGTGCGTCATGTGATATTTTGCTAACAGACAAAATCTTGGAAAGCAGTGTTGACAGGCCTCAGTGTATGAGGCCGGGTATGTACAATTTATTTTGCTAACGGTGCAGACAAACAGGCAAAATCATGATGGTTCTGTGTTCGCCTGTATCAGCGAGCGATGATGATGACCAGCATGAGTAATCCCATGTTTCTAAATGTCCCTCAATGCATTTCTAAGAGCAGTATGGCACTTGTGGAAAAAAAAAAATACTATTCACTTCTGACAAAAAAAAAAAAAAAAAGCGTCACTTGCTAAGCAAGGTGAGCGTAAAAGTGGAGGAAGCCTTCACCTCGTTATTCCAGCACTGTGGAGAATCTACAGTGGGCTGCGAGCTCCGAGGGTAGTTTAGCAAGCTTTGATCTTTCTTGGATGCAGTAATAAGCGTGGTGCGGATGAAGAGAGAGGGTATCATCTTGAAATATGATTTCCCTTTGGTTCTCTAACAGGGCACAGAAAAGAGGTGGGTGGTCAGCTCCAGGGGCTCCGTGGGAAATTCTAAGCTCTTGACAAGGTACGTGTGTCAGCCGGCGCACGCAGCCATCGCAGCCGAACACAATAATATTACTCCAAATGTCCTGGCGGTCCCTGCAGCGACAAGCAACGCACCTGTCTGCAAATCTGCAAGTCATGAGGTGGAAGCTCTGTTTCAGACGCATGTATGAGAAGAATACAAAACCTTGGCCTCTACATGCCTCTTGTGGAGTGCATTCTAAGAAACAGCGTTTAGTGGCGCTGCGTTCATGGTTTATTATTATTGGAAAGTGTTTCTATTTTACAGCACCAGTAAAAATTTTTTATTTGTTTTATTTGCTTTGACAAGAAGGATCTCCAGCCCCCTCGCACCCAAGGGTCAGCTCTGAACGAGAGGTTCATCTACCAGCAGAGAGCAGTGTTGTGGCAGTGAGGTGCCTCCCCACCACTTGCTTTATAATTTGGTATGCAAAGAGGAAACAGAGATAGTTGTCGCCCTTCCTTTTGTTGAAAGACTCCAAAGGCTTTTCATCGGGTCACATTTACAAATGACTTCCTCAACATTAGAGTGGGTCTGTACAGCGGCGATTAGGTCTTCAGAACTTCACCGAAACGCATGAATCAGTTGTAGACAATGTAGGTTTTGCATGCTTTCTTTGGTAAACAGAACTGTAGTTTTATTCAACACGCATGCAAACTCGGAGATTTAACATGAAACTGAACTGAACAATATTCTCAGAACTGGATTGCATCACATGGAATAAAGCAGATACAGGTGTCTGAAAAAAAAACTTTATTATTTAATTTACATAACACACAGGTGTCAGAAAACCAAAAAAATAAAAAAAATAAATAAAAGGCACACGGGATCAGAAAAGAGCACGCACGAAAACCACATAACAGAACGCTCACCTGAGTCAAGAATGCCTCTTGGTTGTTTGTGAACAAATAAAAGCTGTGGGTGTCTGACCTTGGCACACATTACCAACTTCAAACTGGGTCAGCAGTCACCTCTGCTTGTGAAGAGGAGTCTGTTCTTCAATTGTGCACAAGTTGAATGCCTCGGATGAATGCATCCACAGAATTGCGTGTCGGAGTATGAGAGGGTAAATGTTCCTACTGGTTTGCAGTGCAGGAAAGAAGATGGTTAATTTTCATGGCACCTGTGACCTGCTGCTGCTGTAAATAAGTAAAAAGACGCCTTGAGGCAGAGTGCTGCTTTGTATCTCCTGCAGCCAAAGGCGAAGGCGGAGCGATGATGTTTTCACTTTTTGTGTTTATTTGTCTGTATTCTAGCCAAATATCTTGTGGGAAAAACTGACCCAACTTTAATGAAATGTTCGAAAATTAATCTCTGAATTAACATGTACAACTGACAGGTCATGCAAGCTGGCCAAACACAAAATTGCTAAAACGTAGCCAATTTTATAGATACAGTAGTCCCTCACTACTTCACGGGTTGACATTTGCGGACTCGCTCTTTCATGTTACTCTTGTGATTGGAGCGTACAAGTTAAAAACTTAACGAAAAATAACACTTCGGACAGGCGCCACCATTTTGCAGTTTTCTTTCAATAAGCCTACACTAGTGTAAAGTCAGCCAAAAGGACTACACTACCCAGAAGCCAACGGTGCACTACCCAGAAGCCAACAGTGCTTCCGGCCGCTGTTTCTTGTACAGATGTAGTTTCCTTTCAATAAGCCTACCCTCTAATGACAGTCAAAAAAGACTACACCACCCAGAAGCCAACAGTGCTTCCAGCCGCTGTTTCTTGTACAGATGTAGTTTCCTTTCAATAAGCCTACCCTCTAATGACAGTCAAAAAAGACTACACTACCCAGAAGCCAACAGTGCTTCCAGCCGCTGCTTTCTGCCAAAATGTCGGGAAAGTTTTGGTCCAATCTGAACCTGACTAAAAAGTTTGGTCCTTATTCATATTGACTTCGGTGTTCAGTGGATGCAGAGATCTGATCATAACTGGACCAGAACCGTCAGTCTGAGTGCTGCTTGTTGGCCCGTGGGGCCTCTCGAGTGGGGAGACTTTGCTTGGAGGTCCGGTGTCCTCTCCGGAGCTCACCAGGACTTTTTTCAATGGAACCCTCTGGATTATTTGGACTCTGTCGGGACCATTGTGTGGTTTTGTGCTGGCTCCCTGAAGGTCCAGCTCTCTCTAAAAGCATCTGGTGCTCAACAGCTGCAGAGAGCTGGTCAGAACCAGACCAGAACCGGACCAAGACTGGTGAGTCCCCATATAAAGTTTTGCAGTAGCTACTGTACAGTAAATATATTGTACGTATGTTGTTAAAATTACGTAGGTTTAAAAGTTTAGAACATTGCAAGAGTGTGGGAAGGGGTTATAAAGCCTTAATATACATATATAAATACTAAAATAAATATAGTATTCCTATTTCACGGTTTTTCACTTTTTGCGGGGGTGTCCAGAACGTAACCCCCCTGTGATAAACAAGGGACTACTGTATCTTGCTAAAACTTTGTGTGGATTTCTCGCTCTATCGCGGTTTCTCAAAATAACATTGAACATGACACACAGTTGGCTGATTGATGGATGAGCCGCACGATCGGCATGGGATTTTTATTTAAAATGAATTATTTTAAATTAATTAGCACCTGCTGCACCTCTGTGCAGCCCACACTGCAGAATAAACTTCCTGCTGCAGCTGATCAGCTGTTCACCGTGCAGAGCGGAGAAGTGGGCGTGGCCAAGAGCGCTTGCAGGTGGCAAAAAGCAGAGGAGGCAGGGAGCTGAAATCATGACATTCTGTGCTCTTTTAGAGTGTTTAGAGTTTAGAAACATTGTATGGAATATTGCAAGAGTGTAGGAAGGGTTTAAAATGCCTTAATTATATATATAAATAATAAAATAAATTACAATGTGTACTGCTATTCTTACTTTGCAGTTTTTCACTTATCGCAGGTCTTCATGGTACAGATCCCCCACAATAAATGAGGGACTACTGTATTATATGTGGCACTGTTGTTGCAAACTACAAGGTTCAGATTGACAATTTACTCTTCCAACATGATGATGAACCATTTTACATGCTCTTGTTGAAAGTGAGTCTTCACTTTTTTTGATCATCTTTATTCATAAACTACAATTACACATTTTTGTTGTGAACACCGTTGAAAGAACGTTGAAAAAGCAGATAAAAGCGATTTGTTTCTGCAGCTTCCTGCTTCTGTGATGAACAAATACACACAGACAGATTCCCGAACATGCCCAGGGGCTTTTTATCACATCCAGCTGTCAAACGGCTGTTGATGCACTGTCCAAGTACTGTGTCCACATTTTGACACTTTGACCTCTCTGTATAAATCTTTGATCTAAATATTAACGTTGGAGTTTTACATTTTTTTTTCTATTTTATTAAAAGAACGTATCCTGGAGCATTCATCTGTGTTTCATATTTGTATGCATCCCAATTCGAGTGTGTGGATGCCACCTTTATGTTTATTGTCTCATTTGGAGACAATGAGGAGTGCAGAAACACAATGTGCACAGTGTTTCCTCCCGTGCACCCCCCCCCCCCCATTTCAGCCCACAGCAACCACAGCAGACTTACAGATTTCCTATTACAAATTTGTCATCTCCTTTTTGCTCCTCATCAAAAATAAATTATGATCTATTCCCAAGTCCTGCTACGTGAAAGACAACAATGCTGCATTACCGGTAACCTTGGAAACTGCAGCCTTGTTTGAAACGACTGTAGCACACTCCTTTAAAGCATTCACAACTTTCAGGTTTTATGTTTGGCGACACAAAATAAAGTAAATCAACTTTACGCTGCTGCAGAAACGAGTGTAAAAACAGTGGCGAGTATTTAATAAAATGTCAGATACTTGCTCCTGTGGTCATGTTTAATAAATTTCTCAAGGGGGAAGAAATCGATGAAGCCAAAAGCAGAGACATGTTGTTGAACTGGCTAAAGGATTGCTCTCCTCCATACGCTCTTTTACTCTATTTTCTTCAGAATGAAAATCTCAGTAATTCACAAGCTTCCTTCCTGTTAGCCGAGAGAAAAGCCGCCTAAAGGGAGGATTTTTACTTGCTCACAGTTCGTCTCACAGATTGTTTGTCGTCATCTCATATTTTTTATTGACCATGAAGAAGTTCACTAATTCAATGTCATCTTGCCTTTCCAAAAAGCTGCATTTTGCTTTAGCCTATTGGTAATCATTCCTTCATTGAAGGAAGTTTTATTAACAACTTGCAGCAGACTAAAGCTGGTTCAGCTGTTAGATCAATAGCGTGCTCTGTGTACTAATCCATAAAAGAAGTTAAAATATGAGTAGGAAGAGCCTTTGAGTCTTTGTCTGGCCACAGAAACCATATCCAGTTTCCATATTTTCTGCTGCTGAAAGACCAAGATGAATCATTTGCTTGTAGGATGTGAGAGATTTGCCAGTTCACTGACTGCAGGCAAACTTGGCAAGCTTTTTGTTTGAGATTGGATAGACCCGAAGCTCTAACTCAAGCCGCTCCCTTGATGTGCCCCTCTAATCTTGATGCTAATGCTAAGTAAAACATGGCAATACTGGGATTCAGAATGGTGATTTGCAGCAGAGTAGCCAGTGTGAAACCGGTGAAATAGTTAGAGCTCATCACGTCGTCCTATTCTTCAGTGCACAGATTAAGATTTTATACAGAATGGAACAATTAAAGGACTATCATCCCTTGAATGTTTTTAAGGAAATTACATTCCAAAGTAGAATTTTAAATAAAATCAGTTTATGATTAACATAGCAAAGTT